>QNUK01000729.1:5000-286876 GCA_013621035.1 Clarias magur | reverse complement strand
CACACACACACACTCTCTCACACACACACACTCTCTCACACACACACACTCTCTCACACACACACACTCTCTCACTCACACACTCACACACTCACACACTCACACACTCACACACTCACACACTCACACACTCACACACAATCTCTCTATTTCTAAAACACACAGACACAGTCTAGGATCCAGAAATGAATTATGAGAAAATCAGCACTGGCAACAGAAAGTGATTTCTACAATAAGCCGGATTGTGCGATTGTGGAGATGACCTTTATGGCCGTGGGTGTCAGAAATGTTGCAACATTGTTTCAGTCACATCTTGCATTACTTATATGACAGTAATCCCTTGAACACTACAGGGATTACAACAGTTCTGCTAAAATAAAATAAAAAATACATCATGTGACTCGTTATGGTGTTCCTGCTTTTCACTTGCACAACAGGTTAACACAACACACCCACACCACCACAATCCCAGCTTAAATACTCACCATAACATCTGCCTCACGTGTTGCATAACGCAGGTTGGGGTCCAGCCAGTACATCAGGAGCTTCACCTGGTCCCAGTTCAGAAAGATGAGGAACACCAAGAAAAGGAAGTACAGGACACTGAGACCTGCAAAAGGGTGCCAATGTTTGATGGTTCAAGAACCCTGGTTGAATGCTGTTCCTCAAAAAAAATGAAAAAGTCAGAGATCAGAGTGCCAGTGGCTCCACTTACCGAAAACCATACGCCATATCGCTGGGTGCGGCCTGGTAAACGGCCCTGAAACAAGATTCCAACCGTTCAGACTAACCCTAACCTTATAAAGTTACTGATTAGCCAAAGCAACACCAATGACACACACGCGTTGTAATATGGCCATAACTTAAGCTATGAGCAAATTATATACAGTACAAACATAATGCCAAACAAATTTAATGACTGATTCAACAGCAGTGATTTTTTTTCCAGACAGAAAACATTTAAGTTATAGCTTATAAACACAATGACATAGGCGGAAGGTGAAAATGAGATGTCTGTACCGTTGGGGAAAGCCAGGACACTGATAACAAGGAAAAATGAGACAACGAGGACTAAGCCCACCCGCAGGTTATTGTCCCGATCAGCATCATTTCTGTAAAAATAAATAAATAAAAAATGTTATCAATTAATAATAATAATAATATTAATTATAAATTATTTATTATTCCTTTTATATCCATCATAGACACATGCATCATGATGTACAGATTTTCAAAACCACCATGTAGAAATTTAATGTCTGCAATGGCTATAAAAATGAAAAAGATATGAAAATGATATGAATAAACATATATCATAATAAATTGAATGAAATTAATTTGTAAACAATTTGAAATATTGTGTGCAAAATGTTATCATATACACAGTATAAAAACAGTATAATATTTTATACACAGTATAAAAATAGCAAATTGATTTGATGCTACTGTATATAAAGTAAAGGCTAATGTAATAATGGCAACATCAATATCGTATTGCCCTGTCCTACGCTCAACATCAGTTTCATTGTCTTTCTAAGAAACTTTAATGAGAAAACATTCAGGAACGGCTGATCACAAATGAATTTGTTGTATATACAAATGATAAGATATCTAAAATGATCTAGTTTGCTTTACCCCATTATTCAACCAAATCTCTAATCCCTAGATCGCTTATCTAAACGCCACGATCAAACACATGAACATTCCGTTTCCTGCTCGAAATTAAAATTCACCAGACCGTTTTTGTGACATCAAGTACATTTTAAATTCATCTTAAAAGTAAACAGATCCAAAACACTTAAAGGTAAACAGTTAGTGTTGAGAGTGAAGATACTGTATCGAGACTGAGACTGGAATGAGGTCACTGTTCAGATTAGAGATTTTTGCCAGGATTTGCATCAGAGGTTAATATATTTTGTTTATGAACCCATGAGAGCTATCAATATGTTGGAGCACAAGTTCATAATGATGATGATGATGATGTAAACTGCTATATACGCATCACCTCATAGGTTTCAAAATCTCACCAACCTCGGTAATGATTAAAAGTCTACTATTGTTCTCGCTACTGACAAAAGCAAACATTTTAACAAAGATTAACCAGACTCGGCAGCACGGCATCTTAGTGATTAGCGCCGTCGCCTCGCACCTCCAGGGTCCGGGTTCGATTCCAACCTCGGGGCTGTGTGCATGGAGTTTGCATGTTCTCCTGTTACTCTGGTTTCCTCACACAGTCCAAAGACATGCAGATTAGATCGTTAAGCATTTCACTGCGTATCATACTGTGTATGACTGTGTTTGTGACAAATAAAAATTGAATTGAACGAGCAGTGAACAATGCGAGTGAGTGTATGTTTGTTCATGACTCAAGTCTCATGGGATAGGTTCCAGGCCCCTGGTATAGACGATGAATGAGAGAGTCTCGTAAATTTAACGTTCATGAATCATGTTCATTTCAAACACTATAGGGACAATATAGTGGACGTCTGATCATCATATCCACAGGTGATTCTTAAAAAAAAAACACATACTAATTATATTATATTATATACGCCTTATATTATATTAATGCATAAATGTTGCCACAATGCTGGAAGCACACGATTGCACAGGACATCTTTGCATATACTACATGAATCCCATCACTGGAGCCCAATCCATCGTGGTTGAGGTGGGAGAACATGAGTTTCCTGCGAAGAGGCCTAACCTCGACCTCAGTGAACACCTCTGGGGATGAACTGGAACCCCAGACCTCACATCACTAAGCACACATGCTCTTGTGGTTGTAGAGGTTATAACAGCATCAGAAATGTTGTAATTCTGGCATGAGATGTTCACGAGAACAGATGGATGTGATGGTCACGTGTTCTTTTGTCTTTGTCCTGTGTCCATGATTTCCACTTGTCCGAATCAAGTCACCTGAGCCACGCCTAAACCTTCCTCTAAACACACACACACACACACACACACACACACGTTGTGTAAATTAGAAATAAACCTGACCTGACCTGACCTGATCTGATCTGATCTGATCTGACATTGCCCCATATTAAGAAACACATGTCGGTATGTAAAGCCTGTTCAGACTCACCTGGTGAACGCGAAGTACATGATACTGATGATGGTGAAGGTCAGTAACGTGATCGTGTGCGGCTTGTAGAAGAAATCTATCGTGATATCCTCCACTTGTTGCTCGTTGATCATCCGGAAATGCAGTTTGTAGTGGACATCATCTTTACTGAGAGTCCGAGCGCCAGGGGATGACGTCATCGGGACTGCTACAACGTCGCCGAGATCAGAAACTTTCGCGCTCCAGCGCACGACGTTTAAAGTTGCTTGCCGTAACGAAGTTAGTGGGGCGTTCGCTAAAGTTGACGTAATCGGGTTGGGTGATTCCTATTGGCTGATATCACTTCCGGGATTGTAACACGCGTTTCCCATTGGCTGAGCTCAAAAAAGGGCTCGCGCTCCAAAAAACCCGAACGAGAGCTGGAGCGCTTTACTCAGGTCTGATACTGTACGTCGTCTTTGTTACTTCGAAATCACAGGAAATGGAAATGATCACTTTGAGAAACCGAAAAGGTTTTTTTTTTTTTTTAAAGACAATAATGTGTGCTCATGTTATAACGTTTTTATACTAATGACGGCCAATTAAATCACTGCAACTTCAATATAATAATGGTATCAAACACATATTCTGCCTGGGCCACTTCAAAATGTTTCTGAGCTACTGAAGGGCCATCATCTATAGTCATAGGCATAATCTGTGCTTTATGATCTATAATCATAGTCTATAATAATAATAATAATAATAATAATAATAATAATACAAAAATACACTGGCTGGCCAAAAAAAGAAAAGGCACCATTTCTAAAGGGTGAAATTATTAGACAACATTAAGCAAAGAAAACAACTAAGGAGGTTTGAAACACATTATCAAAACCTGGGGGGATGGTGCTGAACTGTCAACGTTGTGGGAAAAATGTGGTCGGAAAAACAAAAATCATGAATGGAGATCACTTTTAAAAAATATATGCAGTAAAAACCATAGACAGATTTGGGCAATAATACAAACCTATATATTAAAAAAAATCTCCTTAGTTATTTTCTTTGCTTGATGCAGCACAATATTTTGACCCAGGCAGTGTATTATTGGTGTGCAACAATATAGCTTCACACCAATAATACACTGCCTGGGTCAAATTATTAGGCTGCATCAAGCAAGGAAAACAACTAAGGAGACTGGAAATGCCTGGTTAAAAACTCCTAGAAGCATAGTCGCTGAAGCGTCAGCTTTGTGTAAGAAAAGTGGTCAGGGAAAAATAAATCATGAATAATGATCACTTGAACATTTGGAGAAGATGAAAAAATAACAATAAAATCCATAGATATGTTTAATACTGAAAGTAATACAGAAAGTGGGTCATAATCAAAGTCTAAAAAAAGTTTTTAAACAATCTATTGATTGACTCAAAACCTATAAGGAGAGTACTGAACCACTGACTTTGTGGAAGAAATATGATGATTGTGGTGATTAAATAGTTGTGATTTTATCAAATCTGTTGTGATTTTAAATTCTTATATTTTCTTGTATATTTATTATTATGCCATTGCCAGCAACAACAAAAAAATCACAAAACTGTCGAGCTTAAAATGATACAGATACAGGAGCAATTAATCTCAGGAGCAAGAGTGATCACTAATGAGAGTTTTAGAGCAAGTGAAACAACAGTTTCAGTTTTGGAAAATAATATAAATGGTTGCTGTGAGCGATCTCTCCTTTGTCCCTAGGAGCACACTCCAGTGTGTGTGTTTGTGTGTGTGTGTTCATAGGCGGTAGTCTGGCACCAGAAAATCCAACATGACCTCTGAAGCACAGGGTCAGATTTATTGTAGCAACGAGCCCTAGCGACCGCTGGAGTCCATGGCGACATCAGAGGCAGGAGGTGAGCTCGTGTGCAGGAATGCAACATTTCCTCTTCATCTTTGAGCGTCTTGTTGGTGGTAACAGGTGAAACCTTTCAGTTTGAGGTAAACACAGACCATGGGCTGTGGGACGTCAAAAATGACCGTGGTGGAACCTACAAAACCAGGCAGCCTCAACACTACAGCTGAGGTACAGTCAGCTTTTCATCACTGTTTTCAGTTTTAGTGACGTTACGATATCCGTAGCTATATCAATAGTCAATGTGTCTGAGGACAAAGAAGTTTCCTGAATATGAAGTTTGATATTTTGTCCTTTAATAAGTCAGGGTTATGAATATTTAATCAATCAGTCTGCCATGACCAGTGCCCGGTTACAGTACATTGTGTGACGCTGTCATGTCTTGCCAGGGTTCATCTCCACAACCTGCTCAAGCTCAGGGTTTTATAGTTTACTTAATATTGCATTGGTTATGAATATTCACATAGAAGTTTGTTTCGTGAAAAAAAAAAAAAAACGCTCCTATGCAAAACAACACAGACCTGCAGTTGACTACGCAGACCTACATAAAGTGC
This sequence comes from Clarias magur, assembly GCA_013621035.1. NCBI lineage: Eukaryota > Metazoa > Chordata > Actinopteri > Siluriformes > Clariidae > Clarias > Clarias magur. Next base: position 281,376 of record QNUK01000729.1, on the reverse strand, counting down.
ACATGTGCAAACAGCACAAGACAGTACATAAATAATAAAATGGGATAATAGGCACATTAGGACTAAGTGTCATGTGTAAGAAGCTGATGTGTAAAAAGATCCCTCCCCCCCATCAATCCATCCATCCAGTTTTCATACCGCTTATACTATGTAGTGTTATGGGTGGCATGGAGCCTAAATCAAGGAGCTCTGGGCACAACTGTCATTAATTCCGAAATGACACCGTGCTAAATGATATAGCAATTTAATAGTACAATGCTGTAAATGTAAACATAACATAATATGATCGATCCGACCATCTAGGAACCTCTGTAACATTCACACATTACGGGCAATTCGGGAACGCCGATTAGTTAGTCTAATCAGCATGTCTTTGAAATGTGGGAGGAAACCGGAGTACCCGGAGGAAACCCAACAAGCCCGGAGGAAACATGCAAACTCCATGCACACGAATCAAACCCGGGACCTTGAGGTGCAAGGCGAACAGGACTAACCGCTTGAGCCACTGTGCCGCCACGATATTATGTTTTTACAATGATGCATAATGGTTCTGAGAGAAGCTCAATCTGAGAGGTTTTTTTCTGAGTCTGCTTCGATGGAAGTTGGTCTGGATCCCATTTATACTTTAATAAGGGTACCATTTACATATCTATTAGTAAGACTTGTCCAGGGGGTATTTCTTCTTGTCCATGATATGTTCATGGGACCATTACCACCATTATATATTGTATATTATTTTTATTCGTGACATTATTTATTTTAATATTATTTATTTCATCATGAAGCTAAATGTAAACATGACATAACATGGTCCATGCAGATTAGATTAGATGGCATGTTCAAATTGCCCGTAGCGTGTTTGTTTGCATGTGTGTGCCCTGCAATGGATTGGCACCCTGTCCAGAGTGTACCCCACCTCATGTCCTAAGTGTCCTGGGATAGGCTCCAGGCCCCCCGCGGCCCTTTACAGGATAAGTAGTATAAAAGACGAATGATGATGAGATGGTTGTATTTTACTAGACGTGCATACAGTACTCCCCCACTTTTGCAGGATTTTGCTGCACCGGTTACTCCCGATGCGAGTATATGAATTAGTCACTCAGAAATGAAGTTCATGGGATTCTTTGTTTGTAAATCCATAGACTGACCCTATGTGCGGGAGTCCTCGGGGTGACTCGGCCATCTCTAAAAACACAACAGACAGTGGAGTTGGTTTGGATGCAGGAGAGACGGCGGCTCCATCCAGAACAGTTCCTAGGATTCTCCCACCACTGCGAGGTACGAGGAACAAAGTCATCATAGTTATTTCTTTTCATTTGCTTTCAATAATTGTGGATTGTTAAAGAAAGGGTCATCACTCGAAAAAAAAAATGTTAGCTGCATTGGTAGTCTCTTGGTTTCATCGAGCAAACATTTTCATATCTAAAACGCAAAACTCTAAAGTAGCTTGAAATTGAACAGCTTTTTTTTATCTCATTATACATCTGAGCTGTTGGGGTTAAGGGCCTTGCTCAAGGGCCCAACTTAGTGGTAGTGGGACTTGAACCTGGGACCTTCCAAACCATAGTCCAATGCCTTAACCACTCAGCTACACTCTGACCTACCAACTACCACCTCTCAGTAACGTACTCTTTGTGGCCCTTTAGCTCAGAGTCCAAGGCTGACTCTGGAGAACCCGAGACCGGAGTCTAGCGTGATCCTAGAGCAGCTACTGAGCCAGGGCATCATCCCGGCTCAAAGCAGAGTGGCAGCCAGCGGGGAAGCGTACAACATCATGGTGAGTGCGTCATGGTGCCGACACAGTGTCCGGTTACACAGTGTTTGCTGAAGTTTGTATTCAGATCTTGGTTTAATTTTTCTGATCTCGTGCAGCTGGCTGACTCAGAGAGGCCGGTGAGGAGGCCGCCACCTCGCCTAGAGTCACTAAAGATCCAGAAAGAACAGGAGGTCACCAGAAAGGAAGACATCGATGAGAGGATGAGACAAGTAGAGGAAAGGAGAAAGGTATATTACCTTAAACAAAGTGCATCATTTAGTTTTCTTCATATATACAAAATCAATGTAAAGATAAAATTATAAACATATACAAATACGGGATAAAATGAAATAGAAATTAAAAAGATTTAGTTGAAAACATTTTTTTTTGTTGTTGGATCAAATGCCATCACAATATACTTTTAATGAAATGCTATACTGTATTAAATGTATGTTTTCAAAGGGTTTTTAATATTCCACACTTTTCTGTGGTTCTCAACCGTGGTCCTGGATGACCAGCTGTCTCGCATATTTCAGTGTTTTTCCCTGCTTTATCACACTCATATCAATTAAAGAAGGCTATTAATTAGCCGATGCATTGAATCAGGTGTCCTTGGAGCGGAACAAAAAACGGAACCACTACTGTACAGCATATTGTGCTAGTTGTGTTCTTATAATGTCTTTTTCTAGCGTAAGCACAATGTTGAAATAATTCAGCTTGTCATCAGCGCATGGATCAATTGGAGCGCCTTGAATACTGAATATTCAATACATGATCAAATTAAGCCTATGATACCGTATATGTTGATATAAAGAAGAAACTGTTTTCAATGAAGGTGGTGGTTGCTGGGGGGGGGGGGGGGGGGGGGGGGGGGGGCTTGGGGGGTGTACTGCATTTGAATGCAAATCATTACATATCAGCTGGTCCGAGTTTCATTTCCCTTATAACACAGCAATTTGTCAATACTAATGATTTTTTCATGACGACTGGTTAGTTCCTGTTTTCACTTATTTTTTTTAGCATAAAAGACGCAGCACATCACATTACTAAGAAACTGCAAAGATTTTTACTTTGAAAAGTTGTTAAAAAGCACTGATATAAAAAGCACAGGATAAAAAAATCAAACAAATATCAAATAATTAAAAAAAAATAAAAAAATAAAAAATCTCTTGTGATGTGATGTGATTGCCACATAAAGCCCTATGAGTCGCCTTGCTGCTGGAACTGCTGCCCAAACCACAGTAATATAATATTTGAATCTGATCAATCAGAACTGAAAACTCAATGGAGCTAAGAATGGTCAATGTATCATTAACATATATAGTACTTTAAATGAGTATGTATTCACATTCCTGTATCTGCAGGTACGGGAGGACGAGCTGCTAAACAGGCTGAGGGTTAAATCTGCGCGGCCTCGTCCAGCGGCCTTCGTCGAAGCCGGGGAGGTGAGTGCCACAGAGGTTGACTCTCACGTCCCAACCGTAGCCAAAGATCCTGACACGACCAGCAACGGAGAAGAAGTGACTGACCTGCTCTCCTGTCAAGGCGAATGACTCGAGCTTTCAACGGGGTCTGCTCGGGTCTCTGTCCGGACCTCCTAACCCCCTAACGCTGGTTCAGCGCAACTCATTCCTATCCAGAGTCTATTTAGCATGACAGAGGCACATACATATAAATACAAGTTTTGCACTCGCACTTTATAATACTCTAGTTAACAAAGGGGCAAGGGTCACTTCAACACGGTGTGTAGATGAAATAAAAATCAGTTGCCATGGAGTAATCTAGAGAACAGGAGCGCGCCAGCATTTGAATTTCTCTTTCTCACCACATGTACAGTAGGGTATGTAAGGACAGAAAAAGTACATCAATCTCATGCTGATCTCACTTATAAGGAAGTCTAAGGGTACTCAAGCAATCATGTCAGATGTCACTGAGGCTGAATTCTGCAAAACAACAACCGAAAAGAAAAAAAAAGAGAAGAAGTCAAAGACTGTTAGTGTGTAATTATTATAGTTTTCGATCTTATTTAAGTGTTTATTGACATCATTCAGCGAATGCTCGCAGACTTCAATGTAAGTACGTTTCTAGCAAACTGGCGTTTTCTTCTTGTTCAGGGAAATTTGTTTCAATTATTGTTCGCTGTAATACTGTATAGTAAAGATGCTCTAGATTCAAATTCTTTTACACATAAACACAATGTTTAATATTTACGTCCTATATTCCTATCGGTATATTACCATGATATACAAGTATGGAGCCAAATAAATAAAGAGATGTGAAAGCATATAAAGGTCACAGTAATTGCCAAAAACGAAAGTTTCCACTACTTCCTGCTACTGCTATCAAACCTACTGTATATTTTTCAACAGCTTATACAAAAACCTCTTTTGACCACAACATTTGACAGCAGATTTATAATAATAATAATAATAAAAAATAAAAAAAAAAATTATTTTTGACTTTTTAAATGATATTCAAAGATTCATAATATTACTACACTGCCCGGCCAAAAAGAACGTTTGAACGAAAGATTTAACTATGCAAATATGTAGGTAAAGGCCTTCCACTGGATAATAATATGTTTCAGCTGATAACATGTTATTTAACTCAAGCTGATGCAGTGAGGAGCTTCTCATTTCTTAAGCAATCATGTCAGAAGACATATCCTGTGATATATCAAATTAGGTCAAATTATTGCTTTGCATCAGGCAAAGAAAACAACACCTAAAATTGGATTAAGAACTGTCCAACACATTATTAAAACCTGTAAGGATAGTGGCGAACCATCACCTAGAATGATTAAAACTTTTGGAGAAATCAACAGTCAAAGTCATGGTTATGTTTAAATAATGAAAGTAAGAGCATTTACACAAACATAATGCATAGAGAACTCAAGGGGTTGGGACTAAACAGCTGCGTAGCCTTAAGAACCACATATAAGAATAATTGGATGAAAGGTTCAATTTACTAGGGCGCATAAAGAATGGGGAAAAAAAGGTCATGTGGTCTGACGAGTCCAGATTGACCCTGTTCCAGAGTGATGGGTCCATCAGGGTAAGAATAGACGCAGATGCACCCATCATGCCTAGTGCCTACCGTACAAGCCTTTGGGGCGGTTTAATGATCAGGGGTTGCTTCGTCCATGCTCAGCAGGGTTATGTGCCCCCAAAATAATAGATAAGCTGAATATACTGAACGACCAGGATTAGCCATAAATGGATTTCTTTCTTTCCTGATGGGATGTTTTATATTCCAAGATGGCAATGCCAGGATTCATCAAGCTCAAATTATATGAAAGAGACATCATTTTCACACATGGATTAGCCACCACCACAGAGTCCAGACATTAAGTCCATTGAGAATCTTTGGGATGATCTGGGGAAGACTTTGCGGTGGTCCAACTCCCCCATCATCAATATATATATATATATATATATATATATATATATATATATATATATATATATATATTTTTTTTTTTCATACAGTGGGCTGTGTATAAGCTTTGGTGTTCTTTATAACAAGTGTTCAAGAAAGTACAGCAATATTGACTTATTAATAGACTATACACTGGAATAGGCTTGTACAGAGGTCTTTAAACCACAAGGTGGCACTGTGTGTTAAGCTGTATGTGATTTGCCATGCTGCCAAGAAGATTTGGTTATGCATGAAATTGAAAAGCTGTCTTTCATCTCACTGTTGTCCGTAACTGTACCTTTTTCTAAGTAGCACAAATATGATTAAAGTGTTCCATGTTCCATGTACGTGTGAGTGTGCTTGTGTTTGTGCGTCTGGAAACACGAGAGTGGGTCAAGTCGCAGTGCAGCTGCTGATCGTATGTCTGTTACACTGCGATGACAGTCGCAACTGGATCCACATCTGTTGGAGGGTATGCCTGCTAAGGTTTGACATATGACCTGCGGTCAGTGCAGCACGGATTAGATCGGGATCCGTTCTCTTGGGAAGGCAGTTATGTACAGTAATTCATATTTTTGTAACAGACATACAAACTTGTCACAAAAACGTGTTTTTTTTTTTTCTTTTTGCTTGACTGAAAACCTGATCCTAAGGCCACTCAATTAGTCTAGGTTTGAATTTCATCTAGTTGAATAGATGCGTCTACAATGTATAGTATATGCTAATGTCATGTGCTGTACTGATGACAGAAGTTTGCACAAAATCTCCAAATTAAAGGCACATGAGTATGCCGGGAGTGCAACAGGATAGCATCGCATTGTAATCGTCTTGAAATCCAGACCTGTCTCTATTACATTGGCTTAATGGCTGCGTTAATAAATTAACACACACGCACACTGAAACTATTCACTGTTAGGCTCAAGGCCCGGCTGTCATTGTCTTTTGCTTTGTTTTTTTTTTTGTTTTTTTTCTTTTTAATCTATAAAGTCTTCTGTTTTTGCAAAGCACTGGGTGTCAGAAAGCAGGTGAAGCGTGCTGGGCCTCCGCAATGCCACGTCCTCTCGGGTTGCACAGGACAAAACCCACCTTGGCAGAGCGACGTGGAAGTTTGCGGGGCTGAACGAGAGCCCGTCTTAATAATTCAGCCCCGGCTGTATCGTATCACCTGGTTTGAATTACAGACAGGACTCTGAAGTGAGCTGCTCTTTCTGATTGTGTGACTCACATCGAGATTGACGTCACATGTACAGTAATTGCGACTGGTTTGTGCGAGACAAGACAGCAAACTACAAGTATATGGAGATGTAAAGTTGGGAATGTGCGTGCTTTACGTAAAATGTTATTAATGTACCACAAGTGTCACGTAGTCCGGTTTGTCCAAACCAATTTTATCTCATAGACATTCTAAAAGAAGAGCTTCCTAATGGCCGAGGCAATATATTATGTATACGATCCACAGGTTATTATACACCCATAGAGGCAGTTGGCACATTGGTGACTCTGTGCTCTGAGTGTAACACTATCTGAAGAGCATCAGTCGTACCGTATGCACCTGTCTTATAGCCATGCTGTGTCTGACTCAAGACTTTGTCTGGATCTTTTACCAGCTTATGCCGTCCCAGAGGACACTCTGGACAGTTGGTGGGTCTTTTCTAATGTAGTCGTTGTTCAACCTCTAGATGAAATGGAAGGTCTTGATTAGAATGTTAATGTGGCAACAATACACTCATTGGCCATTTTATAACTTTATTTTGTAGATATGAAATTACTGAAGGTCTGCCATTGACTCGATGTTTAAGTAAAAGACTCTTCTTGTTTTTTAGTTTACTAATAACTGTGCATCAGGAGCAGCAATGATACAGAGAAATTAGTACACGTTAGCAAAATAGCTTTCATACTTAGTTTAAATATTGTTATTATTTATTGTTATATAATGACATAATTCTAATGGCTGGATTGAGGCACATGTTCACAAATGTTAATATTCACTATTAGTACTTATATGTATGGAGACTTTTTCAACAGCCTGTATGTTGGGTCAGGTGGCACGGTGGTGTAGTGGTTAGCACTGTAGCCCTGCACCTTCAGAGACAAGGGGTTCGATTTCCGCCTCTGGTCTGTATGTTTGCATGCTCTCCCAGTGCTTGGTTACCATGGTTTCCTCCCGCAGTCCAAAGATTTGCAGATTAGGTTAATTGACATTACCGTATTGCCTGTAGTGTGTGAATGACAATTGGGTGTCTGGCAGAGAAACGTCAGATATACACAAGGTTTGGACGAAAGTATTCAGCCAAACCAGCAATATTGTTATATCTATACACTTCAATATGTAAACTTTCCCAGCTATATCAGCTTCCACTCTTTTCTTATTTTTGGGAGGTGGGAGGAAACCAATGAACCCAGAGGGAAAGGACTGTGAGAGGAAACCCACCAAGCATGGAGAGAGAACGCAAACTCCATGCACACAGACCCCGAGACGGGAATCAAACCCAGACCGTGGAGGTGCGAGGGTTAGGATTAGCGCTAGTTTCTTACCACAGGTTGGGTATTTTGGGTTTTTAAATACTGTTCACGTTTAGCGCTTTATCCTGCACTCATGGACACAGGGGGCATAGAGCCTATCCCAGGAGACCTACTGTATAGGGGTACACCCTGGACGGGATGCCAATCCATCGCAGGGCACAAACACTCACACACACTTCTGGCAATTTGGAGACGCCAATTTACGCATGTCTTTGGACTGTGGGAGAAACCGGAGAAACCCACCAAGCACGGGGGAGAACATGCAAACTCACGCACACAGACCCTGAGGCGGGACTCGAACCCGGACCCTTGAGGTGCAAGGCCACAGCGCTGAAGTGTCAGTTTCTAAACACAGACTTGGTCTTTTGTGTTGGAATACTATTCCAAACACATCAGCAGTACAATACCAAGTCAAAAAAAAAACAACATTCAAAAATATATATCTCACTCTCTCACTCACCGTCTGTACCGCTTTATCCTGTATTCAGGGTCGGGGGGACCTGGATGCCTATCCCAGGAGACTCCACACTCACACACTCACACACTCATTCACACACAATTTGGGAACACCAATTAGCCTAATCTGCAGGTCTTCGGACTGTGGGAGGAAACCGGAGTACAAGGAGGAAACCCACCGAGCACTTGGGGAGAACTTGCAAACTCCATGCACACAGAGACGGGAATCGAGCCTGGAACTCGGACCCTTGAGGTGCAAGGCAATTAAAATTTTTTAAATATATTTTAAATACTCGACTTGCTTCATTAGTGTTAGACTTGGTCTTTTAGGTCGGAATACGATTCAAAACATTCCAGCAATACAATACCAAGACGAAAAAAAAAAAACATAAAAAATATTTATTATAATATATAATATATTTGTTTTTTTTTGAATAAAACATGAATCAAATATCTGATCAGTGGTGGGTTTGACTCACAGTGAAATAATGTAGCCTTCAGAATGTAGTGTATGTCTTTTTCTTTTTACACACACACACACACACTTATCAAAGCAACAAGTGTTTGCGGACAGCGCGAGCACAACTACCCCGTTGTCCGCTCCCCAGCTGTTCGCGCGGTGGGCGCGTGCAGTGGGCGTGGTGACAGGGCGCTGTCCCCGCCCGCCGCGTTTGACGTGGGCGTGGTTTAGTCAGGCGCATTTAGGAATGAGGCACAGGCTGCGTGGTTTTTTTTTTTTTAAATTTATTTATTAGAAAAGCCTAACGGAGTTCAAAAGCCACCTGATGATCTCCGGAACAAACCGCTGAGCGACCAGAAATCTACCTCGAGTAACGACAAGTCGCGGCGCTTCAAACGGCTCCTGGGGTTCCAAAACGAAATCCAGCGGTTGAAAAGAGAAACAAACAAACAAACAAACAAAAAATTAGGCTGATTGGATGCAAAGTTGCACTACTTTTCTTTGTTGTTATTGTTGTTATTGTTGTTGTTCCTTCATCTTCTTAGTTATTTTGCACTTGAGTGTCTGTTTCTCGAGGACTGAGTGAGGATGCATACCACCCAAAAGGACACGACCTACACCAAGATCTTTGTCGGAGGTCTGCCCTATCACACCACAGACTCCAGTCTCAGGAAATATTTTGAGGTGTTTGGGGAAATCGAGGAGGCTGTCGTGATTACCGACAGACAGACCGGGAAGTCCAGGGGGTATGGTTTTGTAAGTATTGCTGCTTTTGCTCCTCTACTTAAAAAAAAAAAAGAAGAAGAAGAAAAAAAGAAAAGAAAAAAAAAACAGACTCCCTGCATTACATTACTCTGAAAGTCCAGCAGTTGCAGAATCACATGCTTTCATGAGTAGTGTGAGTGAGTCTGCTGTTGTTCTGAACACACTCATGCATGCACAGTTTATCATCACAAAAAACTTTTTTTTTCTTATAGTTGATTGTAAGCTGGAATTGAAAGAACAAGGTGTTATATGTGTGTGTGTGTGTGTGTGTGTGTTTGTGAGTGTATGCGTGCTGTTTCGACATCATAGTTTCGTAATAGTTTTGGATAATTTGATAGAATACACACACTTTGTAAACACACCTCATTCCCAGCATTACTACGTTCCTATTGGCTCGTTGAGCGTTGTGTTCACACTGCAGGCGAAAATGGGCCAAACCGGATTATATTTCCTCACTCAAACCGGTGTGTTTTTATAGAACCTTTTTTTTTTTTTTTTCCCCCAATTTGTGATGAACAGTGTGAACAGTCGAATCAGACTCCACTGATTAGATTTTTAAAAAATATTTATTTATTTATTTATTTATTTTACATCAGTCAGAATCAACATTCATCATAATGTCCATTTAAGTTAGTGATAAGGACTAAGATTGAAGCAGGAACTCAGTAGTGCAACAGTGATTTAACAGGCGATCTAAACATTTGGGATAATGTTGCCGTACGAGGAAAATTCGAAGCCGTATGTGTGCCACTGGCATCGGTGGCCCCATGGTTGGTTTCTTGCCCATCCCCACCGTGTAGAAAGCCCCGGTTCAATTCCCACCCAAGGTGTAAGCCCCAGCCACTGGATGCAGTGCTGGTCCCAGGCCCGGATAAAATGGAAGGGTTGCGTCAGAAAGGGCATCCGACGGAAAAAGAACAGTGCCAATTTGTGTGTGCGGATCGCATGGTGCTCTGTGGCGACCCCTCAGGAGGGGTCATGAGCAGCTGAAAAACCAACAACATGTATCGCAACTCCTCTGCGTTTGAAGAGAACTTAAAATAAGGATCTTAAAATAAATCTGGCTGCAGTGCTTAAGGGAAAGCTAAAAGTAAAAAAAGAAACAACAACAACAACAACAAATAAGTAGCCATAGACGTGCCAGTTTATGTTATCTATATATATATATATTTTATTTTTTTTCTCAAGCTTGAACACATCACGTGACACATCATTGTTCCCTTGCATATGGGGTCAGCGTGATCAGTTCACACTAATGTCAGATATAGGCCACGTTGAAAGCGTATTTAAGAGCATTTAATCACTAAATCGGATTTGAGGGAGTGTGCTATCGACTGAAAATCAAGAAACTGGCTTGACTGACCTTAAGTGAGTCCAACAAATTTGCATTGGCTATATATAGTTTATTTATTTATTTATTCTTCTTTTTTTTTTTTACCTTTCCTTTTTTTTTTTTTTATAGTTTGTCGTGGTCTTGTAGACACACAGTGCCAATGAAGAGCTAGAAAATAAAGTCCGAAACACACACACACCGTATTAGCCTGCAGTTCCTTTTTGATCAGGTTTGCTCATGGTTTTTATCTGCTGTTGTAGCTTTAGTTATTCAGAATATTGCAAGCTATAAACATATTGCTTTAGGATTTGTGTGTTGGAGTGTTCAAAGTTTGAAAATGTGCACTGGTGATAAACATGACCAAATCCTTCCCGTCATTACTGTACTCCTGTTGGATGTAAGGGGGATTTGATTGAGTATCAACGTGACTTGGAAAATGATCAACTCAAGTGAGTTCAACAAATAGATTTTGTTTTAAAGTCAAACATCAAGCATCAGGCCGATGAGAGAAATGAATGAGAATGTCAGGATTGCAGGAAGTGAAGTGTCAAAGATGTCTGATTTGTATTTCGGTTCATTTACGACCAGTAGAGTGAAAGTCAAGATCATTTCATTTAATGTGTCGTGTTGTTTTTATTTTTAAACTAGGTGACAATGGCAGACCGATCTGCCGCAGACAGAGCTTGTAAGGACCCCAACCCCATCATCGACGGCAGGAAGGCCAACGTCAACCTGGCTTACCTGGGAGCCAAGCCGCGGGTGATGCAGCCAGGTGAGCGGTTCGGCATTCTCTTCAGACAGCATCATGTGACCGGTGTAGCCGTAGCCGACAATGAAGCACCATTATGCATCCGTGTGTACATGTGTAATTGTGCTGATTGCACAAGTATCTCAACCTGACATATACATGTATCCATATCTGTAAATGTATGTTTCTCCGTAGGATTCACGTTCGGTGTACCGCAGATTCATCCGGCTTTCATCCAGAGACCTTATGGGTGAGTCACACCGATACATTGTATTAAATTTATATTGCATTGTGTTTTATCCAATCCATACAAAATAATTTTTTGCCACTGGAGCCAACCCCAGCCAATTCTCCAGCAGCCTAGATACAGCCATTAATCTTTAATTATGATGATCATCAGTGTCACCCTTTTTGAATATTTGATAGCGTGTGTCCTTTTTAAGAGTGTGTGTGTGTATGTGTGTGTATATATATATATATATATATGTGAGATGCGTGGTGGTGTTTTATTTTTTTATTTGTTTTTGTTTGTTTGTTTGTTTGTTTTTTCCTTAATTGATTGATAGACACTGTAGCTTGACTCAATGTTGTCTTTCTCTGGTCCGACAGGCTCGATATGGGTTAAAGCTAACTGATGGTTTGAGGAATAGCTCTGTGGGCATTGCTCAGATCAATAGCTACCGTACCTGTAGACTCAATCGCACACAAACAAGCTTGAAATGGTGATTACATTATGCATGTATGTTGGTTTTTTATTTTGGTTTGGATTTTTCATTTTAATAGTGCATAGAGCTGTGTGTGCCTTTTTTTTTTACCGTCATGAAGTGGTGTTAATAGCTAAAACTGTGTGCTTTTTTCATTTACTGGGGGAAAAAAAACAAGGCTGGTTTGGGGGTGTTGGTTTTCCCGAATTTGTGGAGGTGTGATCACTTTGCCACGGCAGCAAAGTGGGGCTTCTTTTTTTGTTTGTTTGGTTTTGGTTTTGTCTGTGTTTTGCTGTAGCTTGTTTTTTGGTGTCTTGTTTTTTTGGAGTGAGTGCAATCTTTTTTTTTTCCTTTTTTTTTTTTTTATATATTTGTGTGTGACATTGTTATAAAACCCTCTTCCTCAACCCAACAACCTTATTTGCACGTTGCTGTTCTTTTTTTTTTCTTCTTCTTCTTTCCTCTATTTCTTTCTTTCCCACTGACATCTGTCATGACTGTAATGGAACTCTAGGTCTTTTCACTCTTCTATGCACATTTTATCCGCCTGCCATTCTCTCTCGCTTTCAGTTTGTCTTTCTCTCTTTTGCTTTCTCTCTCTCTCTCTCTTTCTTTCTAGCCCTATATGGCTTCGTGCAGTGGATCCAGAGTTCCTGGAGACCTGCAGTCTTTCAGTCATTGATATGTTGTCAAACGCAAGGAAACGCAAGCCACTGACCCGCTTTCTTTGGAAAGCCAATTTTTTCTTTATCATGACCTGAACCTTTTGATTTATCACGTTGTGAAATCACTTAGAAGGGCTTTATATTATTTAATCATGTGTGTATGAGTGTAGAATTGTGTGTGTGTGTGTGTGTGTGTGTGTGTGTGTGTGTGTGTGTGTGTATGAGCGTTCGTGCGTTCGCCTGCATGTGTTTGCCGTGTTGCAAGCCCCTCAATGTGACACAAACAAATGTCTGAAAGGCACAGACCTCTAAACAAGTCTTTATCACATGGGCCTGTGTGGCGTTAAGGGAAACAAGCTTCTCCATTGTGCCACACAAAAGGCCGTAGTGCTGACGGTGCAGTCGCATGAGGCCTGCTCTCTCTCTCTGGCATTGGGAGCTGCATCTCGCACACAGCGATGATCCACTCTGGAAAACAGGCCCACTATAATGCAGTGTCACCTAAAAGGAATCTCTCACATAACAACAGTGCCGTGTAGGGCAGCTGAATGCGGGCCTCATGCTTCTGACCTCGGAGCAGTAGGCTCATGCTGGTGTGCGGCCAAGGCCAACACAATAGTGTCACATTGGGATGGCAGTGGAGTCGGTGTATGTCCCTCTTTTATAGGGGTTTATTTTTATTTTTAATGGTATTCCGTTCGTTTAACTAACGAATTCTACCTGATTATCCTGGATGTCTCATCAAGCGTCCTTCTCTTCGGCTCTGACCTTGGTATCGCTATTGACAAAAGTCAAATGCTTGACGCTGGATCTCCAGAGTCGCCAGGAGAACCATGAAGCAATCCTGTCATTAATAGTCTTAACTCCTTTGGGTTTCAATGGTTCACAACAGGTGTGTGCCCTGGACCCCGGTGTGATGCACGAGTTCTCCATGGCATTTGATCTCAAACCTTTATTTAGATATGAACTGTCCCCAACAGTCCCGTCAGAAGGAGAGAGAGAAAAAAAAGCTGCGGTCTGACAGGGCCGCTTGGTAACAGCGGTATTTTTAACCAGCGCCCGAGGAGGAAATGGCCTCCTGGATCCCAGGGGTCTGTGGTCTGTTCGCTTTACAGGCCCTGGGCCCTTCATGGCTGTGGGATTAAGCGGCTTGTTCGCTGCAAACCCTGCAACCAGTTTGTGGTCTAAACGAGACCAGGCTTATGTGCTTACACTCGGTGTTGTTTGACTTTGAAGAACATTGATTTAAATAAAGTTCGAAGGAGGGAGGGTACAATGCTAACGTCTGCAAGGGTTAAAGAGAGAAGAAGAAGAAATGAATATAAACTTGGGTCCTCTAGTTTCTCAAAAGCATTACAAGATGAGGTTATCATCTCTCTCGCTCTCTCTCTCTCTCTCTCTCTCTCTCTCGCTCTCTCTCCCTGTCAGTTAAGATGATTGGGTGTTTGTGATGGGACTTAACTTTTTGGAAACTGGACCAGCAATGAAAAATGGTATCTTAGTGAGCGAAAATATCTTTTTTAAATTTAAACATTGTCCATTTCTAGGTTCATTTTACTATTTTTTTTGCATAAAATGTACTTTTTTTTTAACCTTTTAGTTGGCACTCATTAAAATATTTGAAAATTTCAAGACTTAAAATTAAAAATCAAAGAAGTTACCAAATTATTACCCTAGATGGGTGAGGAACCATATATATGGTAATTTCACTGAACAAAGTGTGTATATATGTGTGTGTGTGTGTGTGTGTGTGTGTGTGTGTGTGTGTGTGTGTGTGTGTATGTGTGATGATGTGTGTATGTGTGTGTGTGTGTGTGTGTGTGTGTGTGTGTGTGTGTGTGTGTGTGTGTGTGTATGTGTGTATGTGTGTATGTGTGTATGTGTGTATGTGTGTATGTGTGTATGTGTGTGTGTGTGTGTGTGTGTATATGTGTGTGTATGCGACTTTGAAACAAAAAACTTTATTTATTTATTTATTTAAACCCAAACAGTGCGCAAAGATACAAACATATCTACAGATTTATGTTTTTTGAGGTACTGATACTGGTGCTTGTATGTTATAAATTTTTTTTTTAGTTCTTTTCCTGATTAAGGGTTTAAACTGACATTTGCTTTGTTTTAATCTTATAGTAAAACATTCTAGATAAATTCGGGCAGATTCAAGAGATTTTCGCTTGCTAAGCACTTTTTTGCAATTCGCAGCATTTTTTCCTGCATCAGTTTTTAGGAACGATTGTCAAGTTGGCAGAACCAGTAACACAAGCCTTGAGATACGGCCCAGTCTAACAAAAGTCCCTTCATGCTAAAGGTAGTCATAGGCACAAGTGGGTCTTAATGGTTCTCCGTCACCTCACCATGATTCACTATTGTTCTTAATGTTCTGGCTGGTTTGACTGGACAGTTAAAGTGGATGGTCGTAATCCAAACTCACAAAACTCATTTATCAGTAATCCATAAAACAATCAGCACTACATAAAGAAATGCCAACATGGACCTACTTAATGTGTTAAAAAGTTATAATATTTACAGGAAAAAAAAAAAGTTGTGATAGAGGAAGGAAGGGGAACGGGGGAACGGGAACGAGGGAGCGCGGTGTGATTGCAGGCATGCTGTGTCGAGGCTTCTGAGCAGACCACGACAGCTGCTGTTGGAGATGAAAATAACCTCCTCTCCTGTAATACAAACAGCGAGCAAGCTATAAAAACGGACATTTCGACATCTTTAAATGTGCATCATATCACTTTACTGGTAATTACGTCCACAAATTCAAGGAAATGACTTGTTAGTGATGTTAGAAATGACTAATAACTCTCTGATCCAGTTCGAGTCAGTTACAGGTGCCAAGTCTGGTGAAACAAATACCTATTTTATTAAATTTCTTTTACTCTTGTAGCTTCTTTAACTGACTGAAACATGCAGCCGCCACCGATAATGACCATTAAAACAGGTGTTGGCACAGAATGCCCAGCTATGTCGGCTATTCTCAGCTGTCCACTCTTAATTTAGAGCGAGGCTGCTCTGCTACTTTGGCTGCCTGCATGTGTGGAGTAATTTTGTGTATGTATGTGTATGTATGTGTATGTATGTGTATGTATGTGTATGTATGTGTATGTATGTGTATGTATGTGTATGTGTGTGTATGTGTGTGTGTATGTGTGTGTGTATGTGTGTGTGTATGTGTGTGTGTGTATGTGTGTGTGTGTATGTGTGTGTGTGTATGTGTGTGTGTGTATGTGTGTGTGTGTGTGTGTATGTGTGTGTATGTGTGTGTGTATGTGTGTGTGTATGTGTGTGTATGTGTGTGTGTGTGTATGTATGTGTGTGTGTATGTGTGTGTATATGTGTGTGTATATGTGTGTATGTGTGTGTATGTATGTGTATGTATGTGTGTGTGTGTATGTGTGTGTATGTGTGTGTAATGTGTGTAATGTGTTAGTGTGTGTGTATGTGTTGTGTGTGTATGTGTGTGTGTATGTGTGTGTGTATGTGTGTGTGTATGTGTGTGTGTATGTGTGTGTGTGTGTATGTGTGTGTATGTGTGTGTGTGTGTGTGTGTATGTGTGTATGTGTGTATGTGTGTATGTTGTGTGTATGTGTGTGTGTATGTGTGCTGTGTATGTGTGTGTGTGTGTATGTGTGTGTGTGTATGTGTGTGTGTGTGTATGTGTGTGTATGTGTGTGTGTGTGTGTATGTGTGTGTGTTGTGTGTGTATGTGTGTGTGTTGTGTGTGTATGTGTGTTGTGTGTGTGTGTGTGTGTGTTGTATGTGTGTGTGTTGTGTGTGTATGGGTGTTGTGTGTGTATGGGTGTGTAAGTGTGTGTTGTGTGAATGTGTGTGTATGTGTTGTGTGTATTGTGTGTATGTGTGTTGTGTGTATGTGTGTGTATGTTGTGTGTGTATGTGTGTTGTATGTGTGTGTGTTGTGTGTGTATGGGTGTGTAAGTGTGTGTGTGTGTGTGTTGTGTGTATGTGTGTTGTGTGTGTATGTGTTGTGTGTGTGTGTATGTGTGTTGTGTCTGTTTGTATGTTGTGTGTATATGTGTGTGTGTTGTGTGTGTATGTGTGTTGTGTGTATGTGTGTTGTGTGTGTGTGTGTGTGTGTGTGTGTGTGTGTGTGTGTGTGTGTGTGTGTGTGTGTGTGTGTGTGTGTGTGTGTGTGTGTGTATGTGTGTGTGTGTGTATGTGTGTGTGTATGTGTGTGTGTATGTGTGTGTGTATGTGTGTGTGTAATAGTTCTTCAAGTTCTGGAACGGTGTGTTTTACCCTAAACTGTGTTGATTTTTGTGTGAGATTTGACATATGTGTCTAGGTGTCTCTGACATCCAGTGTTTGAGACCTGAGTGAGAAAAATGCTACTATAGAGATTGCTTTGTTTTTTCCATCTTCTGCTTTGAGTGACCGAGTTGTGTTGGTCGATAACGATTTATGTTTTTTTATTTATTTATTATTTATTTATGTTTGTGTGTTTTACTTGCTTCATTTGGGGCCGTGATTTTCAGTTTGTTGGTGGGTTGGATTGTCTGATGGTGTGCTGAAAATAGGGTTGCCATGATAGCACTTTAATAACCCCAGTGTTTATTGTTTTGCATGTGTTTCTTTTATACTGGCGTAAGTACCCCGTTGACTTACGGGGGGGGGGGGGCCTAAACTTAAGTTACATAAGTTAGACAGAGTCCTCTCTGTCTAACTTATTAATACACAGAAATCACATTCTGTAAGGTTGAGTATCCGACGCCTTGTTTACACTAAGCTGTACCTCTTTCGTGGATCGGATAAAGAAGAAATGTCTTAAAACGACTCCAGCGTGTTAAATTCCACTTATACCACTTCAGCGCTGTTATTTCAGCCAAAGTGAAAATATGAACTGATCCCAGTCAAAATATTCACTTTATCTTTTCTAATTAATATCTATTGCTGCAGGTGTTTGTTTACATTCAGACAGTAGATTGTTAAATCCGGCACATAACTGCTCATCACATCAACATTTAGATTTTACTTATGATTATGGTGCAGGTTAAACTTCAGGCAGAGATCCAAGTACTGCAAAAGATTGATTAAATTCTGTAAAGCAGACGATTTAAGACGCGCCCACAGTTTGATACGTGCGCAGTACGCTGTTAAAACCTTTGTTTCATAATCTGCTCACAACTTCACTTCTACTAAACGGTTTGATTTCTTTATGGTGCAGGTTTAACTTCAGGCAGATACCGAAGGACTGGCAAGGTTTCATTAAATTCTGTCCAAAGACAGACAAACAAACAAACAAACAACAACAACAACAAAAAAATATATAATGTGTATATACATTTTTATATGTATATACAGTGTATATAATTTTTTACACTGGTTTCCAATGGTTTCCAGTCCTCCAATGTACAGTATGAAACGTAAAGAGTGAGTTCTGACTAATTTCCAGACAAATCGTTTAGTTGTATAGATTAGCTTGGAGGGCTTGAATGTTGTTGCACTTCAGGCTGAAACTCTCGTTAAGTTGTTGACATTATGGCTTTTGTTTTTCTCTTCTCTATTACTGTGTGAAGTAATCCTGAGAAGATTTCTCATGTATTTTAGATGTAGCATACGTATGAATGACGTCTCCTCTTCTCTTCTGTATACTTCCTGTAAAAATAAACAGCAAAGGTGATTGGAGGGGGAAACAGAAATCTCTCAGACATAATGAACGGTTATTGTTCCAGATCACTTACGTAATCAAAACGCGCTCCCTGCGTGCCATCCAACACAAAACTCGTTGTCTAAAAGCCGATGGGGGAGATGGCCAGCAGTGTCAACTTTTTTTTTTCTTTTTCTTTTTCTTTTGTTTAGTTCTTATAGTCCAGGTCTAATATGTATTTATTTTCAGTGATCAGTCTATTTTGGCAACCCTATAACCCTCATAACTACTACAAGGCATTTCCTTGGTGTTAGTGTTCAATGGGGTGTGAATTGTTTTGTTTTTTTTTGTTGTTTTTTTTGGATTGTGGAAATGACGTGTTTTGGCCACGGTGTGGGTTTTGCCCTGTGTTTCTGCAGTTTGGTTTGCAGCTCTACTCGGTCGGGACTAACGCACTGTTGTGTGTTTATGTGTCACAGGATCCCCGCTCACTACGTATACCCCCAGGCCTTCATGCAGCCCAGCGTGGTGATCCCTCATGTGCAGCCATCCAGCGCATCCGCCGCAGCCGCCTCCGCTTCCTCGCCCTACATCGACTACACTGGAGCGGCGTACGCGCAGTACGCCAGCGCCGCCTCCGCCGCGGCGGCCGCTGTGGCGTACGAGCAGTACCCGTACGCCGCCTCCCCTGCTGCAGCCGGCTACGTCACTACGGCCGGGTACGGCTACGCTATGCAGCAGCCGCTGGCCGCCACGACTCCGAGCTCCGCCGCGGCCGCAGCAGCCGCGGCCTTCGGTCAGTACCAGCCTCAGCAGCTGCAGGCCGAGCGCATGCAATAGCAGGTTATGGCGCTGAGATGTGAGGAAAAGCCGGTGCTCAGTGACTGCTCATTGGCCGTATAGAAGTGTCCCACCAGAACCATGATGATGATGATGATGATGATTGATGGAGGTGTTTAACTGAGGTGGGAACTCCATCGCTTTTCCAACTTGCTGTGATTAAACCAAAAAAAGTGAAAAAAAAAAAAAAAAAAAATCAGAGAAGGTGTAAAGATGATAGAGGTTTAACTTTTTACCATTATCAATACTGTTATTGTTACCTTTATGCTTAATATTGAAGTAGTGTATTTATTGCTAAGGAGAACGCAATGACTAATCACTGTGGCTTGGAGGTGTAGCTGATGAAGAAGAAGAAGAAGAAGCCTTAAGTCCAGATGCTGTCATTAAATTAGAAGACTTTTCCTTCATGAAGGACGTTAGATGTCCGCACAGTGTTTCGATTCTGAAAGCCCTCTTACTTACATATTTATTCTCATTTCGGAGGGATTTTTCTGTTTTGTCGTCTAATGCGCGTTGCAAGGTTTTGTTTTCTGATTTATCAGGGAAGTGGAGCTTTTTCTTTTGTTTTCCAAGAAATTCGTAAAAAAACAAATGAACTCCGCCAATCAGGGAGTAGTACGCAACTGTGGAGAAAAGGTGTGAAAGAAAAATTTTCAAAGATTTGTAGCTTTGTCTGGCATGTTCAGGATTACCTTTTTTTTTTTTTTTTTTTTTAATCTAAATCTTCCTGATGCTGAATGTCCCCCGATTCCCTGTTTTTGACCTCTTGACCTATGCAAAGCAGAAACAGCCGCCAGGAGACAAAACAAACTGTGGAGATTCCTGCCACTCTCGTCTGAAGGACAACGAACAATTTCTGAGCACCATGAAAGGACATTACGTAGTATTATTTGTCTAATCTCTCATACACTACATAGGCGCACGTACGGACACTAATTTCCTTAACACTGGGGCAAAACCTTAACTCTGTGTAAGCTCCTTGTACACATCATTGCACACACACACACACACACTAACTTATGCGCTCGCTTTATATGATGAAGTCCAAAATTGGTTTAAAAAAAAGAACAAGAAAAAGGTCAGAGCTGGGGACTTGCGTGTGAGGAGCAGGCAACAGCTGCTTTGTCAGGACACACACACACACACACACACACACACACACACATAGAGACACAGATTGCTCTGGAAACAACGCCTCACTTGTGCTCATTTGTTGAGCTGTCACATTTTAATCCCTCGGCCTGTTCGGGAACACATCCCGCTCCAGCTTTGTCAGCAGTTCCACCTCTGTCCTAGAGAGAGAAAGAGAGAGACGTTGCCGGAGGCTGCATCCACCGATCCGCTTCTAACATCACCCTCAGCACCAGCCGCCTCTCTCTCTCTCTCTCTCTCTCTCTCTCTCTCGCGCTCGCTCGCGCTCGCTCGCTGGAACGAAACACTAAATCAACAATGTACCAAGGAATTCCTTCCGTCAACCAAAACGCTATCTGTGAAAATGATCTGTTTTTTTTGTTGTTTTTTTTCCATTTTAATTGTCCTATATTTTTCTAAAGAAGAATCTGTGCACCAGCAAGTCTTTCCTAGTGAGCGATGAATCCATTCTCTGTTTTCTCGGAAAACCAAGCGTCACATCTTTCTTTTTTTTTTTTCTTCTTTTCTTTTCTTTTTTTACTACAAAGCAGCACTAAAGCTGAGAGCTCGAGTACAGGTCTGAGAGTTCACAGTGCCTTACAACTGTAATGCTATTTAAAGGAAAAAAAAAAGACTGCTATTTTATTTATTTTGAGAGTTATGCTGCGCTCTAAGGACGGCGACTTAGTGGCGGTACTGTATTAATAATAAATAATAATAATAATAATAATGTATTCTCATCTCATGGCATATTATAAGTTATTGAGTAGATTTAGTTATAGTATCATTAACATACTCAACCAAAAATGTTGATTTATTTAAGATACAATTCTGTATGTGCACTGTACATTTTTTTTTTCTTTCTTCTATGCCTTATAAATTTTAGATCATTTCATTAAATATCTTCTAGGTTAATGCCTCTTGTAAGATGTTTATTTAATGCAGGCCTATTTGCAGGTGGGATCTCTCTTTCTCTCTTTTTTATTTATTTTTTATTTTTTATTTTTTGTCGTATCTAGAACTGTAGAAAATATAAAAAGAGGGGAAAAAAATCCTTGTAAAAATCTAAGCAACATGCTGCTTCATACAATAGAATGTAAAGTCCTTGTCAAGGTTCAATATCTGTGCTTCTACTGCTTTTAGTATGCATCAGATGAGCTATTTTACACTGTTGGGAATTTTTTTATACTTGAACAAGGGAAAATATGAAAAGCAATAACAAAAAAAAAAAAAAACCTTTTTAAGGAAGCATTTCATTGTCACTGGATTTGGGCATGTAAGGTGTTATTTACTATTTAATGTACATCCAAAGGTTCTCTCAGTAAACCTAATTTAAACCTTATTTCAACATTATTTACTCGAAAATAAAATAAAAAGGTTCTATATTTCAACCTTACCGGCCGAGTGTGTTTTTGTGTGCTTGTTATGGTCCATTAAAAAAAAAAAAAAAAAAAAGATAATAAAATGACTACATTTGACTAATGAATGAATGAGAATAAATTTGTCAACTGTGTTAATGAAATTGTTTATATTAAAACAAAAACCTGAGTCCGAAAAGGTAAGATTGTTAATATGTCAGTGTTTGGGTTTTACGATTTTATGACCAAGCATAGAGCTGGGACACATTTTATCAAAGTTATCATGACAGTTATTATATAGACAAATAAAGGGAGGTTTTAACTCTCAGAACTGTGTCATTATTCTTTTATCATTTCACTGTCAGATACATCTTCAAGCTCACATTTATTGACATTCGTATTTAAGATTGTATTATTTGCCCCATGTACCCTAGAGCATAGCGAAGTGTTTTTTTTTTCTTTTCTTTTTTCTTTCTTTTGTATATCCTAGTTAGGAAGCTAGGATACAGCGCTCCTGGAGCAGACAGATTGCTCAAGAGCTCAACATTGGCAACTTGGCAGTACTGGGGCTTAAACCCCATATCTTCTGGCCAGTAACCCAGATCATTTAAAGTCATCATTCCACCTTATAACCTTCTCTTATAATAACCTCCACTCTTCTGGGAAGGCTTTCCACTACATTTTGGATTGTTCTGTAGCTATGCAGATTTGTGCACATTTAGCCACAAGAGCATTAGTGAGGTCAGGTTCTAATGTAAAATAAGAGGGGCTGGCATATTCTCAGCATTCCAGTTCATCCCAAAGCTGTTCACTGGGGTTTTTGGTTCCCCAAGGCTCAATGCAGGACACTTGGTCTTCCACATCATCCTTGGCCAATTATGTCTTCATGGAGCTCAAGTTGTGCATTGACATGTAGGAGCAAGTTTTGGTACTGTAGAAAAAATCAAGGAAACCTCAAATACTACAGCATGGAAAGACGTTCTATACAATTGTGTGCTACATTTATATGGTGGCAAAAATCTGGAGAAAAAACACCCACGTAGGTGTGATGTTCAGGTGTCCATAACCGTTAAATACTACATACAAAAAGATGATTATGGCCACCATGAAAAAATGTATTTGAATTCTGACTTTCTTTTTGCTCATAATTTTGACTTTAATAACAGAATTGCATATTTTAAGTGCAGTTTTTCTTATTGCAGCAAAATCCCTCTATCTTTCTGCCTTTCCACTCTATCCGAACTTCGCTTTTTTCGGTCATGAACACTCGTGTAAGCAGTTCACTACCTATCATACTGTGAATGGTCGTGTAAGTCATAATTTGAATTCTGACTCTCTAGGAATATTAAGTATTATAAGTAATATAAGTATTAAAGTCAGAATTCTGAGGAAAAAGTCAGAATTTTGTTAATAAAGTCCAAATTTTTTTGGAAAAATAGTCAAATTTTGAGAGGACTCAAATACATTTTTCATGGTGGCCATAATCCTCTTTGGTATATACCAGGGTTAAACAGTTATGGGCAACTAAACATCACACCTACGTATGTGGTTCTTCTCCTATCTTGTGCCACAACATTGTAAGCACATAACTGTATTGAATGTCTTACCATACTGTGGTATTATAAGTTCCCTGTGACTTTTTTCTAAGGAACCCAAACTTGTCAGTGCATGACTTTTTTTTTCAGACCCTTCATGTTTTTATTCTGAGAAGTTTTTATCTGGAAGTTAGAATTCTGTGGGGGGAAAAAGAACCAGAACTCAAATAAATAAATTGTTTACGACGGCCCTAATTTACTTCTGTAAGTACACAAAGCACGGATGAAGAAATCTGTCCTGACTCACTGGAGGTATATTCTCCTAAAATATGATATCAGCACACAATATTTTTGATGATAGCACCTACTGTGTCATCAATATACAGAGTAAAAGTGTTCATATATCACCATCCTATCCTAACTCACTGACGTCTAATTGATTCTATCACTGGCTTTTATTCGGCAAGTAAAAGGGCTTGTTTACATCCACTGGTTAATAGTTTTCTTGTGATGTCCGTGTACTATTAAAAGCAACAAGTCCAGAGCGTTCCTTTGGCCTAATGTATCATGGAGCATTCCCATCACAATGACAAAGCAAGATGGTTTCGTGTTGTGCAATAGATGAGTGAGTCAGTGTGACAGCCACAGACAACACCTCCTTCTTCATATTCAGATACAAAAACATGATTTACTTGATCTTTTTTTTTTTTTTTGCATTGTGAAATAATGATCTTTTTAGGAACTAAGCTCAGTTGTACAAGGCCTCTCAGTCTTTCGTTGTATTATAGATTGGCAATGTAGACACCTAAATAAAATGGAATAACACCTGTTCTTAATTTAAGATAGATCAGAATATATCAGAACACGCCCATTACCCATAAACTATGAACTGTGATGTGCCATCTAAATCATAATCCTAACCAGAGCTTACAAGGCACAACCAATTCATTACCTGCGCTTAAATACCTACCCCTCTCAACAAGGTACTGCAAAATTGACTCCTTCTAGAGGGCTGAATAATTCAGGGCTCCTCTAATCAATAAGAAATGCCTTTTGCTCCTAGTGGCACCCCGGCTCTCCAGCATGGTCTATTTCTGTTTGTCCTGTAACCTGACACATGGCCATATGTGTCCCTCTGTGACACAGCAGAGATAAAGTCTGTCTCACCATCACCATTCACGATTAAACAGGGCTTCTGGAAAATGTTACTCAATCACCAAGTCATGACACAATAAAATAAAACAGATGCAACACATCTCTGATATTGTGACTGTTTATCTCCAGAAATCTATTTCATTTCTATAAAATGAACAAAGATTCATTCAACAGATTGCAATGAATATTTATGAATATTTACTCTGCCTAGCCAAAATAAATAAATAAATAAATAAATAACGATTGCACACACTAATATTTTGTTATTTGGCTATGATGGCAGTGCACAATATGGAGGTCTATTCGTGTGTAGAAATGGTTCATCATGCTCCCAAAACCTCTTTCAGAATTTGAATGTGGTATAAGTGAATGGGATGATAGAGAGGGTCACCAGCTTCAAGTTTCTTGGCCTAACCGTGACAGAGGACCTAACATGGGGTAATAATATCACCTCTGCCATAGGAAAGGCCCAGCAGTGGTTCTTCGGGCCAATCTTTCTCAGCAGCTTTTGGTAAACTTTTATCGTTGTGCCGTAGAGAGTGTGCTGACATATGGACTTATGGTGTGGTTTTCCAGCTGCACTAAGGCAGAACTGCCTGGCACTGTCGCAGGTGGTGAAAGCAGCGGGGAGAATCATCGGGACTAGTCTCCCGGAGGTTAGCACCATTTACACCACACGCTGCCTTTGAGGGTGATCAGCATCACCCTACACATCACCTGTTCCAGTTTGCCCCCACCTACTATTACATATCATACATCACTTTAACAATAACTGTGAACTGGACTTGCATTGCTGCAGCACACACAATAGAGGTACTTTATTTACATCACATTCCGGAAAGGATATCTTGTTGTAATTCACACTGTGTTATTTACAGTATAACAATGACAATAAAGTAGCAGTTGGAATTTGAAGTTGAATTTTAACACGCTGGAGTCAAGACAAAACTTCGCAGATGTTTATCCAATCTCCTTTTGCCATTTCTCATCTGTGATTCACTCTCCAATTACCGAACAGGGAGTGTATTTGACTGACGACGAAAGAACTACGATACAACTTAGAGTAAACAAGGCGTAAGATACTCAACCTTACAGAATGTGATTTCTTTGTATTAATAAGTTAGACAGAGAGTTCTGCCGTACAGAAGGACAGACAGACATGTACGTCGGCTTCAACCTGAAATAATAATAATATCACTGATTACAATAAAGCTCATTAGATTATTTTTAGCTTTAAACATTTGAACTATTTACACAAACTCTTTTCCTCTCAATGATGGATACCTGGACGCACCCAAAAACTGTATACAGTACCCTGTACTGTATATGGGATAAAGCGGTATAGAAGATGATTGAGAGAGTGAGTAGGTGAGTAGGTGAGTGAGTGAGCCAGAAGACACACACACACACACTCGGGTGGTAGAAGATCTTTCAAACCGAAGACTCCTTATAATGACTTTATTGTGAGAAGTCCTGATTCTGCCAGGGTTTTAACAGTCCTGAAGACGTCCTCTGCATTTCTACCTGTGCTCATTGGGTAACAGCGACCCAAGCATTGGCAACACAAAGGTTTTGAGAATGACACAAATGTTGTTTGTCCTGTCTCATGCCATCAGTAAAGCATCACGAGACCATTCATGTGTCATGGCCAAGGCAGTGGGCTCGCTCACAGTTTCGCCTGAGGCCACAGCCTCGGAGACATGCTCTGAGAGCAACTTCTACTGTACCAACTTCTACTTTTCCAACACGATGAAGCTCCTCGCCATAAGGCAAAAGTGATATCTAAGTGGCTCAGGGAACAAAACATAAAATAAAAAAAAAAAAACATTGGGTTTGTGGCCAGGAAACCCTCCAGACCTGAATCCTATTGAGAACCACTATTGGGCAATCCTTAAGAGGTGGGTGGACAAACAAAACCCCACAAATTCTGACAAACGTTGATTACGCAAGAATGCCAGTCAGGGTGTGGCCCAGAGGTTGACTGGCAGCATGCCTGGGCCAATGAATGTCAGAGGTCTTGATAAAGAAGGGACAACACTGCAAATATTGTCTCTTTGCATGAACTGAATGTAATTGTGAAATGCTTGTAATTATACTTCAGTATACCAGAGTAACATCTGATTAAAAAATAAATAAATAAATAAATAAATAAAAGGATCTACAATGAAAAGGGGGGTGAAAGCAGCAGACTTGGTGAAAATTCATATTTGTGTCATTTCTCAAAAGTTTTGGCCCCGGCTGTAGTATTGAGTGCGGCAGTACTGTATGCGCACTTGGACCGAGACACTACCAGTGATGTCTCTTTATTAGGAGATCCCGGAAGTGAGAGGACCGCTGCGCCACCGGGCGACGGGGAGACTGCGAGCTGCAGCGCTGCGACCGGAGCCGAGCCGAGCCGAGCCGAATGAGAGCTTCAGACGAGCAGCCTGTGTAAAAGAAAAGCGTGGAGACTTAGAAAAAAAAAAAAGAAAAAAAGAAAAGAGGACATCCTTCAGCCAAAGGTAAAAACAAACAGACACACAATAAGATTGTGAGCGGACAATGAGGAGACACGCTGAGGAGACACGGTGAGGAGACACGGTGAGGAGAGGGCGAGACCGGGGGCTTTCCCGGGCGGAGGGGAGGCGCGAGACGCGTTCGAATTTTATCTTTTGATTCTGTGCTTTGATCAGGAATGAGCGAATAACGGTTTCTTTAATAATAATAATAATAATAATAATAAGCGTTCCGTATGCTTTTGTGGTCAGATTTGACCTTAAACCATTAGGTAAACAACCCGTCTTTCTCCTTAATCACTGTGCTAAGGAAAGTTATTTTAATAATAATCATCATGCACATTGAGTAATTTAATACTCTATAGTGTCTATAGTGTGTCATGTTTATGTTATGATGATGGATTTTGATTTTTTTCCCCCTATCTCATTCAATAATAACAGTGTGCATTTCTTCTTTCTTATCTGTTTAACGTGTGTAGTTGTTTTATATACTGTTTATATATATATATACACAGTACGGACCAAAGGTTTGGATACACCTTCTCATTCAAAGAGTTTGAATTTGTATTATGGCAAGAAAAAAGCATCATCATCAAAGGCCATCATTACTTTAAGAAATGAAGGTCGGTCAGTCCGAAAAATTGGGAAAACTTTGAAAGTGTCCCCAAGTGCAGTCACAATAACCATCAAGCGCTACAAAGAAACCGGCTCGCATGCGGACCGCCCCGGGAAAGGAAGACCGAGAGTCACCTCTGCTGCGGAGGAGAAGTTCATCCGAGTCACATCCTCAGAAATCGCAGGTTAACAGCAGCTCAGATCAGAGAGCAGGTCAATGGCACACAGAGTTCTAGCAGCAGACACGTCTCTAGAACAACTGTTAAGAGGAGACTGTGTGAATCAGGCCTTCATGCTAGAAGATCTGCTGGGAAACCACTGCTAAGGACAGGCAACAAGCAGAAGAGACGCGTTTGGGCTAAAGAACACAAGAAAGAAAACTCGTTGAATGAGAAGGGGTGTCCAAGCTTTTTTGTCTGTACTGTATATACTGTATTTTCTTCGTCTTATTCCATGCTCATTTCTGAATTTTATTTCTGTTTACTTTCTACTCTTGAAGACATCCAAAATATCTCCCTTCAACAGTCGATATGAAGATGTGCCTGCTACTTACAGTCGGGATAATAATTATTTGATTCCCCTTCAGATTGTTCTGATGTTTCCCCACTTACAAAGAAATGAAGAGTCTATCATTTTTATAATTTGTTAACCATATTTTAAAGGACAGAGCCAAAATGTCAATCATACATCCAGAAAAAAAAGAAAAACACATTATACAAATGTTATGAATTGACTTGCATTTCAGTTAGTCACATATGTATTTGATCACATGCCAATCAACAATAATTCTGGGTCCCACAGACTGATAATGATGCACTGATTAATTTAAGGTGCTCCTAACAACAATACATTATGTGTATAAAAGCCACCTGTCCAGAACCTCTATCTTCCATTCAAACCTCACCGCCATGGCCAAGACCAAAGAGCTGTCAAAGGATGTCAGGGACCAGATTGTAGACCTGTATAAGGCTGGAATGGAGTACAAGACCATAAGCAAGAACCTTGGTGAGAGGGAGACAATTGCTGGAGCAATCACCCCTCGGTCTGGACTCCATGGAAGATTTCACCTCATGGCGTAAGGATGATCATGAGAAAAGTGAGGGATGAGTCCAGAACTACATGGGAGGAGCTGTCTGACTCGTCCTGGTGTCGTGCTTCTGTTTGGAGAGCACATCATTGCATGGATGCCGCGTATAGTCTGCCTGGGATGCGTGTGGTGACTGGGGACAGTTCCACTTTTCCACGAAGACGGTCCTGACCTCGGCTGATGCAGACAGCTGTTCTCTGAGGACTTGTGACTTCAGTCGCGCAATAGTTCAGGACTGGAGTTTCCTACAGTCTACCTGAGCCTCCAGTAACTCCAAAACTGGACTCAATTTTAACTTAAGCACATCTCCTGTTATACTGAACTCAAGGGAGTTTGGACCACAATCACCAAACAAACCATTTGTAACACAAGATGCCACCATGGATTGAAATCCTTCAAGGAAGGATTGGGAGAAAGTGCTGTGGTCAGGTGAGACCAAAATTGAGCTCTTTGCCATCAACTCAACTCGCGTTTTTGGATGAAGAAAAATGCTGACTATGACCCTAAGAACACCATCCCTACACTCAAACATGGAGGTAGAAACATGATGCTTTGGGCTGTTTCTCTACTAAAGTTACAGGTCGACTTGCATTGTAAAATCTTCTCCAGGTGGGTAGTGGATTGGTCTTCCAGCATGACAATGATCCAAAACATACCGCCAAGACAACAAATGAGTGGCTCAAGAAAAAGCACATTAAGGTCATAGAGTGGCTTAGCCAGCCTCCAGACCTTAATCTTATAGAACATTTATAACTTTGTGCTGTTTATAACCTTGTGATTTTTACAGATTTATGGTTGATATTCTGCCTATCCTTTACAATAAACCTATAAAAAAACGATAGACCCTTAATAAACTTACAAAATCTGCAGGGAATTAAATAATAGTTTTCCCTTTTGTGTGCTCTGTAAAGCGTCATAACGGCTCTAATCTGAGGTGCTGTTTGAGGTTAATTGGTGATTTCTGAGGCTGGTGACTCTAAATAAACTTCTCCTCTGCAACAGAGCTAAGTTTTGGTCTTGCTTTCCTGGGAAGGTCTTCATGAGAGACAGTTTCATCATGGAGCTTGATGGGTTTTACAAATGCACTCAACACAATACTGTTCTCGCAAGAACCGTTCCAGAACAGCTGACCTTCGTCTCTTAATATAACAACAGGTTTGAATTGCATTGTTGTTGTCACTTAATAGCCTAATGCCATATGTGTTATTTCATAGTTTTAAAAATCCAGTAAATGCATATACAGTGGAACCTCGGATTGCGAGTAACTCGGTTTACGAGTGTTCTGCAAGACGAGTAAAGATTTTTAATAAATTTTGACTTGAAAAACGAGCATGTCGTGGTTTACGAGTGCCGAGATTTCTTTTTTTCCCGTTAAAACAGTGTTTCCGTTGTGTGTGTTTGGTGTGGAGCTTAACAAGCGAGGTAGGGAGAGGGAGGAGGAGTTTTACTGTGTAAGACGAGGCGAGGGAAGGGGCTAATTCCACACACACAAACACACACACACACACACACACACACACACACACACACACACACACACACACACACACACACACACACAAATACACGATGCCTGCACACACAAATGGAAACACTTATCTGTTGGGATTTATTTTAACTTTTTTTAAAGGTAAAGTGCAGGTTAATTTGTTTTATTTTTACTTTATATATTGTATTAATTATTTTTCTGTATTAATTTTTTTGGGGCTGTGGAACGAATTATTTGAGTTTTCATTATTTCTTATGGAAAGATTTGATTTGGTTTACGAGTGTTTTGGAATACGAGCCTGCTTCCGGGACGAATTATGCTCGTAATCCAAGGTTCCAGTGTGTATATATATATATATATATATATATATATATATATATACTCGATAGAACACATTTGGGATGAATGTGTCCCAAAAGTCTCCATACAAAATGCAATTTTAGTTACAAAATATAATCTGTATATATAATGCTCTATGGGCATGGTATATTATTTGGTTTGAGAAATAATTAGTTTGTAAAGTGTTAGAATAGATTCAGTGAATCTTTACAACTAAACTTTTCTAACTAAATGTACAATGTCACAGGCTGAAATATGAAGGAATGAATGATGAAAAATGCAAATATGACTCCAATCGGATAGAACCATGCGGTGGCTTTTATACAGGCTCTGCATGCCTCTTGAGATGTATTCATATTTGAAGAATGAACAGAAAGCGCATTTTTCAGAAGCCGGAAAGCAAAGTCTCTGAATAGTGAATGCTGGGATGTCCAGACTGCCAGAGGAAAAGTGACGTAAAAACATTTATAGTTCTATTAACAGAAGCAGGAAATACCTGGTTTCCAGTGTTGTTTTGTTTTTCTGGCTGATATGCAGAGGCTACTATAGCTATTAATAAATGAATAGAAGCTTATGACCATCTAGCATATAAACTCATTCTCTATACTGTTTATCCTGTTCAAGGTCATAGGAGGCCTGGAGCCTAACCCAGGAAATTCGGGGCACGAGGCAAGGTACACTCTGAGCGGGTTGTCAATCCATGTAGCATGTTAACTTTAAATTCTGGAATCTTCACTTGTCTCAAACCAACTCTGTACTTGATTAAGAAGTGCAAAAAACTATTTATCTGGGAACCGTGAGTACTATGTTTAGGTTCTGCCACATTACAAAAGTGCACTGCAGTTACTTTGACCCACTTTGAAATGTGTGTCATATCACACGTGCGGTTTGCATAAACTAATTGATGCTCATAAGCTTATAGAATTTTTTTTTAATGCACTTCCGCTTGCTCCAATATAGTTTAGACCCTAAACCTTTCCTCACAATCTTGCAAACTGTATTCCAGCAGCATGGTTAGGGACAAGAGCTTAAGAGGTAAGAGATCCCCATGTGTCTCAGTAATGAAATCACAATAAGTTTGAAGGCGCCGTGTCTCATGTTCTTGAACCTGATGTCGTGTCACTGTTCGGCTGAGGGTTCCTGCTACCTCTGAAATAGTTCCTGAGGTCTAAGTCAGGCATTTGGCATGTCAGAGAGAATTCTCCAGGGACTTTACAAGATGACGTGTGCTTTTCCACACTGGGCCATGATTAAGTACTGCTGACGAATCTCTGCGAGCAAGAGAATATTTTAGACCAGGGTTCCTCAGGGTCTCTCATTTTACCTGCAGTATCTATTTACTATATACTATTTATATATTAGGCTCATTATTTAAATGTGTGCAAATGGTTAAGGGTCTGGGTTATTGATTGGAATGTTGGCGGTTCACAAACCAGTTGCCACTTGGGCACTGTTGAGCCTTCGCCCTATATGCTCCAGGGGTGCTGTACCCTGACTGGCCTTGCGCTCTGACCCCAGCTTCCTACCTGCTATATGCAAAAAAAATAATTATCGGCAAGTGAAGTGTTTTTTACAGTATGTGTACCCTTTCATCACTCATAGCTTAGATCATCATAGGTTTAGGGACCTCACGCATCAGCTCCTCTGTTTAAGATCTTGTCTACATGAAACATACCTAATGTGTGTTATTCTATTTAAATGGATGCGAGTCAGCACATAAAGAGGTCAGCCGGAGATTGGTTTACTTCTGTGCTAGATTGTAATCACCCGAATGGTTTGGTAGATGAGGTCATCTCTCCCTAACTTGACCCTGATTGGGTTACGTGAGCGAGAGAGAGAGATCAGTGGAGCACGGTCATTACTCTGTTTGGTCTCTGGTACTCATATGCATTTCTAAAACATTTTCTAATTACGTAACTGCTAGTCTTCCCAGATCATATAAAAAAATAAGTTCATGTTTAATTGTGAACGTTTCTCAACTGTTAAACAGGAAAAAAGTTAAGAACCTTATTTGGGCAGTTCATGTACTGTCCAATGATTTAGCATGGGGAAAGAAAAAAGGAGCATCATGCAATGCTATAAAGAATGCTATAAAGAACGCCTCTCCAACTGGTGAGCACAGGGGTGGAGCCATCCAGCTGTTGCATTCAGGAGCAAAGGGAACATTTCACTGATTAAAAGAAGAATGGATTCAGTTACACCACAGGAGATTCTGGAAACAAACATCACAGTGTCTGTACAAAAAAAAGAAAAAAAGAATAGCTTCTATGACCGTATGATCATCCTGAACACATCCAAAAAATCCATAATGGACGCTATCATGAGGCACATGCTGAAGGGTTTACCATGGCCCTAACAGGCCCCCAACTTAAATCAAGAGAGCCTAAGAATTTCACAAAGCAAGCCTTTTCCAAAAAAAAAAAAAAAAAAACCATAAATAAACAAAATCTGGGTGAAAATCTCCCAAACAAGAATTGAAAGACTCACTCGGCACTGCTTAAGTTCTTACAAGCTGTAATACTTGCCAAATTGGGTTATAGCAATTCCCGAACATGCAGGGTGCCCAAATCTTTTCTTCAGCCTCTGTAAAAGATGGAAATGAAAACAAATATTCCAGTTTAAAATATTAAACATAATATTGAACTTGATGTCTTTTGACATCTTTCACTTGTTAACTACTATTGCTGGAGTAGGAGGAATTTTAACCAGGGGTGCGCAAACTTTTGCATGCCATCGCATACAGTATACTGGTACTGTGCGTAAGCTGCCCTTGATATGAAATAACATTGGATTATGTAGATTAAGTTACAAAATGGGAACAAATGTTTTACTCCCCCAAAGACACAATGTAAAACGGTTTCGGTTATGTAACAGCCTCAGCAGCGACCTCATTTCCCCCCACGTTGGATCAACAGTATACTAATCACTGGTCTGATCGTCTGATCGTTATGGTAGATGTTTGTTTTGTTTTTTTTATGCTTGAATGATTCATAGGTCACAAACAAAAAAACTATTCATCTGAAACTGCTCAGGTACAGGACTGGACTAAAAATGGGTGGCAAAAACTTGCCAGAAAATGCGAGCCATAAAAGTCCTTCAATTCAATTCAATTCAATTCAATTCAATTCAATTCAATTCAATTTATTGTCATTGTTAAACATAACAAGTATAGATAACAACGAGATATCATTTGGCAACATCTCCCGGCAAGTAATAAAGTGCAACCATAGTGCAGATCTTATGTGTATGTATGTATTCTGTGTCCTGCATCAATGCAGAGTCCAGTTCACAGTTATTGTAATGATGTGTAATAATATGCAAGTGTGTGCTGCATCAATGCAAAGTCCAGTTCACAGTTATTGTAATGATGTGTAATAAAGAATAAATAAATAAATGGGCGCAAGGTCCGAGAGGGAGGTATCTAATCATTCAGCAGCCTCACAGCGGTAGGAAAGAGGCTGTGGGACAGTCTGGTGGTTCTGGCCCGTAAGGACCTGTACCTTCTACCTGAGGGTAGTAGCTGAAACAGGTGATGTGCAGGGTGATGCTGATCCCGCAGGATGTTGTGCACTCGACGAAGGCAGCGTGTGGTATAGACAGTACTTATCTCCGGAAGACTAGTCCCGATGATTTTCCCTGCTGTCTTCACCACCCGCTGTAGTGCCTGTTGTTCCGCCCTAGTGCAGCTGGAAAACCACACCAAGAGTCCATATGTCAGCACACTTTTGGAAGTCTGGGGAACTATTCCTCAAGACTCTCTCTGGGCGCAGAATATGAAGTAATGGGGGGTGGCTCAACACTTTTGCACATTGTAAAAACCTTGCAAAAATTTTTTTACTTAATGCAAAAAAGAAAAATCAGTGCGTGCAACCAATACAGTGGTGCATATTGCTGTAGCACAGAGACCGTGTTGTTTTGCTCATATTGGCCTTCTGTTATTTTGACTTGTAGTTGATTTGCCTGTTACATTCCTCCTGGGTAATGAAGGTGTGGCTGTGTGGAAGATAGCCAGTGCACTCTTTCCCTTCCGTACACTCTTTTCCTTTAAAGATAGACTTTGCAATATTTTTTTTTTGCAGAAAACTTATGAGTCACCTTTTTTTTTTCCCCCTTCCAGATTTCATTTGTTAAATCAAATGCATTCGTTTGTTTGTTTATTCGATGCTGTTACAGTACCATGGCTAGACTGTTTGAACTTTTTTTCTTTTTCTTCACAGGCTTCACTCACTATGGAAACACTAGTCGAGCGACTGGAGCAGGCTGTGATTCGTCTCGAAGCGTTTTCAGCCAAGATTCAGGGCTGCTCCGGGAGCTTGTCCAATGGCGAGATCAACGGATTTAATGGTACTATAAAAAGCCAAAATACAGTACAGCGATTCATTTGCGAAATATTGTTGATGGTAGTAAGTGTCTGTCTGTGTGCACAACTGTTTCTCGGGAGAATCA
Source organism: Clarias magur (assembly GCA_013621035.1). Lineage (NCBI taxonomy): Eukaryota > Metazoa > Chordata > Actinopteri > Siluriformes > Clariidae > Clarias > Clarias magur. The sequence goes on along the minus strand of QNUK01000729.1, from coordinate 246,447 downwards.
CAACACTCGCAGCGTGCTTTGCCTTTAGTACAGGCGGCGTTTAAAATATTGAGTCACAACGTCCTAAATAGATTATGTAATTTTAGACCCTGTGAGCCATGGAAAACAAATATTGAAGAGTCTGATGAGGTCACTGAAAATAAATTGCTTAAGTGATGGTTGTCAGGCAACATTTGATATGGGGGAATGTGTACCTTCATGGGAAACGCTTTGGCACACTACTGAGAAAACACAGAAATGTCTGAGCTGTAGTTCTTTAAAAAAAAAAAAAAGAAAAAAAAAAAAAGGATTGTAATGTATTCTTGCTTCAATGTGTTTGCTGTGGCATTTTTATATGAATTTGTCTATCAGTAATGTAGTAATTGTGGGCTCTCTTCCTCATTAAGGTGAATCCCACTGCATAGACGCGTTTGACCGTTTACTGAGCGGCCCGCTGTCTGAGTACGTGAAGAACAGCCGCGCTATTGGAGGAGATGTGGCAAAGCATGTATGTACAGGAGTTTCTATGTGTGTTTGTGTGTTTACATGATCTAGAAGAGCATACACACTATATACAGTATATGCAGCAGTTTGTAGACGCCTGACTATCAAAGACTATCGCATGATGCCAGCAAACCTCATCTTTTTTTAACAGCTCAAAACCGCTTACCCACCCTCAGCGCTAACTGCTCCTTCCACTAGCATTAGCTCACATGAGCCCGTGATTGGCTTAGAACCGTGATTGATGTGAGAGCGCCTCCCATCCCAGCCCTCTGAGAGAGCTCGGGCCAATGAGCTTTCTTCCGGGATCATCACCTGGAGATTCAAACTCGCGCGCGATCTCTAGACGATTTGGCGAGCTCGTTACCACTGCGCCGCTCATCTTTAAACTCCTTTCTTCTGAGAAGAGTCTTTCCACTATATTTCAAATCATGGCTTTGAGGGTTTGTCATGATTCTGCGCTGATGGTGGGTCTGGGGCACGGTTGATGTTTTAGTTCTTCTCGAAACATGGTTTGAGATCATGGCTCTGTGCAGGACGCTTCTTCATTACAACCTTTACACACCACATGTTGATGGAACTTGCTTGGTGTGCACTTTGATTGTGAACAAGTTAAGCCTTTATTTGTCACAGCGAAATTCTTTCTTCGGATATCCCAGAGTAACTGGAGTCAGAGCGCAGGGTCAGACATGAGACGGCACCCCTGGAGTAGATAGGGTTAGATAGATGCCGTGCTCAAGGGCCCAGCAATGGCAACCTGGTGGAGCTGGGACTCGAAGTGCAGACCTTCCCATCAGTAAGTCTGAGCTACCACTGCCCCACAGGTGGAAGGGAAAGAGATACTACACACGTGTGTCACGTAATATCAAATCATGTATTAAGTCACACGGGTTAGTTTTGTGCTATTTTTTTTTTGTGTGTGTGTTTAGTCAGTTCATGCATCTTCCTGATCCTTCAACAGAACTGAGAAGGTTTTATTCCTAAGCATTGATTTACAGCACTTTAATGAACACTAACCGAGCGGGTTACTCCAGCTGTACGCCGCTGCTGGAAAAGATATTTTTAGGGGTAGCAGGGAAATCCTGGGAAATCAAAACGCGGCTGAGATTCCTTTTTCTTTCTACGTCACAAAATCCTCACTTAAGTATTCTAAAAATAGGATTCCTACAGATTTTTTCCAAGGCCCTCCGCATAAACAAACTAGCGCTGGATGTATTTCAGGAACCCAGGAGCATGATCCAGTAATAAACCTGGTCTCGAAACTTTATGAGCTTACTGGAGCACGGATCCAATAATACGCAGAACTCGAATCACCCAAAGTGCAACTTCATACATGATTTAATGTTCCGGGTCACAAATGTGTGCCGTCGACTTTGCGGCAACAGTTTCGGGGTGTGATGAGCATTTGTCCACATCTAAAATATAGTCCAATTATATCCAATTTGTACTTTATAGTATTACAGTATTTCTTTCTTTTTTTTTTTCTTTAGTTTTTGTATTGCTTGTCTTGCTGTAGTGGTTCACACTGTCGCCTTGCACCTCCAGGGTCCGGGTTCAGTTCCTGTCTCTGTGTGCATGGGGTTTGCATGTTCTCCACATTGTGATTGGTGGGTTTCCTCCAGGTACTCCGGTTTCCTCCCACAGTCCAAAGACATGCAGATTAGGTTAATTGCCCCGTAGTGATATATTGGCACCCTGTCCAGGGTGTACCCCACCTCGTGCCCTAAGTCTCCTGGGATAGTCTCCAGGCCCCTCGCGACCATGAACACAGGATTAAATGGTATAGACGATGACTGAGTGAGTGAGTGAGTGAGTGAGTGTCTTGCTGTATGTTTGCTTTATAAGGTTTGTTCATCCATTGTAGGGCAGTGGTGGCTCAGTCGGCTAAGGCACTGAGTTACTGATCGGAAGATCGGCGGTTCGATTCCCAGCTCAGCCAGGTTGCCATTGTTGGGCCCTTGAGCAAGGCCCTTAACCCTAACTGCTCCAGGGGCGCTGTACCATGGCTGACCCCAGTTATGCTGGGATATGCGAAGAAGGAATTTCACTGTGCTGTAATGTATATGTGACAAAATAAAGGCTTTACTTTACTTTACTTTTTACATCTTCTTTGTGTTGATGCCAAGAATATGCCAAGAAAAAAAATGCAGCGACAGATTCTCCCTGCTGAGGAAAAATAAAACCCTGTATATTGTAAACTACTATAATGGGATGCAGATGCTGAAATTCAGCAATAAACCTGGAATTGTTCAGGTACTTCTGAAATTGAAATGGCAAGAGACTGTGTAATTTCTCCTTCGGCTCCTGTGTGCCGTCGCCGCAAAGGTGACACTGGCTCATCCTGCTCTCAGGTCAGCGCTAAATCATGTTGTGTGGGAGTTTGTTTTTTATCCCGTATAGTCATCTCCTTTTACGGTGAAACAGGCGACTGGGTTCCAGCACTCCGTTTTCCCAAACATGCATCTTTGGACCTCTCCCAGTGCGCGTGTGTATGTGGGTATGTGTGCTTATTTGTAACTCATAAGATGACCTTGCACAAAATGTAAGTAATGCCGCTTTAACCGTATACAGAAACATGGTTAATGTTTTATTTAAGTTCACGCTGTATATTTCCAAGTCCAAGTGTGAATCCACATTTGATTTACAGGTTTGCGTTGGGTTTATCCCACCCCCCTTATAAACTCAGCCTTACAGATTTAACAGTGCAGTGACATCACTTTGTAGTTTGTAGTGCTTAATTTATGTATTGTTTCACATAAAAAAAAAAAAAAAGTGTTTAAATGTGAGTTTTGTGTTTATATTGAACAGGCTGAGATGGTGCAACATGCTCTACAGGTCCAGAAGACTTTTCTCTCAATGGCCAACACACACCGGGAGCCTGGACAGGTAAGCCTAAAGATAAATGGTTCTGGAAGTTATTTTTCTAATTATTATTACATACAATATTTTAATACAAATTCCTAGATATTAGTTTCTTTATACTTGTTCACTCTCCTAACGGTTGTTGTTGTTATTATTATTATTTTAAATAACTGAACCAAGACTATAATAGAACTGAGTGAGAACGTTATTGAGAACATTATATGAAAAATGTATTACCTGCTTTTAAAGCATGCTCATCATCTCCGCACTGATTGACCCCCATGTATTCATTCTTTCTGGACCCTTTCGCTGTATTCGCAGTTATCAGTCACATTTATCAGTAACGCGACTCAAACCTTACGTAATCAGCTGTGCATGTACTGTACGTTACACACATTCTTCCTGCTAATCCAGATACTTATCTGGACATTGAAGGTTGTGATGCCTTTGAGAGAGGTTTAGCCCTGGTTTATCCTTCTATATAGAGCTCTTCCTCTTCTTCTCCATATGGTTTGGAGCTTATGTGGTCATCCATGCGACGCTGGTCTCTCTGTGCACATAGGGATTACCTTCTCTGTTCAAAAGAATGCCAAGGCAACACATTCCCAGTGCTTTAGACGTGTGCCTCTAGGGGGGGGGGAGTCTGGTGGCCAGTGTGATGTCATTCTGTCGGACTGTCGGGTTTGTGTTGTCTCTGAGCCCAAAAGGAAGTGAATAGCTGAGAGCGTTGGACAAAAAGGAGAGGCAGGAATTAAGTAATCTATTAAAAAAAAACGGGCTGTTATATAGTTATAGTTTGGCGGTAGCATCACAAAGCTGAACTGTCAAGTTTGTGGAAGAAATGGACTGGGAAAAAATGTATGAACATAAATAGAGATAATTTTTCTCACTCACTCACTCATCATCTGTACCGCTTAATCCTGTATTCAGGGTCACGGGGGGGGGGTGAAGCCGATCCCAGGAGACTTAGGGCACATGGCAGGGTACACCCTGGACAGGGTGCCAATCCATTGCAGGGCACAGACACACACATACACTCACTCATTCACACACTACGGGCAATTTGGGAACGCCAATTAACCTAACCTACATGTCTTTGGACTGTGGGAGGAAACCCACCAAGCACAGGGAGAACATGCAAACTCCATGCACACAGAAACGAGAATTGAGCCTTGCCGGGGATCGAACCTGGACCCTGGTGGTGCAAGGCGACAGTGCTAACCACTACACCACCGTGCCGCCGAGATCATTTTTAAAATAATAATAATAATTTTATATATAAATGGCTAGGAATCACAGGAGCACAGGCCTTCCACATGGCAGGCAAGAGACCTACTGTACCACTGAGCCATATATATATATATATATACACTGTATAAACACAGTATATATGAATTCACAGCTATGTTTGAGAGTAAAAGTAAGAACATGTGACAAGAACTCATAGGATTGGGACTAAACAGCTGCATGGCCATAAAAAAAACATTTGTTAGGGAGTTTATAAAACAAAAAAAGTTTGGACTTTGGAGCAATGGAAAAAGGTCATATGGTCTGATGAGTCCAGATTGAACCTACTGCAGAGCGATGGGTGCGTCACTTCATGCGCTTCCCTTCTTACCCTGATGCGCCCTTCCCTCTGGAATAGGCATGATCTGGACTCTTCGGGTAATTTCTAATAATGTTTAATGTTTAAATGCTGTTTTGGAAAGTTTTTAGCCCATTTCCAATATATACAGTGAAACCTTGGATTACGAGCATAATTCGTCCCGGAAGCAGGCCGTATTCCAAAACGCTTGTAAACCAAATCAAATGTTTCTATAAGAAATAATGAAAACTCAAATAATTCGTTCCACAGCCCAAAAAAATAAATACAGAAAAATAATTAATACAATATATAAAGTATTCGTCTTACACAGTAAAACTCCTCCTCCCTCCCCCCACCTCGCTTTTTAAGTTTGACAACAAACACACACACAACGGAAACACTGTTTTAACGGGGAAAAAAGAAATCTCTCTAATGACGCTCACGTGAGCGCAAACTAATGGAATCACTGCTGTAAAGTAAAAAAACAAAACAAAACAAATGAACCAGCACCGTACCTTTGATAAGAATCGCGACAGAGCTGAGTTTCTGTGTAGAGCAGAGTGTGTGTGTGTCTGTGTGAAACCAGGGGGGGGGGGTTGGTGTAAAGGCGAGAGAGAGTGTGTGTGTGTCGGTGTGTCAAAAAACTGGGCACTCGTAAACCAGGACATGCTCGTTTTTCAAGAAAAAATTTATTAAAAATCTTTGCTCGTCTTGCGGAACACTCGTAAAACGAGTTACTTGCAATCCGAGGTTCCACTATATATATATATTTTTTTTTTTTTAATTTTTTTTTTTTACATTTTCCTAGCTTGATGCAGGCCAATAATTAGACCGTTCTGAAATGTCTCAACCATCGAGTGGCGAGGTGGTGAAGTGCTCATCCGGAGATCGCGAGTTCTCAGTGCTCCCACATCAATCACGGCTCTTCAGCCAATCAGGGGCGTCTGTGAGCTCATGCAAGCGGAAGGAGCATGATACATGTTTATTTAAACTTACTGATGCTATTATAAATGTATATTTTGCTTCAATTCTGTTGAATAAAAAAATAAAAAAGAGAGAGAAAGAAAAGAGGCGGTCGGCTGACGTCACGTGTTTAGGAGGAAACACATGCTAGTCTTCGGCCCTCCAGACTGAGTGGTAGTAGTAGCCTTAATGTGGGGGCAACCTAATGACGGGGAGGAATTGGACACGACTAAATTAGGGAGAAAATCTGGGGGGAAAAAAAACAAGACAAGGTCTCGGGAAAGCGAGGGTTAATTATTTCACAGCGAATAACGGTGCTGCTTCAAGGCTACAGAGAGTTTTGCATGTTCTCTCCCTGTGGCTGTGTGGGTTTCCTCTGAAAAATGATGGCGTATAGATTATCACTGCTAACCTGCTCGTAGGTGTGAACTAGTGTGTGATTGAACTGAAAGTACGATGTCATGGGAAAGACTCCGGATCCACTGTGACCCTGATCAGGATAATAGAGTTACGTAAGATGAAAAAAATGCATCGTTGGTTAGTTCGTGGCATTCCGTCCAGGGTTTTAAATCAACACTGGGAGAAAAAAAAAAAAGATTTCCAGGTGATTTACCACTTTGGTATAGATCTTATGTAAAACTACTGTAAATACTTTATACTGTATGGACTGCCTGATCATCTTGGTGAGGTCGGAAAGTGAGAAACAGATCAAAAACAGTGAGAAATAAGCACAAAATAAAGTCTAATAAAAAAATAAAAAAAACGGTTGGCTTGGGTACAAGCAAATGTTTCATCAAGGCTGATTGTGTTAGATTTGAATGTATCTTACTTGTGGTTAAATAGCATGCAGGATTGAAAATGCAGACGGTTTAAGAGTAATAGTGCATTTGGCGCTAGAGACCAGCTGCTAAATTTGGAAAGCAAATAGGCAGTGACTGGGGAGCTACAAAGACTATTTTAAACCTTGATTCCCACAAACCTGAATGGAAAAAATACTCTGAATTTGATATGCGCAGGAAAGACTCTCTGGAGTCAAGCATGCGCTGTAGAATACACAAAGCTCTATACACGCTCGATATATTTATGTTCATATACATTTTTTAAACTACAAATAGTATCCCTTCACCCACACACAGCCTTGTGTTCAAGTCACGGTAAGATTATCAGTGTGCTGGAAAGCGCCAAGCCTCTGGCTTCTCTCTCTCTCCCTCTCTCTCTCTCTTTCTGTGTGTGTGTGTGTGTGTGTGGGGATGAGGTTGCGTTCTGTGGCTTTTTATGGTCATGTTCTATATTTGATCCTCTGTGTGTCCGTGGCCTCGGTCAAGTGACAAGCCTGCCGATGCCGAGGAGCGTTTCTACGGCCTGCATTTTAGCGGGCACAGCTGTTACCCTCTATAATTCGCTCACAGACTTCCTAATGGAACTGGTATCATCTCAAGCCCCCAGTCAAGGAGTTCAGTTTGAAGTTAACGTCAGGGTCATTTCTGTTCAAGCTCCAGTTTGTAATGTTTACAAGTGAGTCGTAGAAAGAAAGAAAAGCAATCCGCAACGTTTTCTTTCAATCATTTCTGCCTAATTTTCTCATTTGAGACGTTTTTTTTTTTCTGGCGCAGGAAATAATCCCTGGTCCGAGCCAAGTCGCTCTAGAACAATCTTAAGGAATACGTAGGAAGTGGAAGCGATTGCAGAAAAGGGAAGACTCGTCATCGTAATAGTGTTCGGCTTTGCATTTGATCAATAAGTAAGGAATAAAACGTTATGAAGCTTTTTAACGGAACATATTTAACGACCATCCTGAAACTTTTATTCATTCTACACTGGTTTCATCCATCCATTTTCCACACTGTTTATAATCTGTAAGGTAGAGGGTAGAGACCTGGAATCCGTCCCAGTCAACTGGGGGCACAAGACAGGATACACTCTCACACCCAATCACACACACACACACACACACACACACACACACACACTACGGGCGATTTGGAAATTCCAATCAGCCTACACCGCATGTCTTTGGACTGTGGGAGGAAACTGGAATTCGCAGCGGTAACCCACCGACCCCGGACGTGCGATGTGACGGCACTAACGGACGAGCCACCGTAGAATCATAATGTACTCTTTATTTGATAATAATTAACAATAAAGCAAAAATAAAGCAAGTTAGTTCTGTCCTGGGGTCCGTGCGCAGGGTCAGACAGGATACAGCGCCCCCTGGAGCAGATAGGGTTAAGAGCCCTGCTTGAGCGGCAACTTGGCGGCGCTTGAACCCCTGACCTTCTGATTAGCCATAACCGTTTAAACCACAATGTACAAAGGTCCTGTTTATGTAATTCGTCTGGAAATTAAATAATTATCGCAGTTTCTGTCCCGTCTGCTGAAACGGGTATGAGAGGGAAAGTCCATGCTGATGTAGCAACAGGAACAGACTAATAATCACTCAGTCTATGGATTATGGCTTACTTCTTTAGCGGAAGAGTTTTTCTTCACATTTGGTTTTGTAAAATCATTTTTAAATGAATTCAAATTCCAAAACACAACGTCATAATGTCCACATGGAGCATGAAAGGACTGTATTTATCTACATAAATGAAAGTCATGCACATGCTGTTAGAGCAACAGCCCCACTGCATGGATTCATTCATTCATTCCCAGCGTATGCCACGACAAAAAACACCCCTAAACCGATCGCTATAGTAACATCCTGTAGTGTGGTGTACTGTAGTATTGTACTGTATTTTGATAAAAAAAAAATTTATATTAAAAAAAACAGAAATCAACTAATCCCCTAAAGCCAGCGTTATGAAATCTAGGGAATATGTAACTGTCAAGTTAAAAGGAAAAAAAATAATAAATGGTGGTGATATAGCAACAGCTTGAAAACAAACAGCGTTACACAATATAGCACAAGGATATTCAAAAAGAAACAACGCGTTCCTGTCCTCTATGTTATGCTGAGCTAGACTCTAAACACTCGGGCCGCGCAGGGCCTTACAAGGCCAGTGGGATCTCCCTATGGACAGCTGGAATGCTGGCTGCGAGGGGAACTGCTGCCGTCTGGACGATACACTGGAAAAGTGCTCGAAAGCTCATTCAGGATCAGTTAGCTACGTTTCATCATTCTGTGTTTGCTCTGACAAAAGGAAGCGTAACGCTCCAAAATGTTGTTTAATATGGCCCGTGTCCTGTTATGGTGGATTGGCATGTATGTTATGGTACATTTGTGTGTGTGTGTGTGTGTGTGTCTGTGTGTGTGTGTGTGTGTGTGTGTGTGTGTGTGTGTGTGTGTATGTGTGTGTGTGTTCGCTAATCAGCCCGAGCTGGCGGACCTCCTCAGGCCCATCTCGGAGCAGATCGAGGAGATCCAGAACTTCAGAGAGAAGAACCGCGGCAGCCGTCTGTTCAATCACCTGTCTGCTGTGAGCGAGAGCATTCCTGCCCTGGGATGGGTGGCGGTGGTGAGTGTGCGCAGTAGATTTTAGATCTGAAAGGCTTAATGCCGTCAAGGTAATGTTTAACTCAGCTATTCAGTTTTAAGAAATCCATGTGACAAGTATACAGGAGAACGTTAGGTTAGAGTTGGACCTAACCCAGTCATCCATCTGACCCAGGAGGAAAGTCTTGGAAGTTTGTATTTTTGCCCTATTACACGGTACAAACTAATCTGGGATGCTAAAGGGTAATATACGTTGACAGTTAAATACCGCCAGCCTGACGTCCTGCGACAGTCGTTGGAACCATTAAAAGTGTTGCACCACTAAACTCACCGTCTGGCTTTGGCTAAATCATTAAGTCACCCACCACATCACCGTGCTGCTAGCTTCCATTTTTCATACAGTATACATGAGGTCACAAGTACCCGTGGTTGGACAGTGGGACGGGGTAGGCGTAATTTCCCCTTTATGTTTTAGTGTCTGTAACTTTTCTTAGTTCGAATCTTTCCGTGATCTCGATCTTAACTGTCGTTCGGATGAAACTTGCCCGTTGTTCGACATGGTTACAGACACTACAGATTATTTTTGGCGGAGGGCGGAGGTGACCCTTCATTTTTCTTCGAGAAGCTTACACCAATTTTAGTTTTAATACTCATAAAGAAATATAACTCATTTTCATTTTAAATGATGACGGGAGGCAGTATAATGCTGAAAAATGGCCAGTTTTAGGGCACTTATAAAATCACCTCTCCAAAACGGCTGAAGTTGGAAATTTTTAGGGAAGCACGATCAGGCACTTCCGTGTTGCATATTTTTTAGCAGTAGCTTCTTTGGCGCAAACATTTAATGTATTATATGTATAAAAATTTTTTTTTTTTTAAATAATAAAATCAGCACTAATACTGTGTTTTGGCCATCATGAATATTATTCCCTTATTAAAAAAAGATCCTACCTCCTTGCTTAAAAGGGAAGTCATGACACTCCTTTCTAACTTGGACGGGAACTTTGGAACATGGCAACATGGATGAGGATGCTGCTGGGCTCAAGAGTTATTTTACACATATAAATTACAGTACAGTTAAGTTCTTTTCCTCACCGATCCCAGTTTATTAGGAAACCGGGACCATATAGATGACGTTCTGTAAACGATAAAAGGTCAAATCATTTCCGCAGATATACTGTATATTATAAGCACAAATTGTAATGCGGTTGTTTACAGAATGTCTGCTAAGCTATATTGGGAAATTTGGAAGAAGAAGAAGAAGAAGAAAAAAAAAAAACATTGATGGTATTTAAGATCTGTGTATCTTTTTGCCTTTGAAGATTATTAAATCTTTAGAACTAGCCATGGTCTAGTCATGTAAGCATCACTCGTATTCATTTCTCCTTCTCATTTTCCTTATAAGGTCAGCATTTCTAAAAGACAGAAGGCGGCATTACTGTATTTCCGCATCCACTTCAACATCCTTTGAGTGACGAGGCTATTGATCAGTATTTACAGTGGATTGGAAAAGCATTCTGAGTATTTTCACCTGATACCCCGTCACTTACTCACGGAGCTGTGCATGATCTGGACTCTGTCAAAGTCCTTCGGTTGCTCCTCTCTTTTCCCGAAAGATGTGTATATTAACTAATCAAAACTTCTTAGGTTCTCATGATATAGTTTACACTACTCTGTAGGCTGTGCCAGTGATGTAAACCTTTTCCACTTCTGCCTCATTACAGTATATACGCAGATAGGCCCCGTGTCCGAGCCGGGATGCAGTCTTACAGTATATTACTGATATTGTTTTAAGTGTTCATTATTTACTGGACCGTTTCGGTTAACGACTTTGAAGCGCATAACGATTACCTGTACTATTTATGTGTTAGAGTCAGAAACCAGGACCTTATGTGAAGGAGATGAACGATGCTGCTATGTTCTACACTAACAGAGTGCTGAAAGATTACAAAGACACGTAAGTCATGCTCATAACCCTTACTATCATAGACAGTGGAATTATTTCTAATGACATTATTTACAAATATCAGGTTTTAATCGAAAACCGAAAACTGGTCAAAAAAGTGTCGGTGACGGAAAAAAAAAAAAGAAAAAGAAAAAAAAAAAGATTTTAGCAGAGTGTGGGTGGTTTGTAACCTTCATAGGTGGTTCGGGCCTCGTCGTTATGAGTCATAAAGTCCAAAATATGCTGCGTTCCTTTTTTAGTGGTGACTTGGACGGATTAAAACCGTCTCTCCTGGAGCACTCTCCGGATAAAAACCTCTCTGGACCTCTTTGCTAAAATAGATTAATCCAACCTGGCGCACTAAGATATTAAGTAGAATTTAAAAAGTAAATAAATACCACACTGCACATTGTGATGTTTATTATGGAAGTCTGTGGCAGGTTACAGGTTTCCAAACATGGGTATCTAGGTCAGTGTGAACAGATGAGAAATCGTAGCAGGTGCGTATCAGACACCAAAACAGCTTCGTGAATGATGCGTGCGCGAAAAGAACACAGCATGTCTGAAAGGAGAGAAAGTAAAGGAAAGCATGAAACTACGGTAAAAACGAAAAAATAATATATAAGGTGCGTTCAGGTCAAACCGGGACTTGCGATGAAATTCCTTGTGAAGGCGTAAAGCCGATTTGCCATTTACAGAAAACATCGAGCACAGGACGGTGATGAGACTCATAGGTGCAGGAAAAGATTTCAACGTAAGCAGACGTTTTAAAGAAAGCCGAACGTCTGTGAACATTCGGCGAGTGGAACGCCTGATGCTTGAGAGATGACGGATAACACCCGTACAGTCCTGCCCTCGCTTTAAGCCATTTCCACATGTTTGGGGAGTTCCCGGAACTCCGATCATGACTCCGGAGTACTGAGGAACCTTTCTACCGAGCGCTAGTGAAACACATTAATGCATTAGTGTAGCCGGGGATTATATAGATAGAAATAAAGGGAGTTTTCGTTCTCAGAATCGTGTTCTCATTGTGTAAAATGCAAAGTCCCCATTTGACTTGAACGCCCCTTTTAAATTTTTTAAAAAATTGACTATAATAATACTAATGTCCGCCAACAATCTCTGCCACCTGCGTATTGTCTACGTATCTTAAATAAATGCAGTTTAAGTATGAACAAACTAAGAATGAAGGATACTAAATGCCTTAAATCGTGAATAGTAACCTGTGTGTCTCTTGGTTTGGTTTTAGTGACCCGTGCCATGTGGAATGGGTTCGATCCTACCTGGGTATCTGGACTGAACTGCAGGCTTTCATTAAACAGCACCACACCACTGGACTCGTCTGGAGCAAAACCGTGAGTTAGGAATTTCACTCCTGAACATTCAAAAGTATTGGAACGAGGCCCTTTCCCCATCTCTGTCGTCACATGCGCTCTGAACAGAAGCTGCACCAGATTTAACCTAGGAATCTGTCAGATGATTGTTGCATTCATTATTTTTATTATTATTATTTTATTTTCATCTTGAAATGATGATTAGTTCAAACTTTCTTTTTCCATTTTTAGTCATGAAGGGTTCAGTTGCTTCAATGAGCATCGAGCCGATCAGAGCTGAGATACTGTAACTGTCCGGGTGTAGGGTCCTCTCCCCCCCCAAAAAAAAGAAAAAGAAAATGTGGTAATGCTTCTTTCCAAACGGGGATTAATTTCACCTCCATTTCTCTTTCTGTTCTCCAGTTTCTATGTGCGCTCTGTACTTCAGTGTTTTTAGATAAAAGGCCGTTCTGGTTTTATTAGCTACTCTGTTCATTCAGAGTTTGCCCCTAAAAGGCTAGAGGAAACGTTTCAGCAGAGTATGGCTCGTTTTTATGCTTATGCACGTGTTTATTTAAAAATTTTTGTCTTAAATGGTCAGAAAGCACAGTGCAGATAAATCTCCGGACTTGAACTCACGACCGATTTATCTACTGGACGTATTGTTTTAGAAAAAAAAAAGGATATCTACAAAAAGGAGATGCTGTTGTAGTTGACTTTATAACCTTGTGTGTGTGTGTGTGTGTATGTGTGTGTGTGTGTGTGTGTGTGTGTGTGTGTGTGTGTGTGTGTGTGTGTGTGTGTGTGTGTGTGTGTGTGTGTGTGTGTGTGTGTGTGTGTGTGTGTGTGTGTGTGTGTGTGTGTGTGTGTGTGTGTGTGTGTGTGTGCTGTGTGTGTGTGTGTGTGTGTGTGTGTGTGTATATGTGTGTGTGTGTGTGTGTGTGTGTGTGTGTGTGTGTGTGTGTGTATGTGTGTGTGTGTGTGTGTGTGTGTGTGTGTGTATGTGTGTGTGTATGTGTGTGTGTGTGTGTGTGTGTATGTGTGTGTATGTGTGTATGTGTGTGTATGTGTGTGTGTATGTGTGTGTATGTGTATGTGTGTATGTGTGTGTGTGTGTGTGTGTGTGTGTGTGTGTGTGTATGTGTGTGTATGCGTGTGTATGCGTGTGTATGCGTGTGTATGCGTGTGTGTGTGTGTGTGTGTGTGTGTGTGTGAGGGATTTGTAGTAAAAAATAAATAAATAAATAAATAAAAATCCCCAAACATTGACAATGTACAGCTGCTTCCCTGCTACACATTGATTGAATGCAATTCACATTTTTGACTGCGTTCGCTTTTCTCTTTCCAGCTTTGTATGTAGGTGAGTGATGAAAACGTGTGAAGTGTGATTAGCTGACGGCCAAAACACAGCTCTAGTGCTGATTTTATTTATTTATTTATCTATTTATTTATTTATTTATTTTTATGTTGTACATATAATACATAAAATGTGTGTGGCCAACGAAGCAACTTCTGAAGTTTATGCAACATGGAAGTGACCGATCTCGCGTCCCTAAAAATTTTAAGTTGCTAACTTCAGCCGTTTCCGGAAAGATGATTTTATATGGGTACAAGAAATAGCCATTTTTCAGCGTTATACCGCCTCGCTTCGGACAATAATCATTTAAAATGAAAATGATTCATTAAATGATTCAGTATTAGCACCAAAACTGTAACCATCTAGAAGCATATGACCTGTAAAAATTGTTACTTCAATTGGTTTTTAATAAAAGCTTAAGAAGCAAACAATCTGTAGTGTCCGTAACCAGGTCACAGTCATGTTGCAATATCTTTTTGGAATCATTTTAGAATAAAATACACGTTTTCAGGTTCATGTCTTTTCAAGTGAACGTTTCATCTGCATGACGTTGAATGGTTTGAATTTTTAAAAAGTGACGGAAACTACATGAAAGGGCCTGAAACTGTATTCAGCAAATGTGTTTCTTTTTATCTGATTAAAAGATGTGTATATGCATATTTACAAAAATCGAACCATGGATCAGGAGACGAGAAACATTAAGTATTTTGAAAAATGCTGTTATTTGATCCTATCTGAAAATTTTGACTTTTTTCACCTACGTGAGACCCTTTTAAGCACCGACACAACGTTTTGGCCCGTGAGCAAAAGATGCACTAAGCAGGCTAGAAGACCGTACACTTTTTAGACAACATACATACACAACATTTAGAAAAAGATCATCCCAATATAGTGACTTTTACAACTAGCAGTATTGTTGGATCTGCTCTTGAAGTGACATCACGCTGCAGATTTGGCACGTGTGCTGCCGACAAAATGCGATCACAAGTGGCCAGTGGAGACGAAATCGAAGCACACGGAAATACAATGCATGAACCATACAATGCATGAACCATACATCTCAGCTGACCGTGTGTCATCGGATCACCCGGAACGAATGTTGATACCGGGTCTTTGAGATTTGGTCCCTGGGTGTCATCTGGGATGAAGTTTTGAAGGAAGTGTGCATGTGTTTTTTAGGGGGGGGGGATGGGGGGGGTGAACAAGCTTATGTGTGTGTGTGTGTGTGTGTGGTTGGAAACCTGAGAACTCGCAGTAGCTGTGTGCGTCAGCTGTCCCTCTTGCTGTGAAGGGTTAGAGTGTGATGGAGTGTGTGCCGTGGACAGGTGGCTCTCAGGGTCTCTTTGAAAGGGTTTTTACCAAAGAAATACCTCCAACAAAAGCCCAGTGTGTGTTTAGATCACCCACCTGTTCACAGACATACGCCTTGGGTAATTTAACCTCTCCTCTCATTTGATCGGCACTTCACCTCTATAATACAATCCACTGCCAGGAGACTTTCTGCATGTTCGCAGGCTTTACCATAAACTCCAAATCCCTCACGTGTACTTGTGGACTTGGTACCTTTGTAACCTTGATTCTGTTCCGTATTGACCTTCCGGTGTCATAGGTTAAGGGTCAGCCTCTGAACCTGTCCTGAGCCGACACATCAGCACACCGGTCTGGAGTGACAGCAGCGTGTGAGCTTGTTTACATTGGAAAAGAAAAGATGAGTGTGTGTGTGTATGTGTGTGTGTGTGTGTGTGTGTGTGTAGCAGTTGTTGTGGTGTATGTGTTAAAGAGGGGATTGTGGGCAACTGTCAATGGCAGCTGTGCTGACACAGGAAAAAGGCTTAAGTGTGCTTCATTGAACCTGGTAACCGACTGCTTGACGTTTGTCTGTTTCTACAGACTCGGTGTTTAAGTTAAAAATGTTTAAGTTAAAAAAAGATCAAAATAAAAACCGACTATACATTACTTGTATTATTTTAAACAAGTATCTAATCTGGATCTAGAATGATCTTAGGATGAGTCTGATCATGTTAATGTTGATTACGTTATTCAGTTAGTACATTAATCTACTAAGGGGTGTTCAAGTCAAACCAGGACTTTGGATTTGTGCAGAATAATAGAAACCAGTTCTGAGAGTAAAAACTCCCTATAATCCCCTGCTACACTAACGCACTTATCCCAGCGATTCACTCACTATTAGAGAGTTATATATACGTTTGTACATAATTTCATAATTATAGTACAAAAAGAAATCCACTATATTTGACTATATATTATTAGACCATTAGTTGAGCTAAAAGAGACTTGTTTTTGATCATTTTAGTCATTTAGCCAAAGAAGCAGCGTGAGATCGATCACGTTGTTGTATTAACCGCAGACGGAAATATGAGATTGAGTGCCTTAAGGATGTAAAGTTAGAAAGCATAGCAATGATAGAAGTATATCTCTTGTGCATTTGTATCAAGCATCAACATTACATGAAGCACATTTAGCTCAAAGGTACTGTGCAATCCAAAGTGTTGCTTTATACGCCACCTACAGGAAGGTCAACATGTAGCAGGTTCAGAGTGATTTCTAGAGCCTACTCACTGATTCCACAGCAACAAACCAAGCATGTTTTTATTTTATTTTATTATTATTATTATTATTATTATTATTATTATTATTGCAATTACAGAACAAGGAAAACCCAAGAAACTAACCCTTAGCTCTCTGTAGGTAATTGCGTTTTCTTTTACAGGGTCCTATAGCACATTCGTCCCTGTCCGTGGCTGAAGCGGCTACTCCCTGCCCTCAACCTCCACCTCCACCTCCGCCGCCGCCTGCGTTTACAGACCAAGGTCCAAAGCCTGACACCGGTGCAGCTCAGCGTTCAGCTCTGTTCGCCCAGCTCAACCAGGGAGAGGCCATAACTAAAGGTGTGAAAGTAAAGGACAAGCGTTACTTGTTAGCGGTGATTAATGATTTCGTTTAATATTATGTTTGTATCTGACATTTCTATTTCCATATTAACAAATAAGAAGCTAGACATTACAACAACAAATAGACCGCTCACACTTACCGCACAGCACAGTGACATGCCAGACAGCAGTCCGCTACAGAACTGACTAATATGGGAAAAAAATTGAGACATAAAAACAGGCAAAGATCCAGCGAGTCCAAAATAATACAAACGTGTGTGAAAATGATTGCTCGTTCTCCCAGAACCACTCTTTCACTATTTGAGTCCTGGCCATCAGGGAAGGAAAACTCCATAGATGTGACGTGCTGGTCATTCAGTACACTCAGGTGGCCAGCTGACTTCATTTTCTTTCCGCGTAACGTTGCCGAGTCTCGACCTGAGCGACTGAAGCATGATGGTCGCATCGCTTCCCTTCTTACCCTGACACGCCCATTGGGGATAGGGTTAATCTGGACTCATCAGGTCACATGACCTTTTCCCATCGCTCCAAAGTCCAGTCTTTATGCTCCCTGGCATATATAGAAGTGTTTTTCTGATAATCCTCTCTAGTAAGTGTTTTTTTTTTTTCTCTGATAATCCTCCTTCGTGACCTATTTATGCTCACAGAGCTGCTTAGCTGTTTTGTGAGTGTTGAAACTCTTACTTTCAGTACAAAACATAACGTATTAAAAACTTCACCAAGCATTTAAGGTGATCCCTGATTACAGTCTCCTCACTCACTCATCATCTGTACCGCTTAATCCTGTATTCAGGGTCACGGGGGGGGGTGGAGCCGATCCCAGGAGGCACTTAGGGCACATGGCAGGGTACACCCTGGACAGGGTGCCAATCCATCACACTCACACATACGCTCCCTCATTCACACACTACGGACAATTTGGGAACGCCAATTAGCCTAATCTACATGTCTTTGGACGGTGGGAGGAAACCGGAGTACCCGGAGGAAACCCACCAAGCACGGGGAGAACATGCAAACTCCATGCACACAGAGACGGGAATCGAGCCTGGCCGGGGATCGAACCCGGACCCTGGCGGTGCAGGGCGACAGTGCTGACCACTACACCACCGTGCCGCCTTGATTACAGTCTATTGTAGGTTTCCGCCTCAAATGTTGACAGTTTAGCGCCGCCCTTCCGGATTTTAATAATGCTTTGGCCAATTCTTCCTTCTTCCACTTTCTATCCTTAATGCAGGCCAGGAATTTGACCCTTTATGGTAGTTATCCTAACATGTTATGACGATGCAAATTACTAAGCACATAAATCTTATTTATTTTCTAACAAATGTCTTTCAAAATCTTTAAAGAATTGAAAAAAGAAGAATCGAAGAGTTAAAAGAAGTTAATGTGCGTTTATGAAGTTGTGTTTTTTTTTTTTTTTTAGGGTTGAAGCATGTGTGCGATGAGCAGAAGACCCACAAGAACCCTGGTCTTCGCTCTCAGAGTGGGACGAGCCAGACGTCTCCTTCGAAAGCCAGAGCCCCGAGTTCCTCTACTCCCACCTCAGCCAAGAAACGAACTCCTGTCCTGGAATTGGAGGGGAAGAAGTGGAAGGTGGTAAGTTCGGAAGAGGCTTAAATATTTAACTTTGTCAGTAAATATTTAATTTTGTCATTAATTTACTTACCTGGAGTTCCCAGGGATCATATCTGCTGTCAACACATTGGCTGAGGTGTGTGCGTGTGCGTGCGTGTGCGTGCGTGTGCGTGCGTGTGCGTGCGTGTGCGTGCGTGTGCGTGCGTGTGCGTGTGGCCTTCAGGAGCACCAGGAACAGGTGCATGATCTGGTAATAGATGAAACGGAGCTGAAACAGGTGGTCTACGTCTTCAGCTGCAACAACTCGACCCTTCAGATTAAAGGCAAAGTCAACTCCATTATAGTGGGTGAGTGCAGCGCTTTCACCTTACATTACATCCCTTTAGAGGTTACTCCCATTCAGTGTCCACAAATTTCCTTTAACGTGGATGTACTGTACATCTATCACACTGTTGGATTTTGAATTTTCATTTAGACAACTGCAAGAAGCTGGGCCTCGTGTTTGAGAATGTGGTTGGCATTTCTGAAGTCATCAACTCCAGAGACATCAAGCTCCAGGTCAGAATACACACCCCTGTCGCGTATGTTGTAGACTGTAAACCCCTCTATAATAAGACAGGAATAAAATAATAATCATAATAAAAAAACAGATTTCTATCATTATTTTCTGTGTATTTAAACCGTATATCCAGTCATTGTTGATGCAACCTTGATGAAACGATTAAAGTCTTCTTCCACTTGGACAGGGAGCACGACCGATGACTGTACCACACATTTTAGATCACGCCAGAGATGTTCAAGTCTGGTGAGGTCTGTGATCTGACCAGGCTACTAGAGTAAAGTCACCTTTTCATTGTATAGGCGGTGTGTTTCTGGTTATTATCGTATCCGATCTTTATTCATCTTCCCCTGGATCCATACATGCCTGTCGGGCAAATGCTACCACCACCATGCCTTAATATACTGTAGTTAAAGGATTAGCCAGGTGAAGAATGGCACCACTTTCCATTCAGGCTAAAATCAGACGGATTATTTCTCATGGCCTTAAAAACGTTTTAAATGAGGACTGGCTTCATTTTATTTTTATGTTTATTTTTTTACTCCTCTGTTTATAAAGACCTGATCGGTTTACTTCTAGGTTCTCATGTGTGCAACGAGGAACTCCAGGTTCATGGTCACCTTGCTGATTAAAGTCTTTCTTCCTGTTTGCTCAGTTAGGCTAGACAGCCAGCACCAAGTAATGTCTAACTGCTTATGAACTTCTCTGATTTGGGACTAAAGGATGCCACTTGATTCTTCGCAGTCCTGTTTCAAAGGGCTTCTGTCATTTCCTTTGACTTCTCGCTTCCACTTTGCTGATGTGCTTTGAGAGTTGCCGAGCTTTATGAACAGTAGATAGAGTTGTGTCTTTAAACTTTCAACCTTTCATTCAGGTGTTGGGAAAAGTGCCCACCATTTCCATTAATAAGACAGAGGGCTGCCACGTCTACCTGAGTAAGGCGTCTCTTGACTGTGAGATTATCAGTGCCAAGAGTTCAGAAATGAACATTCTGGTTCCTCAGGAAGATGATGATTATGTGAGTTAAATCTTGAATATTCAGTTTCACTTTTTCGCTTCATTGACATGATCGGAACGAATCAGCTAAACAGCTATTTCGCCCCCCCCCCCCAACCTTCTTTATTAACAGAGAGAGTTTCCTGTGCCGGAGCAGTTTAAGACCATTTGGGACGGGTCCAAGCTGGTGACGGAGCCGACTGAGATCGCTGGTTGATTGACAGATTCGTTTTCCTTTCCTGTCTTCTGCTGGTATCTCTTTCCGCACTCTCAGCACACCACCTTTTAGACACAGAGTCATCTCGTATCTGAATTACATTTAGGGACAATTCTCCATTTAAAAAATGCCTGTTTAGTGTGAGATAGGAAGAATCTAGTGCACATGCTAGAAATCCAATAACGTCAAGGATTAAGGTTCAGATTTAACCGCAATAAATAAAAGAATGGCTGTTGTTTCTTTGTTGAAATTTCTTCGGATTTTTGTAATGACCTGCATCTTCCCGAGACTGCAAATCGCCGTCTGTTTGGATTATTTAAGAAATTAAGAAAACCTGTTTGTTCAAAGGCGTACAAGTACTGAGCCCTTAAAGGGACATAAAAAATACATCAAAGAAAAAGAAACTTTAAAAATTTTGAAACAATTTACAGCGGCACCTCGGCATACGAACGCCTTGCCCCACCTTTCCCCTTAAGAACTGGAATTTTGCAAGAAATTTGCCCCGGCATATGAAGCATTTTCGGGATACGAGCAACCGGTGCCAAAAGTAATCATAAATTAAGGTTAAGTGAGGATTAATGTCTGTTTATTTTATATTTCCTTAATTTGCATGTCTTTTTTAAAATGTTTTGATTGTTTTTATATGTAAAAAAAATATGATTATAGTG
Source organism: Clarias magur (assembly GCA_013621035.1). Lineage (NCBI taxonomy): Eukaryota > Metazoa > Chordata > Actinopteri > Siluriformes > Clariidae > Clarias > Clarias magur. The sequence goes on along the minus strand of QNUK01000729.1, from coordinate 225,582 downwards.
TTGGAAAAGGGTAATACTGGTAATATTTTCGGGTGGCTGGAACGGATTATCTGCAATTATTTACATTAATTACATTTACGCAATACAAACTTTCGCCCAAAGAACCCGCCTCCGGAACGGATTCAGTTCATACCCCGAGGTACCGCTGTGTGCATCTTATTTTTTTATTTGATTTTTTTTCCCCCTCCCATGTCCCTTAAGTAGCTCAGTACTTTTGAATCTCATACTTTTGTACTATGCATTTACTGTCTTTGTGTTACAACCATCTTTAAACCCATGTTCTGTTTCAAGAAGAAGCTTAAGATTTTAAATACTGTTTCTTTTCTTTTTTTTGACTGAGATTAAGACCAGGACTAGACTAGTGAATAAGACTGAATATAAAACTGGGTGAATGTGAGAAACTGGCACTCGACGCGCAGACAAATGTTTTTTTTTTACATCTTTTTTTCTTTTTTTTTTTAAATGTAGCAATTTTGTTATGTATAATCTACCATATACTTTGGTTTACTTGTACGCGTCAACCAGCACTGCGTGTTTCATAGCAATGAATACAGTCAACCTGTGCCATCATGATCATACACTGATATATACTGTATCATGTAACCACCATGTCATAACCAACATTATATATACTGTATACTGTACTGTATAGAAACATAGAATAGCAGAAACCTCAGTTGCTCAGCTCACAACGGATATTCTTTGTTGAGTATAATCATAATGTGACCACGTTATCTTGCTATATTAAGTTTATTATGTAAGATGTCTATAGGGTTAACCTTTATTTTTTTGGGTGACACTTTTTTGGTGTGACGTATATAAGTCCAGTTGACGTTACAGGCACGACAGAGGATTTCGAGCAATCTCATATGAAGGGTCACAAAGTGACATGAACTACCTAACCTCATGGTTTCCAAAGGACGAGTTTGGAAAAGTCTCTCGTTTCTAATACGGCCGTGCGAAGAAATCGAAAGCTACAGTACTTTTAAATAATGATATTTTTCTCTGTCGATAATGGCCATTCCAGTTTTGTCTTGAATTGCATTTGAAACCTGAAAATATTTTTAAGGGGATTATTTTCAACCCAGACGTTTTAATTATAAACCACGGATCCACTGTGTACAGCAGACTTTCATAAAAACGACATAAATGTACCCAGGAGATATGGTAAAAAATAAAAATGTCTGGGAAAGCATTTCGTAGACTTCACTAATGTGAATGTAGAGTTCTTTCACTCGTCAGTTACTGAACTTATAGTTCTAACTTTTGCTGCTCGAAAGGGAAATCTACGTAACCATTTGTCGAAACCGAGTGTTTTTGGTTATAAATAAGAACAAATCTGAATCTGTTCAATGTTATAATCAGCATTCTGAGTAGCACTGATATTTCAGAGGAAGAACACCATGTATTTTACACAATAGTCCTGCAAATAAAACATATTAGCTCACTGAATGTTCTCTTCTTTTGTGTCCACTATTTATTTTTTCGTTTATTTCTTTTTTTTAATCCAAACCCACAGAGGCCCAGCGTACAACAAAATTCACGAAACAGCAAGTGGTTTATTCATGTATTGTTGTGATTTCTGCTTCAAGACAGCATTTAAATTTGTTTAAGGAGAACATGGAACATCTGACTTGTAATCGAACGTGCACATTACATGTTAGCGGTTAAACAAAGTGAATCGTTTGCACTTAAATAATCAGCTTTCATTAAGATCTCAGATCATTTCTACACAACTAAATAGTACAGTCATGTTGCTAAGTATTTTATTAAACGTCTTACATTCAGCTGCTTTTAAAATACAGATTAAGACCATTCAGAAGCACTCCAGTTGCATGAAATTCAATTGATAAACATATCTTTAGAAACCATTTCTGCCCTCTAGTGGTCAAATAAGGGTAGTTGCACATTGACAGCAGCATACAATAAACCAACATACATTAATGCAGAAAATTACAACATACAAATATAACTTGACACATACATAAACAAACAAAGATTTTGCCCTTATATGGATTACTTTTTTTAAGCATGTTATATACCCTAACATTTCCAAAGATAATACATAGCACTTTGCTACACTGAGCACCGAGTTTGTTGCACTAAACACATTTGGTTAGTGTTTAATGTTTAATAACCATATTTCCCTGAGAGTCCTGTGTAAAGAGCATCTCTGGATCTGGATCAGAGTTCTCCGTTTCAAGAGGCATTACGGATGTGCAGCTGAAATACTCGCGGCCCTCACAGGAATTACTCTGGTCCTTCAGCGGGCATCGTGGCCTTTTGCTGCGATGGGCGATCACCCGAAAGCCTTCAGAGTCCTGAGTGAACAGCATGCTGAATGGGTCTTCGTCATTCTCCTGAGCCTCGTAAATTGTCTTCTTAGGGGTCCGATGGAGTTTCTTACTAAAGCCTGAGGAGTATTTAACTGGGCTGGACCACGCCCGCTGCTTGAAAGGTGAAAGTGCCCTACTGGGTCTGGGTGATGTGGGTCGGCTATTTTCTTTATCGTCTCTCTTCAAAGGTGACCCCTGACGCTTCCGTTGGAATAACTCAGGATCTTTATAAGAAGTCGTATGAGAAGATCTCGAATTTAAAAATGAAGCGTTCTTTTCTGTTGAACTTTGGGGCTTTAAAAGTCCCAGAGTATGCACATCTTCTGTAGAGAGAAAAGCTGTGGACTCGTCCCTGTTCTCTCCGATTTCTTTCGGCTCATCATCATTCGTACAGCCACATGTTATTGCCCTGCTGCTGTCTTTTTGTCCATCTGTTATATTTTCCATGTTACGGGGTCTTCTCTTTCCTGCTGGCTCACACGCCTCCGACTGATATCCCCAAATCAAATGTAAAAACTGCTGCTCCTTATCAGCATCATCATCATCATCATCATCACAGACTTCACCTGACTCTCCATCGACATCTGCATCATCCTCCGGTGAATCTGTTAAAGTCGAATGTCCTCTTTTATCGTCCAGTTCTTCAGGCAATTCAAACGTCATCTCACGCTTTCGTTTAGCCGCCATATGTGCTTCAGGAAGGGGAGTAGAAGACATTCCTGAAGGCCGCAGAGAGATACAGTCCTCTGCATCTGAGGCCAAGAATAAATTTTGTAGTCAATAAGAATTCAGAGATAATAAAAAAAAAAAAGAAAGAAAAAATAAAGTACCATATTTGATTTTCACCTTTCCCCTTTTTACTCTGTGGTAGAAAGAATGAGGAGATCGTGCTCTGTTTTGTCACAGGCATTTCCATCCTAGTTTGGGTAAAATTCAAAGCCACTGCGACGCTGTAACCTCCGGACCGAGCCAGTGGATTCAGGAGTTTGGATATTGGCTGTGAGGGTTTCTACAATAAAGGAAGATAAGAAAAAAAAATAATAATAAAGAAGAACCGACAGGTATACCATCACACCTCATGATATGTAATGTATAAAAAAAATATTACACGAGAGCGCGATTGGAGGGGGGGGATTAATGGATTCGGTTACGTTTGGTAATTATTTTCAGGGACAATTAATGTATTCAAAGTACGTTGTTTAATTTATGCAGTTGCAGTTCCACTATGATCCTATTAAATACACATTGGCAGGCAGCACATCATTCTATATTTAATTGTTTGTTTTTTAAATAAATCTTACAAATTTTATATCTAGTAAGGTTATTTCTAAAACAATAAATACATATACAATCGCAATTCAAATTGAATCAACACCTCGGAATCATGATTATAACGTCTTGGCACTTGTGATTCCCATGCCTAATTTTACATACATGCACACATACATTTTACACACACACACACACACACACACACACACACACACACACACACACACACAAAGACAGCCCAAAAATTATACGCCTCAGGAAAAGAAAATCTTGTATAAATTATTAAATACAAAATGTATTACTATATGTTATTTATTTATTTATTATATAAGATAATCATATATTTAATATTACATTAATATAATATACACCATCATGTTTTTTTCTTTCCTGGAGTGTGTATGCATTCTTGGATGACTCTGCATATAGTGTGTGTGTGTGTGTGTGTGTATATGTGTGTGTGTGTGTGTGTGTGTGTGTGTATATATATATATATATATATATATATATATATATACACACTGCACTGTATATGCAGAGTCATCCATATATATATATATATACAGTATATGTGTGTGTGTTTGTGACAGTGTTGTCACTCAATTAAAGTTAGCGTGTGAGATAAAACTTACTTTCTGTTTCTTTGCTCTTAACTCAGCAGCGTCCAGCCAGACTCCACACTCCTCCTCCTCTAAAACTTTACCTCTAAATATCTTACTCTTCCCTTTGCTCATCTTTATTCTTCACCTCACAACTAACACAACAATATTTACTCAGCTTAACTGCGCTTCTCACTTTCTGTGCAAATAAACAAGCTTATCCTCTCACAAAAAAAAAAAAAAACTAACTATCAAACAAATAACCCCGTTGTGTTGCTACAATATGCTAGTTTATTATAGTTTTCCCGCGCAGGATTTGTAAGAATGTATGCGGGTTGCCAGGTTTTTCTATGTTACACCTTACCTTCATTCCTAGTCCTCAGATCCAGTTAGTTGTTTTAGCGCCCTCTACTGCCTGTTGAGGAATAATCGTTAATTTCACCTCTGCAACCCCAGCTGTATGGAAGCAAATTAGCATCATAATGACTTGAATTATATCAGCCTTTGAAAAATACATTTTGAAATTTAATCACTGTTGAATTGTTAATTTTGAAATTTAAATACTACTGAATTTATTAAACTGAAATATTTGACTTTACAAAGCAACATCTTTGGATTTAAGTGCTCTCTGAATGTCACACGAAATTTTCAACAATCCATTTCAAGCTGTGAAATTCTTTTTAAAGTCAAATATTTCAGTTGAATAAATCCAGTAGTATTTACATTTCAAAATTATCAATTCAACAGTGATTAAATTTCAAAATGTATTTTTCAAAGGCTGATACAATTCAAGTCATTATGATGCTAATTTGCTTCCATACAGTTTAAAATAATAACTTTTAACTTTAAGACGTATCCGTATTATATTTTACCTCGACGTATCACAATACATGTAGGAATGTTAAATGTTAATATACTTATTTAGCTGTCCAATTAATGGTTTAAAAAGAAAAATCAATATACTACATTTTCAAGAACATTTCTGAAAGGTGTATATTTGGTCACATGATTACGGCTCATCATTATTATTATTATTATTATTATTATTATTATTATTATTTCTTGTTGTTATTGTTACTATATTTGGCAGAAGGGTGAGCACTGTCACATTCCACCTCCAGCGTCTGTGTTCGATTCCCACTTTGGGGTCTGTATGCATGGAGTTTTCCAGTTCTCCCAGTGGGTTTCCACCGTGTTCTCTGGTTACCTCCCAAAGACCAAAGACAAGCTGATTAGGATAAATGGCGTTCCCAAATTCCCCCGTAGTGTGTGAATGTGTGTGTGAATGTTACCCAGAGGTCCTGCACCAGTTGTAAAAAATCTGAATAAATACAGTTGTAATCCCCATCTGCCTCCATGGTCCCTAGATGGACTACAGAGGTTCCTAGATGGTTGGATGGACGGATTATGATATGTGGCTAGTATTTGAGAAAGACATATAACTGACACAGAGATCATAGGAGGTTGGTGGTAAGATGGGGATCACATGATATTAATACATTGGTAGAAATTTGCAGAAATTTATAGTTAGCTTTTATGCAATGCTGCATCATGCAGATTCTGAAACTGAATCTTCGCTTTTGTGTGTCTGCATTTCATATGTGTCTAATTTCATGTATACATGAAAATCTTAAAGGGTCAAAAAGAAATGAATAAATAAATGAATAGATAAATAATATCATTACTTTTTCCAAGGGGGGGGAAAAAACAGTTTACCCCTTACATAACAGATTAAACTAGCATTGGTTGTAATATAACTGACCAAATAACTAGTCAAATAATTGATAACGTTAAATGGTAAGTTGCAAACTTGCAGACACTTAATTAGTTTTCCAGAAGAAAAAAACATAGTTTAGACAATTACAGTTTAGGTAACTGTGTAATTGAAGGTATTTTTTTTTCACATGAAAACATGACACAAACCTACATTCGTCAGACAGAATATTTACTTTTTACTTTTAAATAAGTAAGTACAAAAGTTTGAAAATATCACTCCTTTTAACTTTGTCAAGTACATTCATTCACATCATTTCTCTGTATTTTGGCCATCCCAGCTATGCATTTTCCGTGGTTGATTAAGCTTAAATCCTATTAAATAAACGTATTTCTCACTTATTAAAACATAATTTATAGTAGATTGTGCTTCTGCTTTCTATTTTCTTTGTCTTGCACTGATGCATGACTTATTTCTTTCTGTCCATTTATTCTCATTTGTTGCATGTAAATAACACATTTTCTTCTGCTTTGTGTTATTTTATTTTGTCCGTAGTCAGAATTTGGAATGTATAGTTTATGTAAAAATACATTTAATTAAATATCTATAACTATCTAAACTACACAAGTTTTCTGGAAAACAGAATTCCAGAGTCTGCCAAAAATATATACACACCAGGAAAATAAATACTGTATAGTGTGATGTATATGATACTAATACAATATTAATAGTATTCATATCATATTATTATCCTAATATTATTAGACACATCAATATTTAACATATAGCACTAACTTTAGTATTGAAAATGTATAACAAGTTTTTTTTTTTCCTTTTCTAAAATGTGTATGTGTGTTACAGTAGATGTGTGTTTATGAGAACAGCTATAGAAAACTATTTCATCAATAATGAAAAAGATGAAATACTTGGCAACCACAAACAAACGCTTCCTTGGCGTCACGCGATAGGAAGTGACGTAGTGATTCAGCGACGAAATCCCTGACGAGTCCCTTTGACGTAAACACTGCTTGAAGTGAGTTATGTTATCTAGTAGTTTTGTCGTCAGTAGTCCGAATTTGTGATAGGTTAGTTAACAGTATTCTATAAAGTATATAAGCGGCTGAACTTTTATCATTATATATAGCTTAATTCTGAGAAGACTGTTAAGTGAAATGCCGAGAAGCTAAACTTCCTGGCTAATTGCTATGCTATGCTATGCTATGCTATGCTATGCTAGCAGCCCTGTTTTCGGATAGACTGCTTTCATATATAACATATAAATGTAAACTCTACATTATACGTTATGATTAATAAAAAATGTTTTGTAAAATATACATATATATCAGCATGTCTAAATGTTCTTGTCATATACGAAGCAGCCGTTTTCTGTCTCTCCTCATAGGAATGTTTATTTCCGCAATCCTCCAAAGGAGTTTAAACAGGAGTTTAAACCTAAACCTGTCTTTTATCATTAACTTCCATTCTAATACGTCCTTGTGCTAAACAAACCATCAGCTTCTATACATTTCATGTAGGTTTAACGATCATGAGTATAAGAAGTGCAGAGACACTGCAGGTTTCTCAAGATCCTTTTGTTAATCATGTTTCTGTATTAACCATCTAAAGGTACAGACAGCTTAAGATTGTCATCATGTTTCATGGAATACCTGCTTCAGGAGGCATCGGAGGAGGTACGTGAAAAAAAGGTTTATCTCGATAAGACCAAGACAATAATTATCACTTTAGTTCAAACACAAGATATTTGACATTTTAAAATGACTGGCTTTCACCGATGGCCTCTGTGGTGTTGTAGCTGTTTTCTTGTTTCCCTTCTTGTGTATAGTTCCATTATTTTTCTCTGGTATAAAAATGATAGAAATAAAAGAAATAGTCTATTAGCTACATATATTCTTCATGAGACCAAGAGACAGACAGATGTATAACATACTAGGCATGAGATTGACCAGAGACCAGCTGATACGATATTATCGTGATACCTAAGTGCTGATATGATTTGCGTTCCGGTTCTGTAATATTTATGGGTGGGAATCACCAGTCACCACCTGATGCTATATTATCATGATACCCAGGTGCTTATTTGATTAAAATTGCTATTCTGTAAGTAGCATGATTTCATAACTATCCCGATCCGATTTCACCTCTTTAAAAAAGTTTAATGAGTAAATATAGTTCCTTGTAACACTAGTTTTCTCACTTAAAAACCAAACGCTGCATTTGAACAGTACGATCTAACTTAACGGTTGAACAGTATGTATCTCTGTAATCCTCCATAATTATCATGTCTAAACAAACTTGGCACACAATTCACGCCTACCACACTCTGAACTGTTTAAGTAAGTGTAGGATTATAAAGAATATGGCGATGTTTCGTTGCCTCAAACGCCTCCAAAGTCTCAAAACACAACTTGCAGATTGAGTGGCTGTGAGCGTCAGATATAAACAACAGTCAATAACGGTCAGGGCCCATCAAACTGAAAACCGGACAATAAGTAAAAAATATATATATTTGGGACTCAGTGTGGTGATATGTGAATCACCACACAAACGAATCACGATTCATAACGGAATTGATTTTTTCCCTAATATCTCTAGTAATTCTTGTAATGTCATAAATATCACGATTTGATATTACTTGATTTTATAAAACAAATATCAAACCTATCAAATATATCTATCAAAATATATAAATCAAATATAATCAAACAAAGATCATATGACAAAATATGTAAATATAATGCTTGATTGATTCTCACTCCTTTACTATGACATAATTGTAGATCTTCTTCATTGCTGGTTGATTTAAAACTAACACTGAAATGTAGATCCACACAACACTATGCAACCAAACCAATTTTTTTTTCTCCCTATTATTTTCCTATTTTGCGCTACACACCAATACACTAAAATCACTACTTGATTTTTTCTTATGCTTGCCTATATTTCAATTTCATTTTCTCATTTTATTGCACCCAGCTCCAGCCAATAAGCCTGAATTATATGAGGTAAGACTCACGCTGTAAAAGAGCTATTAAAATCATTTTAATGATTCAACCTGTAATTTCATTCATTCTTGTTTGTTTACACTTTTTTAGGAAGTGAAGCTGTACAAAAATGCCCGGGAAAGAGAAAAGTAAGCCATCGTGCTGATTAGATTCTTTCACTTGTTGTAAAATATTGTTAAAAAAACGAAATAAAATTGACCTGCTTGCATGCGGCGTGTGAGTTAAATGTCATGAACTGTGTTGAAAGGTACGACAACATGGCTGAGCTATTTGCTGTTGTGAAGACGCTCCAAGCGTTGGAGAAAGCGTACATTAAGGACTGCGTGACTCCCAATGAGTAGGTTATGTTTTCTATATATATATATATTTTCCTCAGACTCGATGAAACAAATCTCACGCTCTTTCAGGTACACGGGCGCCTGTTCCAGATTGCTGGTGCAGTACAAGGCTGCTTTCAAACAGGTCCAGGGGTCAGATGTTGGCTCAATCGATGACTTTTGTAGGAAATACAGGGTACTTTCTTACTCTTCCATGAGCGGTTTTTGTTTTGTCAGATGATCCTAGTTTGATTGATTCTCACTCCTTTACTATGACATCATTATAGATCATCTTGATCTAAAATTTAAGTATTAAAGGTCCACGTTGATGTAAAAGATTTATAATTAAGTTTGCCGTCATGTTCTTTTGTAAACTAATTACCAACTCTGACTTGCAACGTTCCTTACTGTCACAGCTCGACTGTCCGCTCGCAATGGAGAGAATAAAAGAAGATCGCCCAATTACCATAAAGGATGACAAGGGCAATCTGAATCGCTGCATTGCGGACATTGTGTCTGTAGGTATCGTTTTTTTTCCCCCTGCCTCCCAATCATGTTATAGCTTTGAATTTTAAGTATTTCTTTCAGTGCTTCTCATCGTGCTATTCACTAGTTCCAGGAGGTCCATTAAACTGATTTTCTTCCATATAGTGTTCTGTGCCAAGGCGCATTTTATTACAATGCCGGAACCCAGGCTTGATGCCCACCTTTTATAGTCCACTTCAAAGTGTTATCCAGATACCCAGACTGTCCCAGCATGCACTGTCCATTCTGTTGTCCTAATCACTTTCCTAGATCATATTAACAGAGTACCCTTACGCTCGACTTGCTTTTGAGTGGAATGAAGGTGTGAGATCATGTGTAATCTGTCGAATTTTGAGAAGAGCTAATAATTTAGGACGTTTTCTATTTAAATTTCAAAGTAGCATATGTTCTCTTGAACATGAAACAAAGCCTATATGTTACCCTTATTTGTTTATTTATTTATTTATTTTTTACTTATTGTCAGACAGACAGAAGGTCAAATTTCCAAAAAAAAAAAATCTTTGTGTTCTATTACTCATCTTGCGTCTCTCCCAAATAATTTTTTCGCAGATGTCTTCAATATACAGACACACCGACTTTAAAGTTTTGTTATATGTATAGACTATTAATCCTAATGTAAACATAGCAACTGACAGATGTCTTTTTTCTTTATTCAATTAAATTTTATGTCATTAAATGGCCATTGTCGCAAAGTAGCTTTACAGAATGAAAAAATATAAATAAAAATTAGTTTGAAATGTGTGAGGAAATATGTTTTAATCATAAATATCAGAATGTCCCCGGTTAGCAAGCAATAGGAAGGAATGGAAGGGCTTGATCTGCAGGCATACTGTTTGTCAGGGGGGTTTAGTTCTCTATAATGGGAGATGTTACAGTAAAATTGGTATCAAGTTAATACGGAATCCACTTTCCTTATCGAAGGCTTTTGTACAAAACTGTTTGTGGGAAGTGTCAGTCTTGAACTATTGAGCGACTGTAGTCACAAGTCATCAGAGATATTTATTTTGAATTATTGTACACTAATTTGGACTTGTATATAGACTTATTTGTAATGACTGTATGGATAAACGCTTATTCATCCCTGGTGGCTTTATATTTTTAAATTTTTTTTTTTAGCTCTTTATCACCGTCATGGACAAACTGCGGCTGGAGATTCGAGCCATGGATGAGGTACTCCTACTGCATCTGTTTGTGCATTTATGTTCATACAAGAATCCTTAGAAACGCAGTCAATTTAGGCTGTCAGGACCAGCATTCCTCATCGATGTGTATTTCAGATCCAGCCAGACCTTCGGGAACTGATGGAGACGATGAACAGGATGAGCAACATGCCGCCAGATTCAGAAGCCAAAGACAAAGTCAATCTTTGGTAAACATAAATTCTTTCTTACTGCTTAAGACATAATATGAGAGAGAGAGTATCTGTAGTAAGTAGGGCATGCTTTTTTTCCCTTTCTTTTTAATTTTTTTTTTTTATTATTGTATTATTCCACAATAGCTTTTGGGGAGTGTTAGGGTCCCTGATAATTTGTCAGTCATAAAATGTTTCCTCCCCCTTACAGACACCTGCACCAGATTTTGGCTTGTGGCCTCAGGTGGGGGTGCTAAAAGGCCAAGGTTATCTCTATTATATAATAACTGGATGAGTGGGATAATGAACAAGATGAGCAATAAATACATTAGAAGTTTTATTTCTACAACAATTTTAACAAATATCAGCCACAAATTCATTGATCAGTGGGTTAGAGCTGAGCTGTAGTGTGTGTTCCTGTGGGGTACTGGTTGAATTTTTTATTTTTTTTTTGTTTTATTTTTTACTCAAGCACCTGTATTATTCTGTATGGAACCTCAGAAAACAGTTTCTGCTGGCGGTGAAGCAGAGGTGGACGTCACATATTTTGGCACTTTTTCTCTAATCATGGCCAGCATTTTCTCCTTGCCTGTGACAGAACTACCTGTGCAAACACACACACAATCAACGACCGCAGCGGATTCACATTTTCGCTATAGACGATGCTGCCTACTGTTAAATGTCATATTGTCACACTGTTACATTGTCGCCTGTGACACATTGACATCATGACACAAAAGTTGCTGATGAGACAGTCTTCAAGTCTGTTCAGTGGGTAAAACCTATGACACGCCTGTGACTGAACTACCTGCGCGAACACACAATATACAGTGTTTGTATGCATAGCCCTACTCATTTCCATCCATGGCTGTTATTGTTCAAACAAAAGTGTTCTAACTGCACAATGTTGCAACAAATAACATATTTAACATATTAACAAAGACAAAAAGCATTTTTACTCAAACAGCCAAATGATTTTCTTCCTGTCACCTTTTTTCCCCCCTGTTCAGGTTGACCACACTGAGCAGCATGTCTGCCGCCGACGAGCTGGATGACTCCCAAGTCCGCCAGATGCTTTTTGACCTGGAGTCCGCCTACAATGCCTTCAACCGGTTCTTACACGCGTCCTAAACACCACTCTGACAACAGAACTCGCTTTGTAACCAACCTCTCCTCTGTAAATACATTCTCTTCGCTCTTGGCCAGAATCCTCTCCTTTGATACAGAACTCTGGCTGTTTGGGACTGTAGTGACTCTCTGTGATCAGCTTGAGATGTGGGGTGGAAAAATCTCTGTCTGTCAATATTACTGTCCACCTTCTAGTTTCTTACCTTTAACTTGTATAGTTAAATATAACAAATTAATATTTCTTTATAGCCCTATTTCATAGCTTTCTGCACCAGCTTGACAGAAACCCTTTGTGTGTGTGTTCGTATATTTTTGAGAACACAACAGTGGGACACTTTTATCACTAAAAATTTGGAATTAGATTTCCCAATCCAAAAACATCCAAATTGAGGTACCTTCTGGGCTGGTTTCTCTTTGCAATTATCATATTTTTACATTTTGCAGTAAAACAATAATCAGTTGGGTTTGCATTAATTCTGATTTCTTTCAGAAATTCCTATTGGAATTAAATTGTTGGGAGGAAAGTTAATTAGGTACGTTAGGAATAGTACCAGAAGGCAATTCAGAAAAAAAAGGAGGCACTAAACTCTACCCTGAAGCTTTTACATCCGTAGTGTTCGTCTTTTACCTGCATATGGGCCTTTTTTGTAGCTTAATTAATGTTAAAAATAAATTAAAGGCAAAACTGTCATTACATTTGATTTACCATGTTAAAAGTTTAGATTTTGCAAGAAAAAAAAGATTTACGCCAAAGGGGAAATACCCCAGTGGCAAAGAAAGATACCTTTTAGTACACTCTTTTTTTTTTTTTTCTCTCTGAGAATTTGTGAAACACATAAACGTCTATGTAGGAATGCAACATTTAGTTCTTCGGCAGAATAACATGAAACAAGTGGGTTTAAAATACTAGGCAAATAAAAATTTGTTTATACTCTAATGTATTATGTGGTAATTATTATTATTTGGTTATATCTAATATTTACACTTTGTATTTCTGTAAATTATGGGATCATGATATACATGTTAATTTCTGTTCTTTTTGGAGAAATTGATTTCACTGTACTGTATGCAAATTCATATTTATTAAAACTCCACATTACTATCCCATTCCCCCTTTGCTGTTATAATAACTTTGACTCTTCTGGCAAGGTTGTCCACTAAATTTTGGAAATTGGTGGTGAGGATTAGGATTTTTGTCATTGTTGAGGTCAGGCACTGATGTTGGGTAACAAGGCCTGAAGAGCAGGTCCTGCTTTTTTCATTTGTGTTCTCATGATGCACTCGCATGTCCATATATCACTGCTCAGACACTATATCTGCACACACCCTCCTATATATTTTACCACTTTTTTCCCCCCTTTTCACATACTTTGATTGCACATATAATCATGTGTAACTTGTAATATGCCAACATATAACTTTTTTTTCTCACCAGGTCATTATTTGACAAAAACGAAGCCAAAAAGAGGAAAAACTAATTGGGGACAATACTAAGTTCCTTTTTACTGCTTCCACTGGATTTAAAAGGGTAAGTGGCAGCCAGGTGATGCTAATCATCATCGTGTGATTAATTGATCATCAGCAGGTGTGCAGGCCTTTATAAAAGCAGAAGTTTTGGCAGTTTGCTGGTCTGGAGCATTCAGGTGTGTGTGTTAGTGAAAGACATTAGCAATGGTTGTAAAGAAGCAGTTGTTCCTGCCCATTAATCTGGAAATGGTTATAAAATTCTTTCCAAACAATTTCGAGTTCAATGTTCTATGATGTTTCACAAGTGGAAAGCATACAAGACAGTTCCCAATATTTCCCGGAGTGAATGATCCAGCATTTTCACCGCAAAGTCAAATCATGCAATGCTCAGAGAAACACAACAAAAAAATTCAAAAACAAGAGCCACATCTCCGACCCTTCAGGCCTCACTGAGCATGTTAAATGTTAACATCCGTTACTGCAGAATTTTGTTTGATTGAAAAGGTTGCCAGGAGAATTGCCCACTTAATGTCTCATACCCACTGTCAAGCACAGAGGTGGAGGGGTGATGATTTGAGCTTGTTTTTGGAGCCAGAGGACTTGGGCACCTTAGTCGAACTCCCCTGTAGACCAAAGGATTCTACAGGTCAATGTGAGGCATTCTGTCCATCTGTAATTGGGCTATTTAGCATGATTATGAAATTTGGGTGTGTATGGGTACGACCCTGATATGAAGCAACAGATTTGGACTCTACACTGCGTAAGAGTCCATCATCTCCACGATCAAAAGAGGCGAGGCAGGTCCACAGCTCGACCAAGGACATGCTCATCATCTTTTTTGATATTCGCAGCATTGTGCATCGAGAATTAGCCCCCAGGGTCAAGTGAATTCGACTGCAAGGGGCAAAGGTTAAGGTGTCTAAGAGAGGAGTTGTGAAAGGGACAAGCGAATCAAACATTTTGACGCCACGTCATATCTGTGTAAATAGCCGCTTTCCCAATTTCTTCTTCTTCTTCATTATCTTATTATTGTTTGCTCAACTGTAGAGTTACTTGCCTGAGCCTCACAACAAGCATTCCATTTAAACTTTTCTTTTTCCACGTGACAAAGATCTTTGGAAGTTGAACTGGTGTACAGTACATCCGGTACAATTTTGTACTCATTCTTTTCTAAACAAACAAACAAACAACTAATTAACAACCGTTACTTAATTGAAATGGGCGTGGCATGGCATGTCAAACACTAAAATAATATCCGCGGTAGATCTGATTCGGTGGTCCTACAGGAATAAGGTTGAGAACCACTGTGTCACCAGGTGTCCTCATACTTATGATCCTACTGTGTCGCGGATCCTTTAAGAAACAGCCCCTTCCCGGCTGCGCGTGTCTCCATGGCAACGTCTACAAACCCGAAGCCACGAGCTGCTCCGCGAGCTCCCTGTTTACGAAACAGCAGGAGGTTTAATTTTAATATGGTTTTATTGAAACTTTTCTTTCACCAGCACATTGTCAATATGAAGGCTTAAATAAAGAAATGTGAAGTTTTAATAACTTTTGATATCAGCCAATTCGGTGACGTTAGCTAAAGCTAGCGTGCTAACAGCTAATGCTAGCGAGAGCGCTCTCTCTCTCTCTCACACACTCTCTCTCTCTCCGGGTAGAACAGAACAGGAACAGGGTGAAGGAAGAAGTTTTGTCAAAATTATTTCCAAAACCTTTCATTGGAAGCTTTTTTTTTCTCGTGTGAGCGCAAATATTTAGCCAAAATTGAGTGACAGAATGAACCTGAGTGTGGAAGTGGAAGAGCACATTACAGTGAAGTATGAAATCAAGAGGAGACTCGGGAAAGGGGTGAGTTAAACAACCAAGACAAATTATTTAAAGTAAAAAAAAAATATATATATATATATATATAAAAAATGTATCTTTTTTCCTCACAATAGCTGTTACTATTCAGGCCGCTCTCCATGGAGGATGTGACCCCAGAATATATGATCCTCGGGTGTCCACAAACTTTTGACCCTCTACTGTTGTGTGTTTAGTTCTTCATTTCTGTAAACAGCTCTCAAAAGTCAATAAAACCGTACCAATATACAGTAGATTAGATTAGATTAGGTTCAACTTTATTGCCACTGAGCAAAGTACACGTACAAAGCTAATGAAATGAAGTTATCGTCTAACCAGAAGTGGCCTATTTACAAAAACTAAAGATGTACGAGGGCGAGTCGAAAATGATCCGCATTCTGGTTATATCAAACGTTCTGTTGGCCGCACTGTCTTATCAGCGCCTTTTCCGTTCAAGGCTATTGTCTCCTCAGTCGCTGCTGCTGTGCAGGTGTGAACGTGTTGCATCAGTTCATTTGTAGCTGCGGTGCAAGCAAGAATGGACACCCGCTTGTGATTTGCACGAAAGAAGAGCAGCGTGCAGTGATTGGCTATCGTTTTTGTGCTCTAATGGTGTACCTGCTTCCGAAACAACTTGCGGAAGAGCATAAACAGAAGTGTTTGGATATACCTGGAAACAAAATGTGGAGCGATACTCTAAGGAAGGTGACAGCATTTTAAAGAGAATCGTTATTGGTGACGAGATACGGATTCATGACTACGAGCCTGAGTATGGAACGGAAACATCCTCAATTGCACACAGAGAAAAAGTTCAAAGTCAAATATCAGCTGG
The DNA here is from genome assembly GCA_013621035.1 of Clarias magur. Classification (NCBI taxonomy): domain Eukaryota; kingdom Metazoa; phylum Chordata; class Actinopteri; order Siluriformes; family Clariidae; genus Clarias; species Clarias magur. The sequence goes on along the minus strand of QNUK01000729.1, from coordinate 209,152 downwards.
AAAATTCATCAGTGCTTACAGTTTTCTGTGATCCTTAAGGGCCAGAAGTATTGGAACATTATCGGGGGGAAAAGGTTCAACAATCAACAGTACTCATTACGGTGACACCCGTAATGAAGAGCTAAGGCCTAAACTTCAGATTAAACGCAGAAGACTGCTATCCGAGGGCATCGTGATCTCGCATGATGATGCATATCCGCTCACTTCTGTCGACACTCATCAAAAGTCATCAAAATCTTGGTTTTGAGGTGTTAAAGCGTCCTCCCTATAGTCCTGATCTGTTCGGTCCTCTGAAAGTAGCCCCACGAGGGCGAAGATTCACTTCTGGTGATCATTCGTGGCTCACAATTTAGCCTAAAACATATTTTAATGAAAGCTTAAAGTGTATTATAAAGCAAGGAGACTGTGTCGAACAATTATGTATTTTCCTTTTCTTAAGTTAAGCTAATTAAGTTAAGCAAAATAAATTCTGCAGCCAGAGTGCAGTTAATTTTTTCACACACTTGCAGTAAATGAGGTTATGGTTGCATATTTACTACAGAATGTGCAATATAACTGTGCAAATATTGTGCAGTGTATAGGACATGTCACGATCATGTTGAGCATGTACCTCCATTGCCTCCAGTACCTGCATTGGCAAGTAGTAACACATAACACACATTTTTAACTCCTGCCCTGCACTATGTGACATTTTCCTTTGCGTCATTTCTTCTGCCCAGGAGTTTAATCTGGAGATAGCAATCTCTGCCTTCAGCCTATATAGTATAGTGAGAAACATACTACAGTAATCTGTTTCACAATATCCACAATGTGAAAATAGCTTTCACTTAAATTATTAAACAATGTGAATTAACTTTTTTTTTTCAATTGTAGTTAAAATTATCATATGTATGTATACTTAGAATATTAAGAAGAATAAACAGTAAAAAACTGTAGTAACATGAGTCAAATGGAGCGTTGCTGAATTTCAAATCACAAACAATATTTTGATTTACTACGAGCATTCTGGTCAAACCCATTAGATATCTTGTGAATGATATCACAGTAAACTGATTGACATTTACAGAAGACTTTAAACACAGTATGGTGATGAGACTCAGTAAAACATTTGAATGGTGTTAATGTTTTAAAGAAGGCCATACATCTGCTAACTTGTCACCAACTTGTGGAAGAGACGCACCTTTCTGTGTGAACTGTTCACACACTCATTCACCAACACCTCTTCCACATTACAGGAGCTCAGCTGGGAGTTATTGCCACGTCCCCCGTACAGTCCTGACTTCCCTCCAAGCCATCTGCACATGTTTAGGATATTGAAGGAGTTCCTGGGAGGCCAGTGTTCTAGACGTGACGCAATAAGTCCGATCATGGCATACTGAGAACTTTCTAAGTACTAGTGAACATCTGGGATAAGTGCATTAGTGCAGTAGGGGATTATATAGAGAAATAAAGGGAGTTTTACTCTCAGAACTGTTCTGTTATTCTGCACAATCAAAAGTCCCGGTTTGACTTGAACATCACTCAGACTTGTATCTGACATTAAGTTGCATTCAGTTTTATTATTATGATGAGTTTATCAACACAGGATTAAAAAAACTGAGAACTTTGCAACAGCATCATGTCACCATCTGCAGCAAGTCACGTGATCGCCGCAAGGGTCCCATGACAGTAGTTGGAAAGGGATGAGAAGGATCTTATTGCTGAACATACTCTCAGTCACATGACTTGTTAACGATGGTGACCTGATACTGCTGCAGTGTGTAAGTTTCAATTTCTGATCCTGTGTTTATAAGCATTTACTACCGTTGGATCCAGGATACTGTACATCATTATCACATGGTTTGAACAGACACCCAGCTGCAGGCCTGTAAAATGCAGACAACATAATTTAACCAGACTCTGAAGATTAAACTGCATTAAATACATTAAAGGAACAATCCAGAATTTGCAACCTAAGCCCTAGTTATTTAATTCCTACACAAATTTCAGCCTAATTTGCTGCACAGCGGAAAGACCTGACATTCTGTTTTTTTTTTTTTTAACCTATGTATTTTTCTATTATTTATTTTTTTTTAAACAGCATTTACATCTTTATTTTTTCAGGTATGAGACGACTTTGTGAGTGAGTCTCTGAAGTAATAATGCGCTAGTTTGACTCTGTTGCTGTATAAATTGTTGGACAATGCTGTAACAGATTTTAGTTACAAACTCGTTCGCTCATGCATGTCTCATCTTAAAGCCATTGTGTCCATGTTGTATTTTTTAATTCGCCTGACCTTTATTATAATGGAGTTTTAAGTAAATGGATTGTGCTATTTTTTCCAGTCTGTTATTTTTTTGTCATTGGATAGCGATTAAGATAAAAAAAATAAAAAAAAAAGATTACTGCTTTAAACAACTGTGAGATGAGTTTCAAATCCCAGCTTCTCAATTCTCACTTGAATTCTTTCAATTATGTGTTTCTCATTAAGACACTGCTTACTTTATTCACAGTTTAAAAGAAGTCAGAGATTTTAGGAACGTTATAATGAGAATTATTCGTGACCTTTCCCTGCTGCCACGGTTCCTTAGCCGAGGCTTGTTTACTTCAGCTTGTCTCTTGACGTCTCAGTAATGACTCGGCTCTTTCTGTTTCAGTAACTGCAGTGTTTCTTTTTGTTTTGTTTTTTCCTCCACTTTTTGCATAGCAACAAGGCACCTCGTGCTTATTATTTAAGTACAATTATTTGATATCTTCTTAATTTCCATCTCTTATGACAGGCGTATGGAATCGTCTGGAAGGCGGTGGACAGGAAGACTGGAGAAACGGTGGCTGTGAAAAAAATATTTGATGCCTTCAGGAATAGAACTGATGCTCAGGTGCACAACATTATTATCTACAGAAATAATTTTATTAATGCATGCTATTATGCCTTATAGCACAGGACTACTAACTTGTATTTTTTATTTTTTTTGATTGCTCATAATTATTACAGTGCCTATAAATAAACTTCTGTAATCTTATCAGCACTTTCAGTTTAAGGCTATTGTCTCCCCAGTCACTGTTGTGTAGGTGTTAATGTGTTACGTCAGTTAATTTGTAAAAATGGCCGTCCCACTTGTGATTTGCACTAAAGAAGAGCAGCGGGCAGTGATAAAATCTTTTGTGGCCTGAGGATTTACCTGGTGTGGAACAACTCTATCAATTCTATCAGCGTTTATATATCTGCAAACAAAATATGGACCGATACCCTAAGCAAGGTAGAAGATTCTTAAAGAGAATCATTAATGGTGACGAGAAACGGATTCACCACTATGAGTCTGAGAGTAAACGGCAGGGTATGGAACGGAGACACCCTCCATCGCCGACCAAGAAAAAGTCCAAATGACGACCATCAGCTGAAAAATTCATCAATGCTTACAGTTATCTGGGATTCTTAAGAGCTAGTATCGAAGCGTTATCAGGAAAAAGATTCAACAATCAACAGTGCTCGTTACAGTGAGACACTTATTGAAGAGCTGAAGCCTAAACTTCGGATTAAATGCAGAGGACCGCTATCCGAGAGCGTTGTGATCTCGCATGACGATGCACGTCCACACACTTCTGCCCACACTGTCGACAATCTGCAAAAACTTGGTTTTGACATTGTTAAACTGTTTAAAATATTGACTCACCCTTGTGTGCATATGGATAATGCTTTATTGTGTTTTATTCTCTCTCTCTCTCTCTCTCTCTCTCTCTCCCTCTCTCTCTCTCTCTCTCTCTCTATATATATATATATATATAGAATGTTACTAATGTTACTTTATGTTACTAATAAAGTGTACTGCATTTTTTACAATCCAGATTTCTAATCTGATTTTCCTATGTATTGTTTTTCATGTAGAGAACATTCAGAGAAATCATGCTTCTTCAGGTAAGGACAAACCTGTTCATATGATTATATTACCAACAGCAGATGATTGTTTTGCCCTAGAAATAGACCTGCGTATTTATGTGTTCAACTTTGCCGGTTGTCACAGCCATGATCACACTTTGTAATAGACTTAAGCACTTAATGATTAAGCCATCAGTGCTTGGTTGTGCCAGTCTAGACTAGCGGAACCTAAATTATTGCCATTGCCACGACTATCTAAGTGCTAGCATGTCTAATTAGGTCCTTCTTTCTCTTCTTCTTGTCCTGCAGGAGTTTGGAGATCATCCCAATATCATCAAGTTGCTCAACGTCATCCGAGCCCAGAACGATAAGGATATTTACTTGGTGTTCGAGTACATGGGTGAGGCCTCATATGCTTGCAGGCTGTAAAATAAATGGAACGTTTACTAATAATGTTGATGTTTTCCCAACTGTGCTCTTTTGTTTGCTTTGTTGCTGGCTCCTGTTTTTGGCTCTTAGCTTTATTTCACAAACAATTTTGGACTTTACACTAAGCTGACATGGGTCACTTGGGAAACCATATCAAGTAAATATTTAAATATAGTTGAAAATTTTACAACTATAATAGATCATTTACCATGGAAAACTGTCATATTCAAAAGATCGATGATCCATCAAGATGGATCCATCCATCCATCATCTATACTGTTTATCCTGTCTAGGATCATGATCAAGAGGCGCAGTGGTAAAGTTCTCGCCCTATCATCCGGAGATCGTGAGTTAGATTTCCGGGTGATGCTGTGACCTCTCGCAGCCGGAGGTCTAGAGAGAGCTGTTTGGCCGAGCTCTCTCAGAGGGGAGGGATGAGAGGTACTTAGTGGTCCCTCATTAATCACGGCTCTACAGCCAATCAGGGGCGTCTGTGAGCTCACGCGAGCGGAAGGAGCGGATAGCGCTGTCCTCTGAGTGTGTCACGCCCCAATGGTGCGTGAGCGAGCAGTTCGAAAAGATGCGGTCGGCTGGCGTCATGTGGTTCGGAGGAGACATGTGATAGTCTTCGGCCCTCCCGGCTGAGTGGTAGTAATAGCGTAATATGGGATCCCCCTAGTGACGGGGAGGAATTGGACACGACTAAATTAGGGAGAAAATCGAGGGGAAAAAAAAAAGTCCATACTTTGATGTATGGATTCACCGAAAAGTTCACCTTTTCATAGACTATCAATCAAAAGTTTGCACACACCTTTTAATTTAATGGTGTTTCTTGATTTTTATTTAATTCTACACTGTAAAACAATACTGAAGTCCAAAATATGCAATAATCTACTTCAAAAAAGTTGATATTGAGATGTCACTGCTACGTATCTTCTGTAAAGCCTTCAATCTCTGCAGCAGAGGTAAATTTTGTTAAATAATGGTAAATAACTGTCAGGTTTGTGGGTGCGAGGCATAGATGCAGAGGTCCAAGTTGTTTTAAAAGGAACAATGTTTATTTATAACAAAAATAGGGAACTTAAACAAAACAGAATACTTTAAGTGAAACCGAAACCAAAACACGTATAACGACCACGGGGAACACAAACTAAACGTACAGACATATATCACGTTAAATCAACAGATGCAAGACAAATAACTAAACTCAAAACACTCTATTTATAAAGAAAGTAATGATCAACTCGGTTCAGGTGAGCGCCCACGTCACCTAACCGAGGAGCAAACTGGGAAATGAAGTAAAACGAAACAAAACTACAACACAAAGTCACAGGGCGCTTTGGCGCCCTCTAGGGGTTATCCCTGACATAACCCCCCCTCAAAGAGCGCAACTCCGGGGCACCACAGGAGGTTCCGGGCATCCCGCCCAGGGTACAATGTCTGCCCCTCTCACCCGGAGGCTGGCTCTTATGTCCGGCGGGCCCGATAGCCTGATGTCCCCGTTGCAATAGGGCGGCGGAGGCAGAGGACGAGCGCCGTCCTTTCTGGTGCAGGGCGGCGAAGGCAGAGGAAGCGCGTTGTCTTCAGCGGTGCGTGACGGCGGCGGAGGAAGAGGAGGCTCGCTGTCCTCGGCGGCGCATGACGGCGGTGGCGGAGGAAGAAGCAGCTCGCTGTCCTCTGTGGCGCGTGACGACGGGGGCGGCGGAGGAAGAGGAGGCTCGTGGTCCTCAGCGGAGCATGACGGCGGTGGCGGAGGAAGAGGAAGCTCGTCGTCCTCTGCGGCGCATGACGGCGGAGGAAGAGGAAGCTCGTCGTCCTCTGCGGTGCAGGACGGCGGCAGCGGAGGAAGAGGAGGCTCGCTGTCCTCGGCGGCGCGTGACGGCGGCGGCGGAGGAAGAGGAGACTCGCCCTCCTTGGCGGCGCGTGACGGCGGAGGAAGAGGATGCTCGCTGTCCTCAACGCCGCATGCCGGCGGCGGAGGAAGCTCGCTGCTCTCAGCGACACGGTGCAGCGGCAGCTCGCTGTCCTCGACGTTGCTGCCGAGTTCACCTTCGTTGTTGATGCTATACAGCATGTAGAAGAGCTCGCCGTTGTCATCGCTGAACGACATGTAGTAGAGCTCACTGTCTTCGTCGTTGCTGTAATGAATGTATTCCAGTTCGCTGCCGTCGTCGTTCCAGCTCGGCGGAGAAAGGAGCTCTTCGTCGCTCCTGAGCTCGGGCGGAGAAGCTGGCAGGTCTGGGTTTTCCTCTAGACGTATTTGCAACAGCAGTTTCTGTAGCATTCCAACCTGCTCCGCCATTTTGCCCCACGAGCTCCCATACGCTGCTACCTGCTAACTGGGAGGCTGTTCCCGGCTGTGCATACCGCCCACACGCTGTTCCTTGTAGCCGCACGCTGTGGGTTGTCCCTCCACCCTGGTCACCGCCGAATCTGGACCTCCCGGTCTCTGCCCTCCGGTCGGTGCGGGGACTCATGTCACCCCGAACTGCGCCACCTCTGAACGGTGTGCGCCATATCGCCAGCCGGCAGCCATCCCAGTCACGCTGCCGTCTCATCTCCTCCTGCTCTTTCCTGCCAGGTTTCCTTCTCCGCTTTCCACTACGCCGCTTGGTTCTCCTCCTGCTCTCCGCGTCGGTTTCCCAAGCTTCAAACATCGTTGCCCATCCCCCCCGAAAGAATCTCCCGGGGGGGCTCCTCTGCTATGCCTCTTGTACGTCTTGCATTCTGTCAGGTTTGTGGGTGCGAGGCATAAATGCAGAGGTCCAAGTTGTTTTAAAAGGAACGATGTTTATTTATAACAAAAACAGGGAACTTAAACAAAACAGAATACTTTAAGTGAAACCGAAACCAAAACATGTATAATGACCACGGGGAACATGAACTAAACTTACAGACATATATCACGTTAAATCAACAGATGCAAGACAAATAACTAAAAATAAAGAAAGTAATGATCAACTCAGTTCAGGTGAGCGCCCACGTCACCTGACCCAGGTGCAAACTGGGAAATGAAGTAAAACGAAACAAAACTACAACACAAAGTCACAGGGCGCTTTGACGCCCTCTAGGGGTTATCCCTGACAATAACACCTGACTGACATTTAATTACTTCGTCAACAAATCAGACAAAGACGTGAAGAGACCCAATAATGTTGTAAATATATATAAAATACATTTTATTTGTCTGATTTGTTGATGGAGTAATTACAGGTCTTGTTGGAATACTGTAACAGACCACATTTTGTTTTTCTCCAGATACCGACCTGCATGCTGTTATTAAGAAAGGCAGCCTTTTGAAGGACATTCATAAACGCTATATCATGTACCAGCTTCTCAAAGCCACAAAATACTTACACTCAGGAAACGTTATCCATAGAGACCAGAAGGTAGGTTCTCATGCATGTGGGTTGTATTGTAGAGCTCCCAAACATTTGATAATTTTTTTTTCAGATTTGTACAGCATTGTTTTCCCAGGTGAACCTGAAACATCTGATACGTTGCAGTATTATATTTTCTGCCATCTGTCTCTGTGTCATACAGCCCTCGAATATACTACTAGATGCAGACTGCTTTGTCAAATTGTGTGATTTCGGCTTGGCACGCTCCCTCTCCCAGATGCAGGAGGATGCTGTGAATCCTGCTTTGACAGATTACGTAGCAACGCGGTGGTACCGTGCTCCTGAAATTCTCCTCGGCTCCACTAGGTACTATACCATATACACATTTTTTTTTACTCTTTATGTGTAATATTACACTTTTTACAGACTTCCTTTTTTTTTCTTTCTCTCCTCTTTACTGTTTAGGTACACGAAAGGGGTGGACATGTGGAGTTTGGGCTGCATTCTGGGCGAGATGTTGCTGGGCAAGCCGCTTTTTCCTGGAACGTCTACTATGAATCAGATAGAGAAAATTATGAGTGCTATTCAACATCCTGTGCCAGAAGGTAAGGTGACATTATGATCACATTTGTGTTAAAAACATAGTAGAGCTCTGAGAAATCGATTTGGTTCAGGTTTACAACATGTAAGCATGATTGAGTAGAGTGACTGTTAGATAGTCTAATCATGAGATTTAGGGATAATTACTCAGATAGGGTTTATTGGTACTCATTTGGTCCTGTTTCCTCACTCTTAGACGTCCTGGCCATCAGGTCAGAGTATGGAGCATCTGTTATTCAGAGAATGCTGCTTAGGTATGTGACCAAAGACATAGACTGGGTATGGAAAGTACTGTATGTAGCAGTTTGTGGACACCTGACCATCACACCCATATGATGACTACACTTGATCTTAGCAAAAAGGCAGAGAAGCGATAGTTGATTAATTTTAATTTTAATTTCTCAAGCCTGAGGTCCGCCCACTGGCCCCAGTTTGACCTCAGGATGGTAGGCGTTAACACCTTTTAAAACCCTGCACAGAGAGAAAAGGCAAATTCTTGCAAGTTCTAACATTAAACCACAAAAGACAAGCAGCTTTGCAGTTGCAAAGCTCACAAAAATAAGATAGTCATCAATGTTCCTTTCCACAGGAAGCTTTAGTAAAAGAAATTCAAATGATTAATGTATGATTGAAGAGAAACCTGAGCTATAGTGCTCACCTAAGTAGGATGTCCCAGGTTCAAACCCCACCACCACCACAGAGTTGCCACTGTTGGCCCCTTGTGTAAGGCCCTTAACCCTCAACTATTCTGATATACAGTCGTCGACAAAAGTTTTAAGAATGACACAAATATTACTTTTCACAAAGTTTGCTGCTAAACCGCTTTTAGATCTTTGTTTCAGTTGTTTCTGTGATGTACTGAAATATAATTACAAGCACTTCATACGTTTCAAAGGCTTTTATCGACAATTACATGACATTTATACATTTAAGAGTCAGTATTTGCAGTGTTGGCCCTTCTTTTTCAGGACCTCTGCAATTCGACTAGGCTGCTCTCAATCAACTTCTGGGCCAAATCCTGACTGATAGCAACCCATTCTTTCATAATCACTTCTTGGAGTTTGTCAGAATTTGTGGGTTTTTGTTTGTCCACCCGCCTCTTGAGGATTGACCACAAGTTCTCAATAGGATTAAGATCTGGGGAGTTTCCAGGCCATGGACCCAAAATTTCAACGTTTTGGTCCCCGAGCCACTTAGTTATCACTTTTGCCTTATGGCACGGTGCTCCATCGTGCTGGAAAATGCATTGTTCTTCATCAAACTGTTGTTGGATTGTTGGAAGAAGTTGCTGTTGGAGGGTGTTTTGGTACCATTCTTTATTCATGGCTGTGTTTTTGGGCAAAATTGTGAGTGAGCCCACTCCCTTGGATGAGAAGCAAGCTCACACATGAATGCTGTCAGGATGCTGTACTGTTGGCATGACACAGGACTGATGATAGCGCTAACCTTTTCTTCTCCGGACAAGCCTTTTTCCAGATGCCCCAAACAATCGGAAAGAGGCTTCATCCGAGAATATGACTTTGCCCCAGTCCTCAGCAGTCCATTCACCATATTTTTTGCAGAAGATCAATCTGTCCCTGATGGTTTTTTGGAGAGAAGTGGCTTCTTTGCTGCCCTTCTTGACACCAGGCCATCTTCCAAAAGTCTTGGCCTCACTGTGCGTGCAGATGTGTTCACACCTGCCTGCTGCCATTCCTGACCAAGCTCCGCACTGGTGGCACTCCGATCCCGCGTCTGTATCCTCTTCAGGAGACGATCCTGGCGCTTGCTGGACTTTCTTGGACGCCCTGAAGCCTCCTTAACAAGAATTGAACCTCTTTCCTTGAAGTTCTTGATGATCCTATAAATTGTTCATTTAGGTGCAATCTTAGTAGCCACAATATCCTTGCCTGTGAAGCCATTTTTATGCAACGCAATGATGGCTGCACGCGTTTCTTTGCAGGTCACCATGGTTAACAATGAAAGAACAATGATTTCAAGCATCACCCTCCTTTTAACATGCCAAGTCTGCCATTCTAACCCAATCAGCCTGACATAATGATCTCCAGCCTTGTGCTCCTCAACATTCTCACCTGAGTTAACAAGACGATTACTGAAATGATCTCAGCAGGTCCTTTAATGACAGCAATGAAATGCAGTGGAAAGTTTTTTTTGGGATTAAGTTAATTTTCATAGCAAAGAAGGATTATGCAATTCATATGATTACTCTTCATAACATTCTGGAGTATATGCAAATTGCTATTATAAAAACTTAAGTATATTTATGTAATTCTCAAAATATGTATGTAATTCTCTTGGCCATGACTGTATGACTGGCGTCTGGCAAATGCTATAAATGTAAATATGTGTCTCGCTCCCTAACTCTTGTCGTAGAGTTTCATGCTCACCACTGTATAGAGTGTTTTCTAGTTTTCTTTCACTAGAACTTGGAGGGTAGAACCTGCTCCAGCATGACAGTACCCCTACGCACAAAGCAGGCTTCATTAAGAAATTGCTTGCCAAATTTAGGGTGGATTCTTGAGCGTCCTGCACAGAGCCCTGTGATAAACACAAATCCCCATATTCATGCTTCAAAGTCTAGTGGAATATATTTGACAAGCTTATATGAATTTGATGGTTATGTATCCACAAACAACTGGTCATATAGCATATGCTGTATATCACTGAATTTAGTGCTTTCTTTTTGCTTGGCCACTACGATGCTCCATTTGTTCTTCATTATGACTCTGCCCCATCGCATGCCATCTAAGCTTACATAGCACATTATTTTTGTGACTGTCTAGGCCACAGGTGCCATTAAAGGATTTAATGCAGCCTTCAGTGCCACCTGATGCTCTTGATCTGCTACAACGCCTGCTTGTCTTCAATCCTGAAAAACGACTAACCGCAGAGGAGGCTCTCCAGCACTCTTATGTGGCCAAGTATATAAATAAATAAATAAATCACATTATGTTATTTTGACTTTAAACATGTATGAATTTGGCTTAAGTGGAAATAGTACTTTAAGAATAGTAATATAAAATACTGTATACACTTAGTGTCTTCTTATTGCTTGATTTTTTATTTTTTTTTTAAATAGCCTTTTTGCCTCTTATCTTCCTACTTTCATGTTTTTCTCCTAAAGGTTTCATAACCCATCCAGGGAACCTAGTCTGGATTATGAAATTATTCTCGCTGTGGATGATGACATCCAGCTGTCTGTGACTCAATACAGGAACAAGCTCTATGAGGTTTTAATGATGTAACCATTTTTATACACTGTCTGGCCAATGAAAAGTTGTGCACTGTAATATTAGGTTTGTCAGTCTTCGGCTTTGATTACTGTGGAATAGGATCAATCTGGACACATTTTGAAGATCACATATACATCCATACATATATATATACACATGTATACGTATACACATGCATACGTATACACATGCATACGTATACACATGTATACGTATACACATGCATACGTATACACATGCATACGTATACACATGCATACGTATACACATGCATACGTATACACATGTATACGTATACACATGTATACGTATACACATGTATACGTATACACACGTATACGTATACACACGTATACGTATACACACGTATACGTATACACACGTATACGTATACACACGTATACGTATACACACGTATACGTATACACATGTATACGTATACACACGTATACACATGTATACGTATACACACGTATACACATGTATACGTATACACACGTATACACATGTATACGTATACACACGTATACACATGTATACGTATACACACGTATACACATGTATACGTATACACACGTATACACACGTATACGTATACACACGTATACACACGTATACGTATACACACGTATACACACGTATACGTATACACACGTATACACACGTATACGTATACACACGTATACGTATACACACGTATACACACGTATACGTATACACACGTATACACACGTATACGTATACACACGTATACACACGTATACGTATACACACGTATACACACGTATACGTATACACACGTATACACACGTATACGTATACACACGTATACACACGTATACGTATACACACGTATACACACGTATACGTATACACACGTATACGTATACACACGTATACACACGTATACGTATACACACGTATACACACGTATACGTATACACACGTATACACACGTATACGTATACACACGTATACACACGTATACGTATACACACGTATACACACGTATACGTATACACACGTATACGTATACACACGTATACACACGTATACGTATACACACGTATACACACGTATACGTATACACACGTATACACACGTATACGCATACACACGTATACACACGTATACGCATACACACGTATACACACGTATACGCATACACACGTATACACACGTATACGCATACACACGTATACACACGTATACGCATACACACGTATACACACGTATACGCATACACACGTATACACACGTATACGCATACACACGTATATACATACGTATACGCATACACACGTATATACATACGTATACGCATACACACGTATATACATACGTATACGCATACACACGTATATACATACGTATATGCATACACACGTATATACATACGTATATGCATACACACGTATATACATACGTATATGCATACACACGTATATACATACGTATATGCATACACACGTATATACATACGTATATACATACACACGTATATACATACGTATATACATACACACGTATATACATACGTATATACATACACACGTATATACATACGTATATGCATACACACGTATATACATACGTATATACATACACACGTATATACATACATACGTATATACATACACACGTATATACATACACACGTATATACACACGTATATACATACACACGTATATACACACGTATATACATACACACGTATATACATACGTATATACATACACACGTATATACATACGTATATACATACACACACGTATATACATACGTATATACATACACATATATATACATACACATACACACATACATACACATATATATACACATATATACACATATAGCACATATACCTACTTCAACTATTACACAGCACTTAATATATTATTCTAATAAATATTCCTGTAAAGATGTGCATTGCCTGGCCAAAAAAAATAGGTCACAATTTAAGAAAACCGCTTGTTAGTGAGCCCAGACATTAGAAGTGATCTATACATGTGAACTATATATGATGTGTATATATGTATATATATACACACGTGGACAAAATTGTTGGTACCCTTCGGTCAATGAAAGAAAAACTCACAATGATCACAGAAATAACTTTAATCTGACAAAAGTAATAATAAATAAGAATTCTATGAATGTTAACCAATGAAAGTCAAACATTGCTTTTCAACCATGCTTCAACGGAATTATAAAAAAAAATGAACTCATGGAACAGGCCTGGACAAAAGTGATGGTACCCCTAACTTAATAGTTTGTTGCACAACCTTTTGAGGCAATCACTGCAATCAAACGATTCCTGTAACTGTCACTGAGACTTCTGCGCCTCTCTGCAGGTATTTTGGCCCACTCCTCATGAGCAAGCTGCTCCAGTTGTTTCCGGTTTGAAGGGTGCCTTTTCCAGACATCATGTTTCAGCTCTTTCCAAAGATGCTCAATAGGATTGAGGTCAGGGCTCATAGAAGGCCACTTTAGAATAGTCCAATGTTTTCCTCTTAGCCATTCTTGGGTGTTTTTAGCTGTGTGTTTTGGGTCATTGTCCTGTTGCAAGACCCATGACCTGCGACTGAGACCCAGCTTTCTGACACTGGCCAGCACATTTCTCTCTAGAATCCCTTGATAGTCTTGAGATTTCATTGTACCCTGCACAGATTCAAGACACCCTGTGCCAGATGCAGCAAAGCAGCCCGAGAACATAACAGAGCATGGAGGAGGATTCACAGTAGGGACAGTGTTCTTTTGTTGATATGCTTTATTTTTCCATCTGTGAACATAGAGCTGATGTGCCTTGGCAAAAAGTTCAAATTTTGTCTCATCTGTCCATAGGACATTCTCCCAGAAGCTTTGTGGCTTGTCAACATGTAGTTTGGCATATTCCAGTCTGGCTTTTTTCTGATTTGTTTTCAACAATGGTGTCCTCCTTGGTCGTTTCCCATGTAGTCCACTTTGGCTCAAACAACGACGGATGGTGCGATCTGACACTGATGTTCCTTGAGCATGAAGTTCACCTTGGATCTCTTTAGAAGTCTTTCTGGGCTCTTTTGTTACCATTGGGATTATCCGTCTCTTTGATTTGTCATGAATTTTCCTCGTGCGGCCACGTCCAGGGAGGTTGGCTACAGTCCCATGGATCTTAAATTTCTGAATAATATGTGCAACTGTAGTCACAGGAACATCTAGCTGCTTGGAAATGGTCTTATAGCCTTTACCTTTAACATGCTTGTCTATAATTTTCTTTCGAATCTCCTGAGACAACTCTTTTCTTCGCTTCCTTTGGTCCATGTTGAGTGTGGTACATACCATGTCACCAAACAACACAGTGACTACCTGGAGCCCTATATATAGGCCCACTGACTGATTACAAGATTGTAGACACCTGTGATTGCTAATTAGTGGACACACCTTGAATTAACATGTCCCTTTGGTCACATTATTTTCAGTATTTTCTAGGGGTACCATCATTTTTGTCCAGGCCTGTTCCATGAGTTAATTTTTTAAAATAATTCTGTTGAAGCATGGTTGAAAAGCAATGTCTGACTTTCATTGGTTAACATTCATAGAATTCTTATTTATTATTACTTTTGTCAGATTAAAGTTATTTCTGTGATCATTGTGAGTTTTTCTTTCATTGACCGAAGGGTACCAACAATTTTGTCCACGTGTGTATATATATACATATATACACATCATATATAGTTCACATGTATAGATCACTTCTAATGTCTGGGCTCACTAACAAGCGGTTTTCTTAAATTGTGACCTATTTTTTTTGGCCAGGCAATGCACATCTTTACAGGAATATTTATTAGAATAATATATTAAGTGCTGTGTAATAGTTGAAGTAGAAAAAAGTTGTGGAGCTATTTGATCTCTGAATCTCTTCTGAACAGATGATTCTGGAGAAAAGGGCGTCTCGCCACATGGCAAGAAAAGCTCACCTTAAACAGAAAACTGAGGGAAAACCTGGAAAAGATGACAGGGAAAACGAAGTGGATAAAGAGTGCAAGAAGGCTGAGAGAAATGAGTGTGACGGGGCAGGTGAAAAGAAATTGCTGAATAACAAAACTCAACCTGGAGCAGCATCAGTCCCTGTCAAGCCGGTCTCCGTGCAAGATCATACACAACTAGGTGTTGGGAGAAGCAGTCCAGCTGCAAATGGGACCGTGACCATGACATCTTATAACCCAATCACACATGTGTCTAGTGAGTCCTCCTTTACTGTAATATTAGTACGCAAAGTATGACGTCTGAATGGAGTTTATAGTCTGTGCAAGAGTCTTAGGCTCAAACATTGTGTTTTTTTTTTACTTTTTTTTATTAGAGTTAATTTTTTTTTGCATTATTTTTCTTTATTATATTATGTAAAAAAAAAAAAAAAACATTTCTGGTTTTCAAAGATCAGATCATTAATTTAAAAGTTAAAAGCAGGAAAATGTTTGTATGCCAGAAAAGAAAGCAGCATATTATATAAGACAAAATATGTATAGATATTCTATTATTTTCAAGCAAAGATGAGCAGGTCCAAGCACCTTGGGCTATCGCCTCCCTGTGGTTGTGCGCCACACAACCTGTGTCTTTTTGACCATTAACTTCCAAAAGCCATCGCCACCCAACTTGCACACTTTACATACTATGACATAATAGTGACATAGGGGCGATGTCATAGTGTATGGGCCCTAAAAAGGAAGCTACTGGGTTTTACATGCAAAAAAAGAAGCAGATTCAAACGTCCTCAGAAGAACTGCAGGATGCTCAGTAAACTTTAATAACTAATTACCTTAAAGTAATGCACTAAAGCATCATCAAAGTGCTGTCAAACCAAATACCAAAAAATGTAATATTATTAATTACTGCTTACTGGGCTTTATATTTTCTTTTTTTTTTTTTTTTGCTTTACAGCATTTATTTGCATTGCCTTTTTGCACAGTACTGCATCTTATCTACTGTTATAAGTGAAGAGATAATATCGGTTTATCTTAATATCTGTATATAATTATCTGTTTTATTTATCAGGTGATGTGATCAGACCATCCAGTAATCCGTCCGTAGCTGGTCAGCACCAACATAACCGATTTGGCAGAAAGGTGGCGCAGCAGTCTCAGAGCAATGACAGCAGTAGCATCTTACCTGTACAGGGATCTAACAAGGTGAAACCTGATGCCTGATCTCTGACTCAGACACCTGGAGTGGATATATTTGGAAATATTAAGTTTATTAATATTACTATTACATCATGCTGCAGACTGTTGTGTTTTTGATCGTAGTGTGTTTTGATCCGTACAGGGTGTAGAGACGAGGCAGCAGCGTGGTCAGTCAGCCCCTGTACGAGGCAACCGGTCCTTCTCCCTCACACTCTTACAGCCACAGAATAGCGCTCTGTTTCGGGAGGAAGACCCAAACTTGACCTCAGGCCTTTGCGTCACCTCTGCACGGCTAGTCAGTGGCCTTCTCATGAGTTCTTTTCTTTTCTTCAACTCTTAACTGTTTTTCTCTATCGCTCTCTTCACCAAGGTCATGCAGACAGCTTTAGAGTGGCAGTTGCTCAAAGTTGATAAGCGGCACAAACTTTACAATTTGCAACTATACATCAACATAATTTACAGCATAAACTGTTCAATTATAGCAATCCACATTCAAATAGAATGTAGCCTCTTTCACGCCACTTCTTTCTTTCACTGTCTGTCTCCTGGGTTGTTGGCTATAGCTCAGTGTTCCTCTCTTTCACTCCATCACCTGTCTCTATCTATAACTCTGTCCTAACACTTTTCAGTTCACTTAGGGACCAGGGTAAATTTTTTTTTTTTTAATCCATCACCTAATCTATAATAAACTCAACCAAGTTATGTAAGAATTACTGAGACATACAAATGTGCCAGTTAAAACCTGCCCATTTGTTTCCCAAGCTGCACAACTGTACCGTTAGAGCACATCACGTTTGTAAAAAAAAAAAAAAAAGCTTGGTAAAATACACCAAACAATGCCCACATAATACCGCTAAAATCCCCACACCACCATGCTGATAAAGTTCATGCTTATTATTTCTAAGAGACATGGTATGAGCAATCTGTTCCCTCTGAGAGTCTGCCAACTACCACTCCATTAGCCAGGGCACCTTACGAAAAGGTTAAAGGTCAAGCTGACTGATGGCAACTTTTTTAGGAGCTACAATTTTTAATTGGTAAATATTCTTGACAAAAGGGCCATCTCTTCATTCTGAGAATTTCCCGACTCTCTAGACATTAATACATAATTTCCATTAAGCATTTATGTAGGTTTTCACAAATGTCAAGCTTTCAAGCTTTAACAAATCAATGTCTTTGATGTTTTTCAGTTTATGTCAG
This sequence comes from Clarias magur, assembly GCA_013621035.1. Taxonomy (NCBI): domain Eukaryota; kingdom Metazoa; phylum Chordata; class Actinopteri; order Siluriformes; family Clariidae; genus Clarias; species Clarias magur. The sequence continues at coordinate 191,329 of QNUK01000729.1, read as the reverse complement.
ATGGAATACCATGTTCATACATAATACCAATACAAATCAAGCAGTGTCAGCACGCTTTGTGAGCTGCACTGCATTTTACAATATGGAAGTTATCATAGCATGGGGTGCAACTTTTCGCACTTCCTGTTTCAATGGGGAGTACCTTCACCATTATATGTCAGTGGGGCAAATTTGGGCACCTCCTGCTCCCCAGCGGTACAACTTATACCCTCTTGTGGGGGTTACACAGCTTGCAAGCCTGTTCAAATGTGGCAAATTTTATATTTTTACAAAATTCTTGCTCTGCGCTAGAATCCTTCAACGTTGGTCTCAATGTTAAGTCTATGGGATTTAGATCCCTTAGAAAGGTCATAGCAACCCATTCCTTAATAAGCCGCACGATTTGACACCCTTTTGACACGACAAACGATAAGGGGCTAATTACATGTTCAAGTTCACACAGAAGAAGAATAAAAAACATTTGCAAGATAATACAAGTAATACTTTGCAAGCAAGACTAATTATGTTTATTAGACAGTATGTAGAGACAGTAGCGTATTTGAAAGTCTAAACAGGAGTAAAGCTTCTTTCCAGCTTCATTGTTAGCGCTAAAACTCGAAAAAGTTGATGCCAACTGTTGCTAGTGCTACTGTATAGCTCTCTGTCCTATGCCTTGAAGCTTTCACACATGTGATGCATAACAGTGTCTGATATTGGATTAGACAAAGCTGCCTATAACTGGTTTATGTCTCACTGAAGATTGCATTAGATGCTGTTGCTACACACTCCCATTCCTTGGAGAGGGCTCAAAAGTATAATGTAGTGTTGCGTCTCATATTGCCTACTGTATTATTCCAATAATGACGGTGGAAATTTCACATAAGGCTCTGGAATTATTGGCACCCCTGGTAAAAGCTCACTTCATGATGTCACTGTATCCTAGCGTGATTTACTGCACCTTTGAATCCCCCAATCCCACAGCATCATAGATTGATCAAAGGATTAGGTTATTAAAATCCAAATTTTGTGTTTATGGCTTAAAAGCTTTTATTAAAAGTCTTATTTAACCACATAAGCTGGTTCCGAAGAATAGCATTTTAGTGCTTGGAGAAATGTTTGGATATTTAACTGCACTCCTCAATTTATTTTGCCTAGGTTAAATACAGACATGATGATGATTACTTAAAAAAATGTGCAGTGAATTTTTATGTGTCGTAGCTACCTTCTGTTTGCATAGCCATTTCATGATTCAGTACAAGTTTGTCTCATTTTATTTGCTTCTTACCTAATCACAAATCTCAAGGGAATCTCAAGGTTCAGTAATGCTAAGGGCATACCAGTTTGAATATTCACTAGCAATATAGAAAGCTACAAATGTAGATGTATTTGATCTGAAGTATATTTTATCTAAATAAAGATATGACATGATTGAGCAAAAAAAAAAAAGTCACATAGGCAAAGAAATAGCTCTGGTACACATGATCATGTGTTTTTATGGTTGTTTTTAGTTGTTCCTATGACCAAAAACATAAAAATAGTAATAAAAAATAATAATATGCTCATTTTGTAATTTTTTTGCGACGTCATTCCCAGATTCCAGTATTGGTAAAATTTACACGTTATAAAAGTAATGATAACTTTTGTTGTACTTGACTTATCTGTAAACCTGTCTGAAGCCTCCCCAATACCACATACAGGCAATGTTTCATGTTCATCGCTCAGTTTTTGGTATTCTTTAAGAGAGCACTTAGTTTTTTTCTACTAGTAAAAGGATATCACACATACAATCACTTTAACCTTTGTAATGAAAGTGATTTATTCATTTAATTAGGTCAGGCTTTTATACTCTTTTATAAATACACTTATTGGTTACGTCCATGTCTCATTATCTCATTTCATTATTTATCCATACATTCTGAAAGCTGTCACTTTTTATAGAACTTAGAATTAGAAACATGATCCTTGAAAGACTGCAGACTCCTGAATAAATAAAGGATAGAGAAACATGTTTATGAAATCACATCCCAGGAATAGTACTGAGTAGTAGTGAATATCCACTTGACTAACATGCTCTTTATTTCCTCGTTTCTCGTTGTCTGGCTGTGCAGAACCAGCGCTCCCTCTCTCAGCCTCGGACTGCAAAACCTCCTCTCAGGTTCGGCAAGAAAGTCTTCTAGAACAACTCAAGTGTTTTTTCTTCAAGAGACCATCGATCCAAACTGGGCAGCTCTTAGGCACATGGAAACATCAAGAGATTGGAGTTGAACAACCTGCTTCGGGATTGTCAGCAGCTATAGATTCCTAAAATGATTATGTATTTACATATTCAAACTAAGAATATGTAGCTGCAGACTGCTGCATGTAGGATAATGTAAAATGTCAGTAATTCAGTAAGGTGGACTGTTAAGGAAAATAAATAATTGTAGCTCTTCTGGACTAGTCAGATCGAATCTTGTATAGAGAAATGATCTTGCAATAAACGTGATTTGTAAAGCTTTTGAGTGTGTGGATGCTTTAAGGTGCGCTGGTTTGTTACTGTGATGTTACTGTTCGAACTTTACTGGGAAAGTAAATGTACTGTAGTATGATATGAGTGATGATATGTGACACATCCTTAAAGGTCACTGGTTTTACTTTTGAGGATCAGTTCAGTTACATTTATATTTACATTTGGGCATTTCACAGACGATCTTATCCAGATCGATTTGGTTAGATCCTTACACTTGGTTACTAGGTTACTAACTAAAATGCTTCTATAGATTACGTTTGTAGAAAACAAATATAACTAAACTGAATGACTAAAATAATTACCATTTCAAAAGAGTCTACGTTTTGGGCTACAAAAGAGCAGAGAAAGCAACTAATCCGATTTTAAATAGCTGGAACTGGGTTAAGCACTATTTATCAACACATTATCAAAACCTAGAAGGAACCGTCAACTGTGTAAAAGATGTGGTCGGAAAAACAAATCATGAATAAAGATTTGCTTAAATGCTTGGTGAAGTTGAATGGTAAAAAACAGAGCTATGGTTAATAGTGAAAGTAAGCATTTCCATACACACACAATGTGAATCAGAACTTACAGGATTGGAACTAAACAGCCCTGTGGCCATAATTGTTAATGTAATAAATATTATTGAAATGCTATGGAACTTTTACATTGCTTAATAAATATTTATATTACTTATAAATAAGAGTATATCTAGAGATCAAAGAAAATTTTATTGTCCGAACCTTCTTAAATTGTGATTTAGTACCTGTGCTGTACTGCATAAGCAGTATAGAAGATGAATGAATAAATGAAGGAATGAAGTAGAGACCTGCTAATATAGTCAGTGTACAGTACATGTGTCGAATAAAGAAATCTCAGTTACTATGCTTACACGTTATTTATTGTCAAAGACAAATTAATACGACTTGCAATATAATAACTGATATTAAACGTGCAATTAAACCTTTTAAAAAGTTGGATTATTTGGATAATTTGGATAATTTTAAGAAATCCTCATCGCCTATACCGCTTTATCCTGTATACAGGCTTATTTATTCAATAGGCCTGGAGCCTATTTGAGGTGACTTAGGGCGTGAGGTGTGGTACTCCCTGGACGCCGTACCAATACATCGCAGGGCACACATGCACACTGTACACTCACCTTCTTTTACACCCAGTGAGCAATCTGAGAGCACCAATTAGCTTAATCTGCATGTCTTTGGACTGTGGGAGGAAACCATTAAAGCACGGGGAGAACATGCAAACTCCATGCACGCAGACCCCGAGGCCGGAATCGAACACGGACCCTTGGAGGTGCAAGGTGACGGCGGTAACCACTCATCTGGGGATTATGTTTAAACGGACTATAGTACATCATAGTACGAGATCTTAACCTCTACTACTTATTTCCTGTATTATATGTTTATTCAACTTTTCTTATCCTTATACTTTGCTTATCACAAAAAAAACAAACAAAAAAAAAACCCTATTGACTCTTGAAACTCAAAGATTCATTTATACATTTATATTTCTTATTTCCTGACACTGTTAACAAAGGAAATATATACGAGGTGGGGGTTTTTGGACGACCACGCAGGAAACTTTGAGTTAGCTTTTGGAAGGGAGGGTGGGGGGCAACCAATTCATCTCTCTCGCACTGGTTCGGAACCGACGTCACGTGACCGTTTTGGATGGCGTCAGATGTTCCAGCATCACCACAGTGTTGGGAGGAGGAAAGAGGAGGAGGGAGGAGGAGGAGGTGAGGGAGGGGGAAAGAGCACAGTGCAGTGACAGCGCGCACGGGCTTCTACAGCATAGCGCTTATTTATTCAGTGCGCAGCTTTCTGATCTCAGTCAACACGGTAAGTTTGTATTAATACGTATTTTATATATATGTAATTTATATATATATATATGTATCTGTTTGAAATTGAATTTAAATTTAAACAGACCGCGTAACGGTTTTAACGGCCAAAACGTTCGTCTGCGTTACTAGCTGATGCGGGATAGTGATGGTGCACGCGCTGAGGCCGAGTCCCAAATGGCGCCGTCTTGGCTGTGTAGTGCACTAAAAAGGGGCGTGGAAGCGGTGTTGCTAGCGCTCTGGCGTAGTGCACGTGTGTGGGCACCATGACGCGGTTTGGGGCGTCGTTTTGCAAACCTGTCGAGTTTTTAGGAGATTATTTTCTGCTCTAACGCCACAACAAACGCCATCATAACCAAACCTGACTTTAAAGGAGACTGAAACCCAATGCTTAGATTTTTTTTTTTTTTTTAATGTGCTGTAGAACCATTATGGCTTTCGACCTAAATACTTCATATCCATTTGCCTAAACGGGTAAATAAATAAATAAATAAATACATTTATTATAATAAACTATCAACCACTTTCATTTCGAGCTAGTAGTTATTGATGCTAATGATTAATTTTCTTGTCATTAGTCTTAATCAGATAAACACTAGAGTGTCAATTCAAATGTCTTATTATATAGATATATACATACATACACACATATTGCTCTTAGTTGAGGCCAGTCCTGCTAAATTGTTATTAAAACGGTTAAAATGATAAATAACATACATCCCAGATTTTTATCCCTCCATCATGATGTAACTCCGCTTGTCATGGTTTGGGCCGGCTCGCCAACTCGTCCCCTACGTCCTGCAACACATTCTGCTGCATCATACTCGAGTTAATTTGCTCCGTCAGGAACTAAAACGACATCAGCCCCTGTCTTGTTTTTAAAAAAAATCCTTTTCAATGTGACCTGACAGCATGGGGATAGTGTTTTGGGAATCAGTACGGTTCTCTACAACTGTATTCATAAGCTCATTGAAAACCGAATCATTTTAATATATCTATGTGTTTGTGGGGGCAGCGGCTGCGGCTCAGCGGTTAGCACTGTCGGCTCACACCTCCAGGGTCGAGGGTTTGATTCCTACCTTGGGTCTGCATGCATTGCGTTTGCTTGTTGTCCCTGTGTTGGAATGGACGGACCTGATGCTATGTTATCATGATACTTAGGTATCGGTATGACTTGTATTGCTATTCTGTAGGTATCATGAATTTTTTTTTTTTTTCAGATTTTAGTACAATTGTAAACAACTTCTGCAAATAGTTTTTCTCCTACGACACATGTTACCTGCCCATATGTGAATAATTTAGCGCACACATCTTAGAGCATATCACGTATCTTAAATGCAAAAAGTAAGATAAAAATAGATTTTATTGCCCGTTTTCTACTAATTGGCATTCCCAAATTGTTCGTAGAGTGAGAGTGACAATCGGGCTTCGAACTAGCAATCCAACCCTTTGAGTAACTGCCAAAGAAACAATGGCTATATCTCCAGGGTGAGAAGTATCCCTTGCCCGATGTGTTGGACGGCGTAAAATAACAAAAAAAAAAAACCACAACAACAACATTTATGAGTGTTTATGTAGGTGGCACGGTGGCGTAACGCTTAGCACTGTACACAGCTTTTGGTCAGGAATGAGTCTTTTATACATGTTTTAACATCATTTATTAATAATTCAATATCGATGTTCAATACCTTAACATCCATCTTCGAATCTTTCTCGCGCTTATCGAAACGCATCACACGACCACTCATTTACCGCGCAAGCCCGAGCACGGCCCAAGCACGTGTAAAATGACGGCACTTAAGAACATAGATCTTCAGCTCTATCCCCTGGTTCCAGGTTCGATTCTCGGCCAGCTTTGATTCCCGCCGCTGTGTGCATTGGCACCCTGTACACATACTGTAGCACATAATGTAGCAAATATTTATGACTGAAATATGAAAAAAAAAAATTTAGTCTTCTTGCTTGAAGTTGGACGATATTGCTGGATTTTGCTAGATTATTTAAAGTTTTTTTTTTTTTTTTGTAGAGTACGTGTGATTACAACAGACGAGGATCATGATCTGTTTTCCTGCAAAACACGTTTGTGAATTGTTCAAACCTTCTACTATTTCGCAATCATGTCACGTTTGTGTAATTTATCCCTGAACAGATGAGATTACTTTAGGGAGGATGGTTAATGTTTATGCATTAGATAATTAAACAAAGTAATCAGGTGGAAGTGCTTCAATTTTCACCTGATCAGTGAAAGGGTACCGTGGTTGCTTTTTACTGTGATACCTTCAATAGGGCTGCGATAGTCGACTGTAACTGATGATCAAACAAGTTCAAGACTAGTGTAGTTGTTGATTAGTTGGAATGTCATCATGTGCCTTTTTTTAAATGCTGACTCAGAATGCTAAACATTATTGCATCCTGGAGTGAAGTGAACGATAGCCTGCTGACGACAGCATCACGACGGAAAGCCTTTCAAACCTGGCAGCATTTCACTCGTAACTTGACCTTACCTGACTTGTAATGCCACAGCGTCTAACCAGGAGGCACATTGGTGGCTCTCTGAGTGAGGAAGTCTTGTACTGGCAAGTTGGTTAGCTAGCTTTTGTGTGTGAGAACTGATGAATGATGAACTGATGAAAGCCACAGTCAGGAACAAGAATCAGAAAATGCATGCAGACAACAATGCAACCGCAAGACTCTAGTCTCGTCTGTGGTGACTGGAAGCAGGTGCGCTTAACACTGCAGATGCAGAGGCCTGTGTTTGTACCATGTGAAAGTATACTGTTTCACATTACTCAATATCTGACTAATATTGGGATTCGTTCTATCACCCATCAGATTTGGAAAATAAAGTTATTCTGAAAACGACACGAGATGGAGCGATTTTTCTTGTTAAAATACACATCCTACCCATTCGTTATCGTGAGATTTCAGTTTGAATATCAAGATCACAAAGTGAATTCTTTCACCTCTGATAAGAGCTTTACCCTGGTTAGCACGACTGGGGAAAAAAGTGGGAATGTAGCGCTATTAAAGTAGACTGCCAGTACGTTGCAAGGCACCCTGGACACTCACCAGTCTAAAGTTTGGACACACCTTCTAATTCCTGATTTATATTTCTTTCCACACTGTAACACAATGCTGAAGGCGTTTATCCAAAATACACAATAATATCTTTGAACAGTTGATATTGAGATGTATATCTGGTACTTCTGCTCTGTAAAGCTTCATAACGGCTCCAATCTGAGGTGCTGGTTGAGGTTAATTGGTGATTTCTGAGGCTGGTGCCTTCGAAATGAACGTCTCCTCTGCAGCAGAGCTCAGGTTCGGTCTTGTTTTCCTAAGAAGGTCTTCATCATGAGAACCAGTTTCATCATGACGCTTGATGCATTTTGCAAATGCACTCGATACAATACTGTTCCTCGCAAGAACTGTCCCAGATCAGCTGACCGTTGAGTTTTAAAATAATAATAATAAGAGGTGTGTCCAAACTTTTGACTGGTACTATATTCATTTTTCACCTGGGAAATCTTTCAGTTTGCCTGGGCGTTCCAGCCATTGGTATGTTTTAATAAGGAAGAAGAAAATTGGAAAACCTGGAACCAGTGAACTACGATGAACCAGCAACATTAACTATAGACCTACAGGATATCAGTAGTATCTTTCAGAAAACTGATCAGTAGCGAATACTCTCCTGTTAAACACGTAATTGTAGAAGTTAACAAACCCACTGTGGAAACCGGGTGTACAATACATATACAGCTTGATTGAATACTGTTATCCAGCCTTCCCAAAATGCGAAATGAATTTCTACTTACACACATCCAGTCATCCTGCGAATTCCACATTGCTATACCGTAGGACTGATGGCATTTTTGAAAATGCACATTAAGATAAACTTGAACTGTCTTGCAGCTAGGAAAAGTCCGGGCTGCTGTGCTGTTCTCCAAAATGAAAAGCGTCGATCAGTCAATCAATACCTTCTAATTATTCAACAGGAAGAATTCAGAAGTGTTACAGAATAAACGGCAGTGATTGGCCAGATTGGACGATTAATGGTTAGAGGTGTTGTTTATGAACGGCAGCCGTGTAAGGATTGATCACTCCTAAACCTTTTCATAAATGAGATGTCTGGCCCAGAGATTACATAGCATCTGTAAATGACATGGAAATGCCTGCGTAAAGTGAATGTACTGTGGCATGTTTCCAAGGCATGCAAATATCTATTAAGAAAATGGTCAAGCCAATTGCTTTGCATGTTTCCATAGGCTGTACATCTGCAACCTTGTTTGGAACTGATGTAGAAAAACTGGTTGGAGATTTAAAAAAAAAATTTTTTTTTAATATAAAATACATTTTGGCCAGCGGCACATTGCTAAATAATAGCCGGAAATCTACATTTCATGATGGAGTTCAGCTTGTTGTTTTGATTGAGAAGCACACCGATGCTCTGCCGTCCCGGGATAGCAGGCTGATATTCTCTCTGAAGGGGTCAGACAAGGTAGGGCTCCCAGCCATTTCTGGCTCCACTTCCAGTTATTATGAACCGCTCGGTTCCACAGGGGAACACGAACACAGGCAGGAATCATGGTGCAGAACTAATGGCTGCCATTACTGACTTCTGGTACCTAATTAAGATGCTGTTTCTTTCTTTCTGGACCTGCATAATCCTGTTCCTTTTCTAAGCTGCCTTAGTTGATCTTGATTAGATGTAGCTTCATCCATCAGACGACTCTTGCGGGGATTTCTCTTCCGTTATTCAGCATTATCCGACCCCAGACAACTTGACAGGCGTCAAATATTGCGCAACGTATAGACGTACTCGCGCTTGACCAATATATAAGGCTTTTGCATTCACATGACTACCATGATGTCAGTCACAGCAGTGGATGGCGCAAGTACCGTGGAACCTCGCTCATGGTAACTAGATAGATTCAAGGGCGAGTCAAAAATCTTTCTTTCCGATATAATCTCCTTGCTTTTTTAATACGCTTTGTCCATCTGTCAACTCATTAAATGTCTACGGCTAAGCTGCAAGTAACGAATGCACCGCTGTCCTCATTTCTTCATCAGAAGTGAATCTTTATCCTCGTAGGGCTGCTTTCAGTGGACCAAACAGGTGAAAGTCTGATAGAGTGAGATCAGGACTATAGGGAGGACACTTTAACATCTCAGAGTGTCGACATTTTGGGCATAAATGTGCGGACGTCTGGATCATCGCACGAGATCATGATCGTGCTAAATCTGAAGTTTAGGCTTCAGCTCTTCAATAAGCGTCTCATTGTATCGAGCACCGTTGATTGTTGAAGTCTTGTTGAAGATGAACAAATGTTGTGAACAAAACAAATGAACAAAAGCAGATGTATTTTCTTAGAAGCGCTAACACGAAAGGTTTTACATGTGGGTTTTGGCACTGGCATGTCCCATTTGTTCCAGATGCGCGTGGGACCATGGCGGATAGACGTTGTATCGTAAGCTGCAGAGGGTCTATTAGCTGGCATTTAAGTTCTATGATAATTTAGCTGTTGGTGGAACTCATCTATCCAACATCTTAGTTTCCTCAAATTTCTGATTCATCATCATCCTCATGATACAGTATAATACCAACTACTATACAGATGCCGTGAGAAACTCCTGCGCATGTGTGCTTCCGGATAAGCTCTCAGTCAGTCTGTCAGTCAGTGAGCGACTCTCCTAGGATGTCACGACTGGGGGGGGGGGGTGGCATTTATCGATTCTGTAGTATTAGATCATTGCAATTCAGTGATAAAGCAGCACAAAGTACTAACCTGCTTGTTGTCACACAACTGACGACTGAAGGATCATCTTAGCCGAAGGATTACAGAAGGGCTCTTATCGACATAGATCTGTGCGAGTGTGAGTGTGTGTGACAGGGTGAAAGAGACGCAACGGTGTTGAAATCACAAGCCGTCAGCGTTCTAAAAAGGCCGACGGCACACAACGGCGGCCGCAGTTAACCTTATTTATCCACAATCGAAACTCAGTCATCGCTGTTCTTTATTTAACATATTTGCAAGCGTAACTAGGGAGTAAAAATTTGCATTACGCGTAAATCCTATATCATACCTCCAACAATACAAATCATCATCTAAAACTGAAATTGATGTCTTTCTTGTCTGATGCTGATCAGCTAAATCTGTCTGAGCGTGCTCCAAACAGCCTCCGTCAGAATACAAAGTGTAACTGAAGATAGCAGGCCGTCCGGACGTGAGAGGCACAGTGGAATTCCAGTGCGTCACGTGAATTAGCATTCAATGGAGAGATTAGAGAGCAGTTAGTCGCAGCACATACTGCATGTAGTTCCGGATGAAAGTCACATAATCCTCAGGGGATTTGGTATCCAGTGGAATCGGGGCAGCTCCATGTAATAGTGCTTTTCTACTTTTGCAGAACGTGACGTAGAGACAAACGCTGAGAACGCACGACGCATTCTCCAAACACAGCAGTACTTTGTCATGTGACTAATGGAAAGATAGTTTGGATTCTTTCTAATCCTACCATCAAATAGTTCCTGTATTTCCCCCAGTCTGCGCTAAGGGCAGTGTCACGTTGCGTTCAGTTACTGACTTCACCGTGTCCATGGCTACCTTTCTCCCCCTCTCCTTACATCCTTTCTAACAAAGCTATACTTGTGTGTAAGTGGCTTTTGTCCTCCTGCCATATTAAATGCTATTTACCGGTGGCCGAAACACATAAGTGCCTAACCTACAGGGTCTTCCTCGAATTTCACAGTCGCAAGGCCCAGGTTTGATTCCTACCCACTGCCCAAATCCCAGCCGCTGGATTCAGTGCCAGTCCCAGGCCCGGAGAAAACTGAAGGTTTGTGGCAGGAAGGTTATCCGGCGTAACACTAATCCCACGTCGCGTGCGGCTCGGTCGGTCCGCGTTGGCGACCGGAGCAGCCAAAAGCCCGACAGCAACAAACCTTACAGCACAGTAACATTTCTTTTTGGCTATACAGTGCTGTTAAAAAGTATTTGCCCCCATATCTGTAATTTTAAATGATTGAGATCATGAAATACATTTTAGCATTACGCAGAGATGGGTTCTGACAACATTTTTCCATTTTTCTCTTAATGTATGAAATTAACATTTTAAAACTGCATTTTGTATTTATTCTGGCTATCCTTGTGTAATAAAGTTGTGTGAATATCATTTAAATTTGACAAATCTGCAAAAAAAAGAAGAAGAAAAAGGAAATTCAGGAAGAGGGCAAAAACTTTTTCACAGCACTGGATTCCTTCTTGTTAGAAGGCTGGGATCAAAGCTCAGGCTCATCCATGATTCAGCCGCCCTGAAGCAGATACCGGGAAAAAAAACTCCCAACAGTGCTGTTACTAGAACCCCCGATTTGTGATTGATAACCCAAAGCTTTACCTGTTGAGCCACCACACCCGTTTTTAGATCCCCTGTAGTTTGCATACCATGCCAACAGGTTCAGCAACATCACCATCACCCTGGTACTGCACATGGTTCTTAGCCACCTGGTGTCAGAGTGAGAGTGCTGTTCGTTCTCATCAGCTCATCATACAATACCAAAATTCTCACCAGGCTCATCACCGAGTAGCAAACAGGACTTGGATATGGACAGCCTTCTGTGCAACTGGATCCTGAACCTTCTGACAGGTAGGTGACACATGGTCCAAATCGATAGCCTCACATAATTCTCTAGGACAGGAGCTCCCCAAGGCTGCATGCTCAGACACTTCTGTCTTCTCTGTTTACGTACTGTATGACTCTGAAGCACAGCGCATGCTTAAGCTGGAGATGTCACCACCATTGTAGGCCTTAACTTGTAAGCTGGTAAAATGGCTGCTGAAAACCCTGGCTGCCTGGTACTCACACAGCAACATCTGTTGTTTTTAATGAGCCCAGGTTTTAGAAGGCTTAACATTCCCTGCCATCTACGTTCCCAACTTGAAATGATCAGCCGTGCTCACACAGTGCTGAAAAGGAGCCTGGAGCAGCTCTAGCTTCGTAAGGAACCGTGACTTTGTGGAATGGCCCCTGGTGTTTCTGCATCACAGCATGCTGTGGTATCAGTTCCTCTGGTGACCACAGGGACCTACAGAGAGTGATGAAATCAGCTGAGCTCACTGTCAGCAGGAAACCGTCCTCTCGACAGGACGTATACTTGAAACGATGCCCTCGGATGTCAATGAGATCGTCATGCACAGCAGTCAGCTGGAACACTCACTCTTTCAGCCGTTTCCATCTGTCAGGTTTTACAGAACATCAGCGGGTGAACAAAAAAAAAGGTCTTTCCCCAAGCCGTCTGAGCCTTAACCAGACATCATGTGACATGATTTGCGTCTTTTTCTTTCTGCTGTTTTCCAGTTTTTTCTTTCTGTTGATGTCCAGTTTTTCCCAACTGTGTAGGTGACAAATAAAAGATTTTGACTTTTAATTTTGTTTTACTGAAACGAATGGATCCTGTCCTGATTTAGGAGTGTCCGTTTGCTCATGAATTGTATGCAAAAAAAGAAGAGACGAATAATAATAATAATAATAATAATAATAAACTAATAATAATAATAATAATCTTGCACCCAGGTTTAGGTAGGTTGAGGTGGAGTGGAAAAATCGTGTGGAAGTACATGCACTTGTACTTGCTGTCTGCACTATACGCTAGAAATACTGTGCGTCTGCAGTGTTTCTGAAAAAGTTTTGAATGCTATATAGTTAAATATGTAAAGCTTTTTCTGCATTAGGGTGTGAGTGCTTTTTATGCTAACGCACTGTCACTGTGCCTCCTTTGCTGAAGTTAGAGATTAGATGCTGTGTGGTCTATATAAATAGAATAGAATAGAATAGAATAGAATAGAATAAAATAGTCTTTATTGTCATTGCAACAAGTACAACGAAATTTAAAGTGCCATTCGTCAATGCAACAAAACAAAACAAACAAAAAAAAACACCACACACACACACACACACACACAGCATACGTTCCATCATTGCACGATCCACAGTTGTATATATTATTTTGCATTAATTGCAGAGAAATGCATAATAATTTAATCTTATTGCACATTGTTTGAACCTCTTTTTATAGCAGCATTAAGTAGATTTATTGCACTAGGATAAAAACTGTTTTTATATCTACTGGTTCTAGTTTGTAATGCTCTATACCTTCTGCCCGATGGCAGTAGATCAAACAGTTGACACAGTCATATAAATGGATTTCTGTTTTATATTTATATGAATTCAATAGCTTTCGTTAACCAGATACTATTTTGCACAGAGGTCTGACATAGATGTAGATGTGTGGAAAAAACACTTTGAAGTCCACTTGGATGTAACTTTGTACATAAGACTAACGATCAGCAGCAGTATTGGGGTTGATTTAACCCTCGTTCACAGAAACAGTTGTGAAATCAGAGGTAGACTGACAATTCGGGTTTGATTTTTGGGCATTGTGACTTTTTTTTTTTATTTGATTCAAAACCACTAATATTTATTGCCTGATTTATTTCAATCACCTACTCTATGTTTCTTACAGGTTTTGTATGAAATAAAAGTTGAAATGCTGTGTAACTTGTGTTGCTGAGTGTTTAAATGTCATCAAGCGATTATCTTTTTTTCCTGCCAATCCCATTCGAGTCCAGTGGTGGGCAGTAATGCACCAACTGCTCATTAACGCAACAGATGGCAAAGAAGTACTAATTTAGCGAACCAAGAATATTTTGCAAGTACAGTGGAATTTCGGATTGCGAGTAACGTGGTTTACGAGTGTTCCGCAAACCGAGCAAAGATTTTTAATACATTTTTAATTTAAAATTAAATTTATTAATTCCGGAAACCGAGCAAGTATTAGTTTACGAGCGCCGAGTATCATGTATCACGCATGCGACTCTTATTTTGACACCGAGCGGCAAGTGATCACAACTGAGCCAATGATTTTTCTCTCGCTTGCGCTGCAGGAATTATGGGTAATCGTCTCCCCTGCTGCGTCCCCTCTGTCAAAATAAGAGTCCCCTGAACAAACAGAAACACTTAACTGTCTGGATTTATTTTTACTTTTTTTTAAATGTTAAGTGCAGGTTAATTTGTTTTATTTTTACTATATATGTTGTATTAATTATTTTTTATGTATTTATTGTTTTGGGCTCTAGAACGAATAATTTGAGTTTTCATTATTTCTTATGGGAAAGGTCTATTTGGTTTACGAGTGTTTTTGGAATACGAGCCCGCTTCCGGGAACGAATTATGCTCGTAATCCAAGGTTCCACTGTACTTCAAGTTTTTCAAGTTTGTTATATGCACATTAAAGAAAATGTTCCCACCGTACAATTAAATTATTTATTTGCTGTTCAAAAAGACTGCCAAAAAAAAAAAAAAATATTGGTATAGAAAAGAATAGATGGGGGGAAAAAAGAATATTATATATATAGTATAATAGATATATTAAACAGTTTTAAAAGCAGAATATATACTGTACACAGTCCACAGAGCGTACTTTGTGGAACATTTTGTATTTTCTGCAAATGCTGTGATGTATTTTTTTAAGGAATTTGTCCATTTTAGACCATTTAACAGTTGGCAGCATTGGTAGCTTGGTGGTGCCAGAGTTTGAGCATGTGACGTTCTGATCAGCTGTCCATGTCTTTTAATTTCAAAACGTGTGAATCGACCAATCAAATTGCATTTGATTTAATTGTGCACAGCTTTAATTGTGTAAACACACACATACACATCCTAGTAGTGTTCATATGATGTCCTGTGAAGTAGCGGCGTTACTGTATGTGATGATGCTTGAAAAACTCATGCAACAGCTTGGATTTGTAATGTAAAGACTTTTTAGTTTAGAAATGCTATTACTTTAAAACCATGGTTTAGAATGTTGGTATATAAAAAAATATATAGAAAAACGTCCATATTACAGCTTCAGGGTTGTACTGTAGATCTCAAGTGAGGTTTTGTCTCTAAGCTGTCTGTAAATCCCTGTGTAACTGCTGTTTTAAGGTGATTGCTCATGTTCCCTAAAATAACTTAACCTAATACCCTCAAGCAGCTTCTCTGCCAATGCAATCCTCCTAATCATCTGATGTTTATTAATAGCAGTTAGTACCAGGAGTTACTACAGATCATAGGTCCCTTGTTTACATTTTCTAAGGATTTTCTAGAAGCACAGCTAAATGATCAGTGTTCAGTGGACCTTTAGGGTTTATGCTGAATGTTGAGTTCTTAATATGGTAATCGACATCCTGCTGGTCTTACGTCGGCAGAAATGATAGAACTGGGTCATTGCTGATTCTTTACTGATTTGGGTTCATTAGTTAGAGCTTAAAACACTACGACTTTGCAATATACTTCTTTCTCCATCTTTTCTGCAGCAAGGTCCAAGTGAGGAAAGCAGACATGTCACAGGAGAAGACGGGCTACCCTGTCATGGGCGAGAACAAACCGCTTCACAATAACGTCTACGGGCCACCCCAACCCGATGCGTTTGGGATGCCTCCACCCAACTACAGTCAGGCTCCAGGAGGACTCTCGTACCCAGCACCAGGACCGTATGGCCAGCCAGGATTTCCTCAGGGGGCACCAGGGTTTGCTCCTGCACCGTATCCTCAGATGCCCTTCCCACAAATGCCGTACGCTCAAGGCCCATATCCACAGGGGCCGTATCCTCAAGGGCCATACGCTCAGGGCCCTTATCAAGGGCCCGGACAGCCTGCTTTTGGTGGCGACCCTAATGGTAAGTATGTTGCTCTATAATGGTGTACTGATTTTCTATGCAGATAATGTTTAGGTATTTCCATTTATACTCAGTTGTGTACAGTACTGGTAACTATGGCGGCATGGTGGAGTAGTGGTTAGCACTGTGGTCTTACACAAATGGGGTTGAGGGTTCAGTTCCCACCTTGGAGTTTGCATGTTCTGGTGGGTTTCCTCTGGGAACTCTGTTTTCCTCCCACAGTCCAAAGACATGTGCGGCTTAGGTTAACTGCCTTTCCCAAATTCCCCATAGTATGTGATTGTGTTTGTGTGGACTGGGATGGACTGGCACCCCCTTGTCCAGGGTGTATAATGGAAGAAGATAACTATAAAAGGAAGCAATGAAAATGTTATTCCAGTTCTAAATGTTGCAGAGACAAGCCAGCATCTTGGCATGTGATCTGTTATGGAGAAAGATGGGTTTTAGGATCACCCTATTCCGTTTTATGTTCTTTTAGAAACGTCAGGTGAAATGCTGTCAGGAATGACATCCTGCATAACCAGCAGTTAAACTTAAAGCGGAGCCCATTAGAAAGAAATATTGCATATCTTGCCATGACATATATAAATATATACAGTTGTGGCCAAAAGTTTTGAGAATGACACAAATGTTAGTTTTCACAAAGTTTGCTGCTAAACTGCTTTTAGATCTTTGTTTCAGTTGTTTCTGTGATGTACTGAAATATAATTACAAGCACTTCATACGTTTCAAAGGCTTTTATCGACAATTACATGACATTTATGCAAAGAGTCAGTATTTGCAGTGTTGGCGCTTCTTTTTCAGGACCTCTGCAATTCGACTGGGCTGCTCTCAATCAACTTCTGGGCCAAATCCTGACTGATAGCAACCCATTCTTTCATAATCATCTCTTGGAGTTTGTCAGAATTTGTGGGTTTTTGTTTGTCCACCCGCCTCTTGAGGATTGACCACAAGTTCTCAATAGGATTAAGATCTGGGGAGTTTCCAGGCCATGGACCCAAAATTTCAACGTTTTGGTCCCCGAGCCACTTAGTTCTCACTTTTGCCTTATGGCTCGGTGCTCCATCGTGCTGGAAAATGCATTGTTCTTCATCAAACTGTTGTGACTGATTGTTGGAAGAAGTTGCTGTTGGAGGGTGTTTTGGTACCATTCTTTATTCATGGCTGTGTTTTTGGGCAAAATTGTGAGTGAGCCCACTCCCTTGGATGAGAAGCAACCCCACACATGAATGGTCTCAGGATGCTTTACTGTTGGCATGACACAGGACTGATGGTAGCGTCACCTTCTCTTCTCCGGACGAGCCTTTTTCCAGATGCCCCAAACAATCGGAAAGAGGCTTCATCCGAGAATATGACTTTGCCCCAGACCTCAGCAGTCCATTCGCCATACTTTTTGCAGAAGATCAATCTGTCCCTGATGTTTGAGAGAAGTGGCTTCTTTGCTGCCCTCCTTTACACCAGGCCATCTTCCAAAAGTCTTGGCCTCACTGTGCGTGCAGATGCTCTCACACCTGCCTGCTGCCATTCCTGAGCAGCTCTGCACTGGTGGCACTCCGATCCCGCAGCTGAATCCTCTTTAGGAGACGATCCTGGCGCTAGCTGGACTTTCTTGGACACGCTGAAGTCTTCTTAACAAGAATTGAATCTCTTTCCTTGAAGTTCCTGATGAGCCTATAAGCCTAATAAGTTCTATATGAGCCAATTATTGATTTAGGTGCAATCTTAGTAGCCACAATATCTTTGCCTGTAAAGCCATTTTTATGCAACGCAATGATGGCTGCACGCGTTTCTTTGCAGGTCACCATGGTTAACAATGAAAGAACAATGATTTCAAGCATCACCCTCCTTTTAACATGCCAAGTCTGCCATTCTAACCCAATCAGCCTGACATAATGATCTCCAGCCTTGTGCTCCTCAACATTCTCACCTGAGTTAACAAGACGATTACTGAAATGATCTCAGCAGCTCCTTTAATGACAGCAATGAAATGCAGTGGAAAGTTTTTTTTCGGGATTAAGTTCATTTTCATGGCAAAGAAGGACCATGCAATTCATCTGATCGCTCTTCATAATATTCTGGAGTTTATGCAAATTGCTATTATAAAAACATAAGCAGCAACTTTTCCAATTTCCAATATTTATGTCATTCTCAAAACTTTTGGCCACGACTGTATATATGATATCCGGTTTGTGCAATGATATAAATTATATAAATGATCATGTCAATGATAGAAAGTATCTAAATTATATCAGATCCATAAATATTCGGAAATGTTGGACCTCCGACTTTTAGCTTTAATTTGAGGATATCTAAATCTTAATCATGTGTACACTGTTGGAATTATAGCATTTTGCAGTATCTATAGTATATTTCTAAGGGACCAAAAGTAATTAGACAAACATAAAAAAAAGATTTAGTCCGCTAGCACAGCAGTCGGACGTGTTTCCAAGGTGATTTATTGATACAACTTTCTGGAGCACAATTCATAAGCCATGTGTTTTTTTTTTTCTCTCTTTTGACTTTTGCATGAGATTATTTTATCACTTTTATAGTTGAAAATGCTGTTTGATCTCTTTTTTTTTTTTTTTTTTACTGGAGATTGGATTTAGATATCTATATTATATTTAATTTTTATAGACAGCATTTACATCATTTCAGCTGCAGTGTTTTTGTGGCAAATCTTTATACAGCTTTTTACTGACTCTTTACTCTGGCAGTCGCTATGGGCAGTCCGGGTTATCATAGCGGAGATGGGCCGCCTTCATATTACGACAATGAGGAATTCGCCAACTCGGGCTGGGAGGACAAGACTATCCGCCAAGCTTTCATCAGAAAGGTAAAGACTCCAAAGAGACAGATGTTCAGATGTGGATCCTGACTGCAACCAGATACAGTGGTACCTCGGTATACGAACGAAGCGCGTACATCCGGGAGCCATTCAAGATTTGTTTGCGTCAGTGTAAAGCCAAGTGAAGCGAGTTTGCATATTTCTTTTCCATTTTGTGCAAGATTTAGTGAAGACATAGCACCATGGGTCCCAGGAATGTTAGAACGAATGGTAGCAAGAAGAAAACGGAGGCACTTTCGGGTTACGAACTCGCCTCTGGGACAGATTAAATTCCTATGCCGAGGAAGCGCTGTAACTCCAAGAAGCTGAATTTAAACAGTGTGATGCTCGTCTTTCTCAGAACTCTATCTGACCTTTTGTTCTTCGCCCTTCTCAGGTGTTCATGGTCTTAACTGTACAGCTGATGGTGACGTTCTCCTTCGTCGCCATCTTCACATTCGCAGACGACGTCAAGCTGTTTGTAAGGCAGAATCGGTGGACGTACTATGTCTCCTACGCGGTCTTCTTTGTGTCTCTCATCGTGCTCAGCTGCTGTGGAGATTTCCGACGCAAACACCCCTGGAATCTAGTGGCACTGGTAGGTAGGAAGGCCATGCTTTTGGATAGCTCATGCTCGAACACACTAGAGTCGAGCATAACAAAACACATTGAATCGTTCCTGTAGAACTCACTGCTGCAGTATAAGTTACAGGCAGTCCCAGACTTACGAACGTTCGAATTACGGATTTCGCAGATTACAAACGGACCGCGGATCTACAAGCCTTCATAGATGCTAAGAAATCATCGGAGTAGCTCACATGTATTGTGAAAAGTCCGGTATATTGTATGTGCGCGTGTGAGGCTGCAGGAGAAATGAGTCGGCCTCACCGGTTTCAAAGACTCGGTCCAGGAGCACGAAGATAGAAAATGTCTGACCTGTAAAGCCATCCTCATGGGGAATAATCCTAATTGTAGAAAAATCCTCAACAAAACAGAGTTCACAGTCCAATACGGTGGAAAACAGCTCTAAGATCAAATGGAGTCTAGGATTCCCAAAGGTCCAGAGACAACACTGTTAAATTTCACTTGTGAGAATCATTTCCTTAGGCGTAGTTACAGTTTTGGGCCACATGATGGCAGTGTGGGGATCAAGTGGATCTGTATGATTTACGTGGTATATTTGTGTCAAATGCGTATAAGACTCACTTTGTCGTACTTGAGAACAAATCCGACTTACGAACGTGTTCCCGGAATGGAACTCTTACTCTTACACTCTTACACTTGTACATTCACACAATCATGTTACAGCAGGTCTCTGCATAACATAATGTAGATAGAGGTCAAGAACTTTGTTTAATGCTCACATCAAATACTGCAACAGGATTAGGAAAAAAGTGTTTGATCAGTGTATACATGTTGTATAAGTGTATATATTATATCAACATTTAATCTTTTGTAACCAAAAATCTTGGTTTCTCTCTGTTTCTCTGCCTTTTGCTTTCTCTCTCTCTCTCGTTTCCTCAGTCCATTCTGACTCTCAGCCTGTCCTACATGGTGGGGATGATCGCCAGCTTCTATGACACAGACACAGTCATCATGGCAGTGGGCATCACTGCAGTAGTGTGCTTCACCGTGGTGCTTTTCTCCCTTCAGGTGAGCCTGCTGCTTGTGTATGTTTTTTTGTTGTTGTTTTTTTTTAACATCCTTTCATCTGTGTAAATACTATACCGATCACCCATAACATTAACACCACCACCAGGTCAATTGAATAAGATCGATATTCAGTTCTATATATTGGTAAACTTGCGATAGGATCATGGGCACTCAAGACTCACCCATGCCCACATGGACCAAAGACCGGTCTGTGCAGTCCGATCCTACGGAAGAGCCAACGCAGCACAAAGCGCCGAAATAAGTCAGTGCAGGCTACAAGAGACGGACACCAGAGCACCCAGCGCAGCACGGCCCACGATCGATCATCCATGGGATGTGCCCAAAAAACAAGCAGCCTCACAACCCACAGCACCTAAAGGATCCACTGCCAACATATTGGTGCCAGACCCCACAGCACACCCACCGAGGCCCTGTAGAGCCACACCCAGGCAAAAAGGGGAACTAATTCCATTATAATGTGATAGACTGCTAAAATAATAATAACTTGCATGTATATGTATAAACCCCTCCCCCCTCCCAAAGTGTACTTGAATCCTTTTCTTTTTGCTGCTGAATCTTTTTCGTCTGCAGGCACCAGCAATCGGAAATATTTCCAGGGTCATTTAATATTAAAGCTTTTTGTTTGGAGGACAATCCACAAAGCCATGTGCTTTTTTTCCGTTCGATTCTTGCATGAGATAATTTGTATCAGTATGATGGTTGAAATTGCCATGCACCTGACTGTTTGAGCTCTCTTACTGGAAATCGGGTCGAGGTTTTGTTAATAGTAGACTCAGAGAGTAATAAGATTAGAGAGATTAGCGAGCTTTTTTTTACCGGTGGCAAACAGGGAACCTAAAACTCATGCTGTTTTAATGTTAATGGTTTTTAATGTTCCGGCTGTTCCTGTTTGATTTGAAAGATTAAAGTACATTTGTATCCGGAATGACCTGTATTCTGATCGTCTTCCTCATCCGTCTTCACCTCTTCTAGAGCAAGTATGACTTCACTTCCTGCCGAGGTGTGCTATTCGTGTGCCTCATCGTGCTCCTGCTTTTCTCCATCCTCTGCATCTTCATCCGTCACAAGATCCTGCACATTGTCTACGCCTCCCTGGGGGCTCTGCTCTTCACCTGCGTAAGTACTAATATCTGCTGGTACGGAATGCATCAGACTTCCAAAATATAGGTCTTCTATATCCTTCTAACATATTCTACCGCCCAATCATGCTTTCATTTAAAAGATTAGAAGCATATATGAGTAAATGTCATAGATTTTTTCTTTTGCCTTCTTTAATTGCTGTTCTTCATGATAGATAGGCAGGAATGGGAAATCGGACCACTCCATTTTTCAAAGGGTATGCTTAAAAGAAAAGAAATCAATGCAAACCATCTAGCTAGTTTGTACATAAATCCTGAATAGATTTTTTTTTTTTATGTGTTTGCGCAATTCCAGTTCTCCTTAAACTATAACGAGGGAAATAAATGCGCTGTGTACGTTTACAAGGATTTATGTCTGAAGGAACATGAAAATGAAAATGTATTAATTGTAATAATGTTTATCCAGTTCGAAAGTATCCACTGCATCGGGATTAGGTAAAGATATTTGTGGAAAATAACGGGGACAGTGATGGTATCTAATAATGCTTTATGTTACAGGTTCAGTAACAACATAAATGCTAGGCACATGTGCCTTAATATGAGAGATGGGGGGAATTGATTCAGCTATGAATCACGTACAGTATATCGCCACACTGACACCAAAAGAATTTTTTTAGAGAGATGAACTGGGTGATTGGCCAGTGAGCAGAATACATTTTTAAAGTGTATGGCTAAACATAATAAGCAAGTCAGAGGTGACTCTGGTAAGATCGAAATCAAAAGCAAAAAAAGGGTGAAGGCAGACATATCCGTTCCATACGTTCCATATGACCCAATGACAACGGGAGCAGTGTTGTGAGTTGTTCCCTGACAATCATCATACAGAATTTTCAGGGGTTGAACTCGCTGAAGGTCTTCCTGATCTCTCTTTGTCTCCCAGCGATGTTCTTCCGCTCTTGAAGCGCGTGCCACTCAAAACATCTCGGACATCTCGTTGCAGCATCGTCGTAAAACCTGCCGAATCATGCCCGATATCTTCGTGGCAGATCTCCCCAGTTTCGACACAGAATTTTACGTTTACTCTCGCTGTCTAACTTCCTGTCCTTGATGAAATTAGTGATGAAGTTATTAAGAAATAATAACTTAATAAGAAAGACTGCTTTTAATTTTTTAAGCCCCTTTAGCTATCCAAGAAATAAAAACCACCACCGTAAACCTTTGTTTTGTCTTTCCCTAGTTCCTGGCTGTAGACACGCAGCTTCTCCTAGGCAACAAGAAGCTGGCACTGAGCCCTGAGGAGTACATCTTCGCTGCTCTGAACCTCTACACTGACATCATCAACATCTTCATCTATCTCCTGGCCATCGTGGGCCGCTCTAGGGAGTGAGCAAAAATAGATCAACGAAGAAAGAAAAGAAAAAACACAGCACACACACACACATGCACATTGCACTTGTTTTCTCATATTGTCTCAGTGTGTGTAGACCCTTTGTTCCATAATTCCCTTGGGTTTGGCAGATATGCAAAGAGGTCAGAAAAATAGCTCTATGCATCCAGCAGACCTGGTGACGATCACAGCAAAGAAAAGGCATATATATATATATATATATATATATATATATATATATATATATATATATATATTTATATATATATATAGATATTTGAAGATCCTCCATGTTGTCTGCTGAAACGGCTTCTGCGCATTGGGAAAAAGGTACAGTGTAGTATGACTCACCAAACCCTGATCTAATCTAAACAGCATGAGCACTCTCACACACTCTTCTCCTGACCGCTGCAACAAACCAAAAAAAAAAAAAAAGCTTGGCACTAGCTAGCACTGCATTAACCAAGAGAAAGAAAGGATGCCAGGATGTTGGCACAGAGGGCACTGATATATTGTGTAGAGAACCAAATGATGGAACTGGCAAGATAAATCAGCCATCCATCGTGTCTCTCGTTTCTCTTGCCTATTCGTTCTGACCAGTCCGTACGCCGGGAAAGGATGCATGGGAAACAAAAACTGTAAAGGAAGACAAAAACTAGTTCCTCTAACATCTGGTTATGATAGAGCTGTAAATATTAATCTTTTCATTCAGTAAGTTTCTCCACTCAGCTCAGAGCATGTCCAGAGAAATAGCTGTGGGGCAGCATGGAGAAATGTACAGTAACATCATCTTTTAGGAATCAAAACACATATTCAACACTCCAGATGATGGTTTATAAATTATTACTAACCACAGACGAAAACATAGGCTGTGTACAGTACATGTAGTCATACATGATAAAGACTAAGCTTTCCTTTTTTTTTCCCCTTCCAAATGTGGCATTTGTGCTGTTTGTATCATTGGAAAAGTGAGTATTAGAAGTATTCCATCATTTGATAGACCAATTTCTTCCTGAATATATATTAATTTCTTTTCTATTTAGGTGGCACATTTATGTTTTGTTATTGAACCCAGCATGAAACGCTTGCATACTGGAATTTATTTATGATTTCTTTCACTTGTGAAGGTTGAGGGTTAATCCACTGTGTTGTTATTTATTCTAAACTATTTATTTCAGGTCGATATAGACTGCAGGACTGTGGATGGCGTGATTGATTTTCTTACAGAGCTTGTTTTTTTGTTGTGCAAACCTCTTTACCACAGACCAGCGTAATGTGAGAGATTTAGGATCGTTTCCAGCTTCTCTATCCTGGAAATCCTGGACCAGGAGCAGACTGCGTTCCCAGATCAGCACTTGCGCTAGGAAGTTTGACCAGTCTGTTTTAACATCAGAGCCTCTCAGTTGTATAAATAAGTGCAATCTTTCTCAGAGCGGAAAAACTGGCAAATGTCAGCAGACTGTAATGTACATTAAGAGACAAGATGTAAAATAAAAATAAAAAAACAACCTGTAAAGATGTACACAGATGGGTCATTTCCTGATAAGCTCACTAATTCGTGGCTTGAATGTTATTTAAAACCCCTAAACCCCTCTATTTTGTCTCATGTTATAATTGCACGCGCCTTTCTTAGTTTGCATGTACAGACCTCTCACACTGGATTACTGACAGACTCTTAAAGATACTATTAAACTTTAATGTGCTGCAGCCCTGTTTTTTCATTTGAGAAACAGTTTTGTGTTTATAACTCACTCATGTTTAACTGTAGTTGGCTTTGTAGGTCTCTTTGCATTGTACATTTGCATTAAACTGAAGTTGGACTGAATAACCTTAACCTGACTGTTTGCATCTTATTAAAAGGCGTCAATCAAAACAAAACAAAAAGATCATCTTGTTTGCTCTTTGAAGTTATAATTTAGTAGGGAGATTAAAGGCAATTAGTCTCAATCATAAGAGAGAACATTACCATATGTGTGTGTGTGTGTGTGTGTGTGTGTGTGTGTGTGTGTGTGTGTGTGAATAAAGAGAAAAGAGAGATCCAAATTTGTCCAGCATGTCAATGCGCTTTAACCCAACACAAGATCCACGAAGCGGAAGAACTTGTATACACACTTAAGGAAGTGCTATGTAAGTTAAGTAAAATCATCAATTGCCAAGACAGATGTTTTCATAATAAGAGCCCTGATGCACGACTTTAGAGGCGGTCAATGAAATAGGAGTTTGTGAGAGGGCATGTGATACGCACGAGAAGACCTTCCCGTTTGGAGATGGCGTGGGATTATTCATTAGGAAAAAAAATCTGATAACACAAAATAAACAGAGCTCCACCACAAGTCTACGGAGAACGGACGGGGCTCTAGAAACAAAAAAATAAAACTTTAAATCCTCTCGGGGCTTATGCCCTTACTGAGGACTTGTGAGAGAGAGTTATGTTTTTATGCTGTGCACTATTAAACTGAGCGCGCACGACCGCGGTAAAGTTAGTTTTATATTCGCGCATTCGCATTTCTTCAATAGCTTCAATAGCTGCTTAAATAAACCCGCAAATAAGATACAAACATATGCATATATTTCTTTTCTATGTAGATAGACTTTACTATGCTACACCCTCTTTTTTTTCTCGATTAAGCTCTTAACGTATAGATTTTTTAAAGCATAAACCCCATTATTCCCTACGGTGCGCCGAATTATTTAGGGATCGTCGCAAAATGCATCACACCAACAAAAAGCGTAGAACGATATTGATCTTCCCGTTTGTTCAGAAGGATCAGACAGCGAGTACGTTGCCACACTGTAAACTACTGAACTAGAAAAAACAGACTAGTACTGCCTAATAAATTTTTCTTTTTTAACAATTACAGCAACATTTTATTTTCATTCATTTTAAACATCAGCATACACATTGGAATGAATTTTTTAATTATTAAATATACTTAAAACTATAGGGCTTTAATAATCAAAAGAAGTTAATTGTGCAGACGGCCTTATTAAAATGAACCATGGCTGGCTGCCTGCCGTCTTAGACTGACAGAGACTAGAGCTTTGCCGCTGAACAGCGCGAGCTTGTTTACGTCTTTGGCCCTGATACCTTACCGGTGCTACCTAAATGATCACACAAAGGATATTTTAGTTATCACAAGAGAAAGCATTATATCACAATATCCACTGTGGATTGTTTTTCACCCCAAAAGTCGTCCTAATGTCTGTCACATTTTTCTTATTTTATCGTATTACTTCCTGGATGCTTTGCTGCCAGTAATCAGATCTTACCTGTACATCATGTGTGCTCTTTTCATTTTAGCTCTTTCATTTTGGCCCCAAGTGGGCAGCATAACACTTGACCGAGTCTTATACTGTAACAGATACAATGCTGATGTGTATTAAACCTCATCAGTGCTGCTGCACCTAAGACATTCATTGCAGCACCACACACACACACACACACACACACACACACACACACACACACACACACACTGCAGTGTCAGTGACAATCCTGAATAATGGTGGTACTTTCCAACATGAACTGAGTCCAGACAGCTAATAGATTGCGCAAATAATGCACTTGTAATCTATTTGATCATAACTGCAGTCATATAATCACATAAGCATGCCAAGCATTTTTCTGTTTCAGCTAAATATGAAGTCTCTCAGGTTTATCTTTCTCAACTATCAGCTTCTATAAATTAAGGAAACTGGAGAGGGATTAATATTATTTAGTTGAATAGATACATTTGTTAATAAGTCTGATTAATACTAATAAGATTAATAAGACTGATTAATATTTCATAAATTCAAAGATCGGAAAAGACTCAGGTGCAGACCAGCTCTGAACAGATGCAAGGTTGACTTGAATTCAAAGGCTCTTCCGAGAAATAAACAATTACAATTTAATCATGTCAATTTGATCAATTACAATTCAATCATGTCTCAGATGATTAGAATATCATGCAAACAGATCCACTATGGGAATCGATCACTCGACACACAAGGTGCAAGACCACTGTGGTAACCAATCTGCCGCTTCAATGACCTATATTTTCACCATGTCTGTTCATTCATATATTTCATAGCCAACATTTTGCTACTTCTGGCATATTCTTAAACCAGGTTGAGCCTGTGTTTTTTTTTTTTAATAGCTTGCATTAAACATGGGCACTTGTGGCTCAGTGGTAGGTGTTTTTTGCCTGCCATGTGGAAGGCCAGGGTTCGAATCCCAGCCACTGGATGCAGTGCCGGTCCTAAGCCCGGATAATCTGAGAGGGTTGTGTCAGGAAGGGCATCTGGCGTAAACCTGCGCCAAGCTTGTACGTGCGGACTGGATGGTCTGCCGTGGCGACTCATTGCCAGGAGCAGCCGAAAGAACAACAAACATGAAAACAAATGAGAGAAAATGATCTGTAAACATTTTACATATTAATTTCAAAGCTTTCAAGTACAATATTTGAAATTATTTCCTTATATAAATCATAAAGTTTTCACGTTTCCGTGAAGACTTTTTTTTTAAGTATCTGGAATGATACTAGCTTTATTATTATTATTATTATTATTATTATTATTTTTAATATATATATATATATTAGGTTTCGCGTTAATTGATGGGCGTTCCTTTTTTCACGTCATTTCCATTAGTGCGCGTGGGGGGGGGGGGGTTAAAAAAAAGTAACTATTTTTATTATTCGTTTTTAAACAATAACAACAAGACAACAACAAAACAACAATAACAACAACAAGAGGGGTATACTTACAATTATGATAGAAAGGAGGAATTAAGTTCTTTAAATGTATTCATAGTTCTGGTTGCTTTCTGGCTTAAAAGTCCTTGTAATGTTTCAAAATAAATTTTCAGATCCACCTTGTAATGGGAGATATTAGGTGTTCTTAATGACCGCTTACATTTGTGTATATAGAATTTTCCTAGTAATATTAAAAGGTTTAACATGACTCTTCTCGATATCTTTTTTTTTTTATCATAATAAAATATAACATCTCTTTTACTTATATAAATTTTTGATCTAGTCAGTGTAGTAAATAAAAATTCAACATCAATGCAAAAAAAGTTTACATATATACATTCAAAAAAGAGATGCAATACAGATTCCACATACATTCCACAAAAAGAACAAAATTCAGAAAGATCAGCTTTATATCTCTTGAGAAATTGGTTAGTTGGATAAATGATGTGTATAATTTTAAAGTCTACTTCACTTACTTTGTTATTAACACAGTATTTATTGTTATACGTCCAAATCAATTTCCAGTCGATATTTTCAAATTGGCAAAAAGTATTTTTCAAAAGTATTTATGACGAAATGTTGCAGGGCAGTGAATCAAAAATCTTAAAAATTTGTTATTACATTTTCTGTCTTTAATATCAATACCATTTAAACATTTTTTTTTAAAATCATTGAATACTTAAAGGAATCATTAAAGCCTCGCAGGAGTACCTAAGCAAATATCCTTCACTATTTATCAATTGAGGGACCGTTAGAATATCTTTTTTAACCCAATTATCATAGAAAATTGATTTGTTTTTATATTTAACATATTTGTTATTCCATATTAGCTGTTTATGAGGAGAAAAACTATGCTTATATATAAGAGTCCAAAATAATAGCGCCTGTCTGTGAAAATGAGATAACTGAATGGGAAGTCTGTCAACTTCAAAGTCACATTTCAAAAGAAACTCAATGCCACCGACTCTTTCAAAAATGAGATTTGGAATTATATACCAAAATTAAAAAAAAAAAAATCTTTATATTTAATATAATGTTTAATCCAGTTTAACTTGAAAGGCGGGATTTAAAGAAGAGCACCACGCGCCTTTAAGGTTGCGCGAGCGGACGCATGCGCAGTTTGATGCTAAAGGTTGCGTACCTCGCTTGCTCAGGTTTGTCTCACTTTATTTTTCCTTTGCTTGGTGTTAAAAAGAATAAAAGTGCGTTTCCTTATACTAAAAAAAAAAAAAAGAATAGGAGGTTAAAAAAAAAAAAAAAAAAGAAAATGTCAGTTTTCTCCGAATCGGCTTTGGAGAAAAAATTGGCAGAACTTAGCAACTCGCAGCAGAGTGTACAGACCCTGTCTCTATGGTTAATCCACCACCGAAAACACTCGAAAACCATCGTCAAAGTCTGGTATAATGAGCTGACAAAAGGTAAGAACCGAAACACACGGGTTTACACACAGCACGGACATTTTGCACTTTAATTATGCGTCTTAATAAAAACCACACACACAGCCTGCTAGCTGCTTAGCACAGCGTACGAGCTGTTCATCTGCAGTGTTTTGTGTTGGAGAGAATAACATATAAACTAGCCGGGATCTGTTAACTATACTGTCTGTTCGGTGTATTACCAGCTAATTACCTGAAAATTCGGGTTAGGAATCTGTAGCACTCTGACTAACATGTGCACGGTAGGTAACAAACAAACAAACTGAGCCAGTGTTTATGGTGGGTAGGTACAACTTTAACGGCATTATTGCATAGTGCAGATGCTCAGTAACAACCGTAGCATCTTCCAGAAGTGCAAATAGTAGTCTGTGTGTGTGTGCATATATATATATATATATATATATATATATATATATATATATATACACACACATCAGTGCAAATCAAAACTACCGGAATCGGGCAACTTGTGTGTGGCTGCTGTGATTCACCCCTGCTTCCCTCGCCTGCCAGAAAGGCGTGTCAAGATTTCACCCTAAACACGCCAATTGAAGCACTATTCATTTACCGGCTGCCACCACTAGATGGTGCTTTTGTTCTCAAGAAGACGTTAACAGAAGCCAGCAATTTAGCTGCTAAGTAGCAATCATCATGTGATTTTTATTTATTTATTTTATTTTTATTATTATTCTTTTTTTTTTTAAAAACCCTGCGTTCACACCGAACGCAGCGAGAGCGTCGAAATGGCCGGAAGTCATTCATTTTCATTGGGAGCTGGCGGCGAAGGGAGTTGAAATCAGCGCAACTTTATGGTAATGAGCTATGACGCGGTTGAGCGGCAGCCAATAAAAAAAAGTAGAATTCCTCCGCTCGAGCGGATTCCGCGGAACGCAGTCCTGTAAACGTTTGTTCCGGCGACATTAGTTCGGAGGAGAAGTTAAGTCAGTGGCGGCTACTGGCCTGTCAAATAGGGGAAGCTCATTTTCGGCCTACATCATAAAATCGTCTATTTATTTAAAAGTAAATTCTGCCCTACGTTCCTTTTCAAGAAAATGGTCTGTGACCCTGTTGTACCAACTAGACCTCTTTTCCAGTGACTTGACCAGTGTCCTCTCGATGGCCAGCAGAGGCTAGGCTGCTTGGCCCATTGTGTTTCGGGTGTAGGACTTGATCTGCCCTGCTGTTTAATTCTAAGTTTTTCCCTCATAAGGAACACTTTCAAATGGCTTCGCCAAAATCAGGTCGACAATATTAGCACTGTCTGCCATCGTGTGCAGGTTCACCCACGACGCTAGCCTAGCCTACTATATGAATGAATGAATGATCTAAAAATAAATAAATAATTAATTAACTCTGTAAAAGTGAAACAAGGAATGTGGTGTATAATTGTGTGAAATGTATCATGAAAATCAAGCAATTTCGCCAAGCAAATATAAAGAAATAGGATTCCTTATAGTACAAAATTGCTGTCAGTCAAAAGGAGACGCAGTCTTTCGACAGACCCTCCAATCATCACGCAGAAGCTCGGCGTTCGGGCCAGCCCACTCCTCATTCACCCCCAGAGACGCTGAGCGTCCGTGGGCGGGACATAATCGCAGCGTTTATCCAATGACCGTCTAGTTTCAAAGCACTGAAAAAAAAAAAAAAACCTTCAAAGTAGCCGCATTGAAGTCAATGGACGCTGGGCTTCAACAGGGAAATGCACTGTGACGCTACGGGAATTTTTTGTCAATAAAATGTTAATACAATAGTACATAATTTGACCATTGATTTTGTGACATTATAGGGGAAGCTGAGCTTCCCTTGCAGTCTTAAAGAAATCGCACCTGAGTTAAGTATTGTGGTAGTGGGTTTCCCGGTCATTTATGACATGTCCCTGTTTGTGTACAGGGACATTAATTAAAAAAAAAACAAAAAAAAAAAACATGATGCGTGGACAAGATAATAAGAAATATAATATAATTTAAAAAAATTAAATTAGACTAGCAATTCACAATGAACAGAAGCCACACCATACAAATGCCTTATTTGTTTATTTCTACAATACAGTTCTTTCTATCAATCAGTTTCTTGTTTTCTTCCACATTTTGGTCAGTGTCAATAAGATCAAGCTTGATTGCTTTGCGGCCCCTTTAAATACAAGAGAGGCATTCTGTCAACGTCAGAGTCGCGACGAGTGGCGACAGGCGTCGGCGGCAGGGCAGCGTGAGCGAACTTTGACGCTCTCGCCGCGTTCGGTGTGAACGCAGGGTAACCCTCCTCACCCCTGCCGGACTGACACTAGCAAACTGCAATATGGAGATGATGACCGTTTAGTGGAGTTTTTATTAAGGGTAAGTGGTGCCTTTTTTTTTTTTTTTTTTTAATATATAAAATTTGTTTGGGTTAGTTCAGTTTAGCCTATTTATTTTTTTTTTTTCACAGCACCAGCAGTGGTCAGATGTAACTTTAGGTTTATTTTAAGATGTCTGTTAATGGTGACTTGTATTCAGTAGTATGAGCGCTTGGTTAACCAAAGTTGGATAAAAACCCTGAAGTATTTAATAGTTGGTAGGAATAGGTAAGCAGTAGGTCTGCTTCGATACTTTGTAAGTTATAGTTTGGCTTCAGAGTTGCCGTCATATCGCTTAACTTATTTGTATGAAGCCGAATTAAGTAAATTCCCGTTAATTCAATGCAGACGTTAATACAGACAGACCGTGGCTAACGCTAACAAAGTTCAACGGTTTATTTACTTTCAGCGCAGGTGGTTTATTTATGTTCCAGAATACTGAAGCAGTGTTACACACACTGGTGGTATATAGACTTATTAATGTCTTTTATTTCTTTCGTCAAAAATGGATATTCTGTCAAATTAATTTTTGTCTTGAGTAAATTCTCTTGTTCTCTTAAACCAGAGCTCTGCAGTGGAGGATTGGCTCCGAGGGGTGATGGCTGTCCGTTTGGAGCTACTGGAGGAGCATGAATGACCTGGAGTCTACACATTGGGGGGAAACAAAGACTTGAACTGTTCCGTCTTTGATGATTTAAAAAAAATCGATACTTAAAAATAAATAAATAAATAAAACTTTTAAGCAGCTAGTGTTATCCAGGTATTTTACTGACCTTTAAGCAAAATACAACATCTATTCACCTGTTATACGAATTACTGTTAACTTTGGCTAGTTTTGGAAGAATAAAGTTTTTTTTTTATGTCATGTTTGTGTTTCATTGTTTGGCCACTTTGTTTTGAAAAAAATAAAAAATACATGAACCAACTACATCAGTGGGCTAAAATAGGAGATCACTTTGTTTAAAATGGTCAGTTGGGCTATAAAATATTTTTTTTGCCATAGAAACAGCCATTGAAGACTTTATCATATGTATCTATGCTATTTTGTACTTGTGACCCATATTTATTTTTTTCTCAGTACAAATGCTTTGAGTTTTAAGATCTACATGAAAAGAACAGACACCCAATGCTCCTTTTTTTTAGATATCTGCAAGTAAGACACTTCATTAGCTCGTCATTAACAAATTTCCTTGAGGCTCCTGATGCCAATATTATAGATCTCCTCATTCCTGCTGCTTAAAGGTCTAATATCCACTATTTATGGTGGATTGATGGGTTTGAGTCACACCTCTTTGAGTAAAATTAAAACTTCTTGGGAGAAAGACCTGAATTTGACACTCAGGTGTGATGCTTGGAATTAAATTCTTAAGCTTGTCATCTTGACCTTATGTGCCCGCCACACTTTATTACAGTTTAAGGTTGTACACAGGGCTCATTTCTCCAAAGTTAAGCTTTCCCGTTTCTACCCAGATGTTGATCCTTGTTGTGATGTATGTAAAAGCAGAGAAGTGTCACTTATTCATATGTACTGGACATGCCTGAATTTGGAAAAATTCTAGAGGGATGTATTTAAAACCTTTAGACTCGCCGGTGTACAAATGTGTTTGTGTTAAAGCCAACTGATAAATCCAGGAGCGCACACAGACATACCTCTCCATCCACACACACACGTTGCACTGTAATCATTTTTGTCTGTACTTTTTGACCTTAATTGAAATGCTTCAATATGATAATTTACATGATAACCAGTGGCAGATTTAGGAATTTGGGGGCTCAAGGCGAACATGGATATGTGGCCCTCTGCATTCAGTGATTTTTATTTATTTATTATTTTTAAAAATCTATTTTATAAAAGGCTTATCAACTTCCCTTCACTCGTCATCCCACAGTAATATTATCCAAATGTCTAGAACAGCCCTGTAAAAAAAAAAAAACAATGAAACATTAAACAACAAAACATTAACTAACTTTCTAAGCATTTCACTGCATATTGTACTGTGTATGTGACAAATAAAATTTGAAAATTTGAATTTAATGCACAATTTTTTGCAGTTAGAATGTAACTCGTCAGTTTACATATCTTGATGATTGGCCTCTGTCTTCTGTGCTGTTTCACTAAAGTAAAATAAGAAACCCATGACGGCTCAATGGAATGACACAAATAATACCAAAGAATACTTATATATAATAATAATAATATAATAATAAATAATGTGCCATTCATGAAATGACCGCAAAGTGACTTTTTTTTTATTCGACGCACGACTTGATTTGAGCTTAAATCATAAAGTCCTATGTTGTATCAAAGAAATACTAGTGATGGTTTTTAGAGTGTAGTGTTGGTAATTTCAACATCAGAGTACTTTATACAACAAACATGAAAAATCATTACCAGATCTATTGACATTTACTGTACAATAATGAGTTTTAAAAAATGTGGTTAAATGTTGTTTAGACAGACAAGTTCACTAGCTAAAAATTTTATTTGTGCAAAGAATTAACTGTTGTATACCCTCTATTTGTATCGGTATTATTATTAAAAAAAAACTACATTTAAAGACATCAAACTTTAAATATAGAAATAACTGTAAAAATAGACTTTCAGAATAGAACGTTAGAATAACTAAAAAAAAGAAAAAAACACTCTAAAAATGCTGAGTTGTTTCTGTAAACACCTGGTTGGGTTATTTTGACCCAACAATTGTTTTATTCTTTATTCTCTGGTTTTTTAAAATGTTAAAAATATTACTGTTATTGTGTCACAAAGAAATGTTTAGGCGAGAATGCATGTGTGTACAGCTTAAAAGCTCCATCGGTTATTAAAGATACTGTCCTGTCTATTTAGAAACAACTGCCCCAACGATTTTGGAGATTTGGCAATGCTCATGCACATGCCTATGTACCCCGCCCAACGCAGCCTCACCACAGAAAGAATTTCTGAAAACTGCCGCTTGCTTGTGATGTGTTTCTAATTGTTAAAACAGCAGAGGTATTTTATTTTGGGTATTTCTAATCTTCTTTGGTATAATACGGTTATAGTATAATATTGCGGCTGTGTGACGCATCCTTGCCTCTGCGTTCCAGACTATTTGGTGGAAGTTGATGATGATGTTTATTTTTGTTTTTCTGTCTTTGATGTTACCTACATAAAGCAGTGTCTTCACACCTGGGAGTTTCTCCAGCATACTGTTTTTGTCATGTCAGATTGATGGACACGAGTCCTCATCTGTAAAATTTTTGAAAACATGTTTTTTTTCAGCCCACATTTAATCAATAATATAAAAAAAAAGTTTAATTGTACTTAAATATATTTTGAAGTAAATTAAATAATAGTTAAAATAGTCAAATAAATAGTTTAATGGTGTAAATAGTTAATATAAATAGAACAAAATGTATATAGTAAAATAGGAATATTCGATGTCATAAAAATGTAATAAAAAGTGGCAACTGGCATGCCTAAAAATAGATGAAGGATTATTTATATCGTGTAAATAAAAATACTTAATTAATTGTGGGCTGTTTTTGTTTACTTACAATATTTGTTAATTTAATTACATGAGGTTTGGGCTTGGGGTGTTGAGCCGGCATTGAAATTCTCCTCTTTAATTTCCCACGTCGTCTAATCAGCGCTTTTCTAGATCGCGGATGAATTTTGTTGTACTAAATAATATTTATGCATTATAATCAGGGCCTCTTATTCCTATTTATTGTAAGTTGTTGTTGTTGTTTGGGTGTTACTGTGTGCGCTTTAGGGCGTTGTCACACTGGGGTCTGGGATCTGTTTCCGAGCACACTTGGCCCAGGGACCAGTTTATTTTTGTCTGTGAGAATGCAATCGTTCTGCGCTCGGGAACGAATCCCTGGACCGATTGCAGAGGTGGTCTCGGGAGCGATTCATGCATTCCTGAGCACGGAAGGCGGGACATAAGTACGCGCTCGTACTCAAAAGAGGAAGTGACGTAATTCCAGTTCGACTCCATACACAAACAAACGTGGCTGCTGAAGAATCTCTGTGAAGTAATGCCGAATTACAGTATTTGCTAGAAATTTAAACAGACGAAAATATCCAAAGATAATCGGACACTACACATAAAAACCCGATATTTACCACATAATAGCTGTAAGTATTTATACGCGCGCACATACAACAGCAATGTGCAGTGCCGTGGAGAGTTAAACAAACTTCGGCTCGAGCATCAGACAGATACTGTGTGATGACAGATACATCACACAGATTTCCTCACTTCAGATACTGAAGTGAGGAAAAGATAAACAGTAGGATAAAAACCATCCCGTGTGATCGAGCCGAAACCCCTCTAACCCACAACAACCGGACAGCGTGGAGCCTGGTCAAGCAGTGAGCCTGCGAGTGAGCGGTAAGTTAATATTAAACACTATTAACGTCTGTTATTAACACTGTTAAAGAGAGCCCGTATTATCATGGCATCTTCAGGTCTGTGGATCTTGTGGTGACCTTTAAATGCATATAATAAGATATACAGGATGATCCTTTCACATTAGCTCACAACAAAGTTAATTTCGAATGCATCTCATGTCTGCTCACTGTTAAGGCCGCAGATCATTTCACTGTTCTAAAGAGCAGAACGTGATGAACTCAAGTGTTGTGCTTATGCAGCTATTAGAGTTACAGCTACTTTACTCTTTACTCATATTTTATGTAGAACCTTCATGTATATTCTCCAACACATCTCAGAGACACTTATAAAAACTGAGATGCTGATGAGCCACATAAGCTCCACACACAATTTCAGGTTATCTGAGATTGCTGTGACAAAATGTAAATGTTGGAAAAAATTAATTTGTACAAGCTGTTATGGTTGCAACTTTCAGCTAATTTCTTGCTTTTATACTTTCTTGCACACAGGCACTGTAGGAAACACAGACAGACAGACCTTGGACAGTAGCACAAGACCAGCTAACCTGGTCAAAACCTGACGTGCAGAGCAGGAGACTCCTAATGCCTGCATGAAATCTCAGATTTAGATGGAGAAGCGCTGATTACAGATACAGAGGAAGGAATATCAAGAGATCGAATAGGAAGTTGATGCAGATGATGGACCAACTGTTGTCTTCATTTCATTAGCATACACCCTCTGGCTATGCAAGTACAAGCAAATATAAAAATATGCTACAGTTTAATGTTTAGATTTTTTCTCCTATTTGACATCTACTTTTGTTACAAATTGTTTTTTTTTATTTATATTTTAATTTAACAATGTTTAATAAAACATTTTACACTCTATCCAGTACTTTGTCTCTCTTCCAAATCCCCGACACTCATCTTGGATTTTACAATATACATTTATTTTTACATTTACAAAAATGCCATATAAACACACGGCACACAAAACATGTTAAACACTAAACGTTGATGCATGGTAAATTCAATGGTTTCAGCATCTCAGCTAAGTTTGAAAACCTACACATAGCAAGGTACTTACACACAATTTTCTTTGGTATTTTTATAGAATGTTTTAATTTTAGATTTGATAAAAATACCAAATAAAAATTTTCCATTTGTAAAACCGTAATAATTCTGGGTTGTGTGTCGAGCGGTTAAGGCATGTTATGATAAGGAAACTTTCCATCTCTTCCATTCCAGTGAATAAAAAACGGTAACGATGTCCATTTTGGAATCCGCAGAAGCTTAGTGGGCCGCAACGTAATAATCTTTTATGATAAAATGACTCATGGCATGTGAATCCAGTTTCAAACAATCATTCAACGCTGAACACAAACAGGAAAAAGCATGATAATAATAACCAGAATAATAATAATCATGCTTTTTTTGCTGTTTATCCAGCATTGAATAATTATTTGACCACGAATGTCTGAAATAAAGCTGCTCACTTCGCGTGCTTTGACTTTTAAAAAATGCAGTGTTTATTTAGTCAAGTCAAGTGAATTTTATTTATATAGCGTTGTTAACAATTGACATTGTCGCAAAGCAGCTTTACACAATCAAAAGAAGTAGGTTTGTATGCACTGTGTATGAATCAAAATGATAAGATTGTCCCTGATGAGCAGGGTTTAGGGATTTAGCAAGTATATATTTGTGCTCCGTTGTTTTTCTGGGGTGCTGATTTAACATTTTGTTTGCTTTGCAAAAGTCGTCTGTATTTATGATCGATGAATATTATGACTGAAACACAGCTGCTCGTATTGGCTCATATCGGCAGCGAGATGAAAAGTGCCACGTGAAAGCGTGTACCAAAAACAGTAAAAATAAATTACTACATTTATTAAATAAAAATAAATGAATTAACTAAATTCATAAATAAAATACTCTAATTACAAGCATCATCATAGCACAATGCATGGCTGACATTATGTGGTTGTGAATAAGCCTTTTAGCGAATGTAAACGTAAACGCGCGTGCGCTCTTTCAGTTTGCGGAGTTTTGGTCAAAAGGCAGATGAACGCGTGCGCCGCTCATCCCTAGAAAAACAACAAACACAAATCTAATTTATACTCGCTAAATAAGCACTGCGAAATGCACGCCGATGTGAGCCGCTTCATTTCGGTCATAATATACGAACATATTTTTGCTGTGTATGAGCCTTTCTCTGAATACGCCGTTTTAACGTGGTTGCAGATGGTGGAAAAACCATTGAAAAAAAAGCTTTCCCTATTTTCTTTTACAAGAACACAAGTAAATGTAGGACTTCTACTTTTACTTGGGCAATATTTGCTCCAAGGTGTCTCTTTTAATTCGAGTACAGGCTTTGTCCTCTACTTTACGTTGCTTCCTCTAACCTATTCAAATTCAAATTTTATTTGTCACATACACAGTCATACACAGTACGATATGCAGTGAAATGACACAGTGTGTGATCTTGGAGTCATCTTGGAGTTTTTTTTTTATTTTTTATGTAACATTAGTTCAGATTGTCAGTTAGGATATGTCATAAGTGTCATTGAAGCGGGTACGATGGAACCTTCTGTCTCCAAGGGTCGTTGTTACTCTAGTGTGTGTATTTTGCTTTTGTTAATTAAATCCCGAGAGATGCTTAACCCATCAACAACCAAGAGAATGAGTCTCTTGTCTTATTTGAGGCTCCCTGTGAAAGAATACCGCTGCTAACACCCTCCGCTATATTTAGTAGCATTTCTGGAGAACCACAAACAGCCTGTTCCCTTGAGTTTTCCTCCCACAAGGTCCGGAGTTTAAGAAATAGTTTGATTGTATCAATTTTATTATCAGTAAAGATTGTAAGAAATGTCTAGAGTTCATAGAGTGGTGAAGACGTTCGGACTGCTGATCGGAAGGTCACGGGTTCAAACTCCAGAATCGCCAAGCTGCATTTGTTTTGCGTTCTTGAGAAAGGCCCTGTGCGATCTGCTCAGATTGTATAATGGGATAAAGTGTAAGTCACGCTGGATAGTCACTCAGTCTGACAAATAAACCTTTCTTCCAGACAGTCTAGTTTTCTTTACATTGATGAAGGTCTCGTGTGTGTTCTGTATATGGAGGTACATTTTTAAAGTTGTTTTGCTATACTAGAAAAGGATGCCTTATTTGACAATGTTATTTTATATTATTTCCCCCCTTTTTTTCAGCCCAGGTATCCCGTAAACTGACGTTCCTTTATCTCGCAAACGATGTCATCCAGAATAGCAAAAGAAAAGGACCAGAGTTCACCCTGGACTTTGCTCCAGTAATTGTCGACGCCTTTAAACATGTCTTCAGGTGAGCGCTCACGGTTTCTCTCTAGCCAAATTTCACTATGCAACAGGACGTTCTTGTTTTCGGATGAGTCGTTGATCCGATCTGCTTCTGCCTTTGTGTGTAGTGAAGGAGAGGAGGGCTGTAAGAAGCACCTGGAACGGGTTTTGTCGATTTGGCAGGAGAGGGCAGTGTATGAAAATGACCTCTTGGAGAAACTTGTGGTAGTACTACGTAAGTCCAGATCATACTTGTGCCTTATTGTTTTGTGTTATTTTTAGTATTTGAAACCGGAATGTTGCCACCTGCTAACTGTGTGACTTAAATTTTCCTTCAAAACACGCCTAATAATGTAACAAGTGTTTGAAATCAGAAGCAGAGCTGGTTTCAGACAGCGACAAAAACATACTTGATGTTAATAATTTTTGTAATTTTTGAAGGTGTGCATGTGTGTACTTTTACTCAAGCACACAAGTAAATGGAGAACTTTTACTAGAGTGATATTTGCTCCAGTCTCTATTTTTATTCAAGTATAGGCTTTGTGTACTTTGCCTCCTATAAACACGCACTATATGCCGAAAGTATTCGCTCGCCTACCTTCACATGCATGTGAACATGCAATTCTTAATCCATAATAGGGTTTGTGTGCTGCAGTTTTACAGAAAATAAATATATTTTTACTATGTGTATCTACATCTGTGTGCATTGTGGTTAGAAAGCCATTGTTTAGCTACAATTTGGTCCACTGTGATACAAACTGAAGTATCTCATTTCATACAATCACAACAATCACGAATGTAGAAACAATAACGACTGAGCAAACTCCGTTTACTCAGTTCACACATGCCGTTAGGCTTATACACTTTTTATAGGTCAAGAACGTGTGCTATAGTCTAGAAAATATGGCAGTATGTTAAAAAAAAAAAAAAAAAAAAAGGATCCCTTTCAATGAAATTTTTCTAGACGGAGACAAGAAGGCCAAGAAGCGGCCGTATGAGGAGATTAAAGTGAAAGACGATGACTTTCCCTGCCAGAGCTCTCCAGCAAATCCACCACAGGTACCACAAAACCGTGCAGCTTTAGTTTAAAGTCGCACAACTGCTAACCTCTGTGCAGTCCATTTATTCTGAATTTTAGCATCTTGACGTTTCAGACAGCAGATTTGATTCGGGCACTGCAGGAGTTGGAGAACGCGGCTTCAAGTGATTCCGCTTTACGACAGAGGATCTCTGCTTTACCCCCAGAGGTGCAGGACTCCTCCCTGCTGCACAGAATCACAGGTGTGTGTGTGTGTGTGTGTGTGTGTGTATATACTTATATGTATGTGTTTGTGTATGTATTTGTGTGTGTTTAATTTATATGTATAAATATATATGGATGTGGGTATATATTTTTTATTTATTAATTTATTTAAATAATTTATATAATTATCATTTATATGTTTATTTATGTATTTGTATTTATTTTTTATTTATACATTTTTATTTGTATGTATTTTAGTTTATATATAGATTTGTTTGTGTATAAATATACATGCATATGCAATTGTTTGTTTATTGTTTATTTTTTGATACTTATGTGTACATTTATATGTATGTTCATTTATCTATGTATAAATATGCATGCATATATATTTTTGCGTTTGTGCATGTGCTTATGTATAAATATTTAATTTTATATTTATTTATATCTTTTTGTGTATATTTGTTTTTGTTCATGTGTTATATTAATTTTCTTTTATATATTTTATATGTATATTTATTTTTATATATGAATACACACACGTATTTATATACACACACATTTAAACACACCCCCCACACTCGCATGAGTATGCACGTTTGTGTATATGTACATTTACATACATGTACAATTGTATATCTGTTATTCATATGTATATTTATATATTTATAAATATGCATGTCTTTGTTTGTATGTATATTTATATTTACTGTTTTTTATATTTATGTATTGTTTTTATATTTTTTTTAATTTACCAATATTTTTTGTAAGTTTATTTGTATATTTATAAATCTAATTTACGTATTATTACTTATACGTATTATTATCTATGATCAATATTTTTCTACTATTTATGTTCGTGCGTGTTCGTTCGTGCTCGTTCGTGCATGCGTGTTTGTTTGTGCGTGCGGGATCGTGCGTGTGTGTGCGGGTTCGTATATGTATATATGTGTGTATGTTTGTGTGTATGTTTATATGTGTATATATACATGTATTATTTATGTATTTATTTAATACACATGCGCATGACTACGCATGCGTGTTTGTATGTGGGTATGTATATTTATATATTTCATTTATGGACATCTATTATTCATATGTATATTTGTATCATTTATTTATATGTATAATGTGTGTGTATATGTGTGTGTGTGTGTGTATATATATATATATATATATATATATATATATAGATGTGTATATATATTTTCATATGAGTTCATATGTATTCATTTGTATATTTACGTATATATCTATTTATATGTATATTTATTTAATACACAAATACACACCAACACACGCATACCAACGCACATGCATGAATATGCATGCATGTTTTTTTGTTTAATAGTCATATATATATATTATTCATGTAAGTATACATATAATTTATATATTTATTCATACATTTATAAATAAGTAGGTGTGTCTTTGTGTATATTTTTATTTATTTTATATGTATTTTGTAGATTTAATTTGGTATATATATTTATATGTATATTTATGTATTTATATATTTATATATCATCTGTATAATATTTCTATTTATTTATAAATAAATATAAATATTATACAGATAATATATAAATATAAAATATATAAAATATATAAATATACATATAAATAGATATACACAAATTAAATATACAAATACATATATGTATGTATGTATGTCTTTGGACTGTGGGAGGAAACCCGAGTACCCACCAAGCACGGGGAGAACATGCAAACTCCATGCACACAGAGACGGGAATCGAGCCTGGCCGGGATCGAACCCGGACCCAGGCGGTGAAGACGACAGTGCTAACCACTTCACCATATATATATATATATATATAAATCTGATAAATTTATATATGTATATATCATTCATATATTTATAAATATAATATATAATATTTCATTCATACATGTATATATATTCATATATATTTAGATATTCATATATTTTATGTACATTTAGATATTCATATATTTATATATTTATATATTATTCATATATGTGTATAGAAATAATTCATATATGTATATATTTATATATGCGATATATATATATATATATATATATATATATATATATATATATACACTTATAATTGTATACGTATATATGCATATATATTCTCATTCATATGTTCATATGTATATATATATTTATAGATCATTAGTACTTCATATATATATATATATATATATATATATATATATATATTATTATATATGTGTGTATATATCTATATACATATTCATATATATATATATATATATATATATATATATATATACATATGTGTGTGTATATTTATAATTTTAGTTATTTAATTAATTATATTTACATATATATTTTATATATATGTTTATATATTTATTTAATACACACACACCAGCATATACATTCACACACACACACACACGCACACACACCAACATAAACATTCACAAACATACACATTTACACACACCCATACACACACATAAATATGCATGCATGTGTGTCTTAATGTATACATTATTTTAGATATTTAATTAATGTATATTTATATATATTTTATATATTTATTTATATATTTATTTACACACACCAACACACGCATGAATATGCATGCGTGTGTGTATTAAAATATATATATCATTTTAGATATTTAATTAATGTATATTTACGATATTTTTATATATTTATATATATATTATGTATTTATTAATATAATTATTTAATACACAAACACCAACATACACATGCACACACACACATACACGTATGAATATGTATGCGTGTGTATTAATATATACATTATTTTAGATATGTAATTAATGTGTATTTACATATATTTTTATATATTTGTATTTTTATGTATTTATCTAATACACACACGCCTACACACGAATGGATATGCATGCGTGTATGTTTTAATATATATTTATGTATCTATTATTCATATGCATATTTATATGTTTTTTTTCATATATTTGTACACATTATTTATATATTTATTCATATTTTTATTTAATACACAGACACACACAACATACATGTTCACACACACAACACACACCAACACACATGCATGAATATGCATGCATGTTTGTATTAATATATATTATTTACATATTTAATTTATGTATATCTATTATTCATATGTATTAGATTCAACGTTATTGTCATTGCACATAGTTACAAGGCAACGAAATGCAGTTAGCAGTGCAATATAAACATATATACAGATCTATAAAACTAAAAGAATATATATAGATATATGTACATGAATGTACAGTGTAAAGTGAGCATAGATTAATAAATTAAATGTACAGAATAATTGTAAATCTACAGATATGTCTAAATATAAATATGTGGAATAAAGATATACAGAAACTGTATATAGGTGAATTTACAGTATCTGCAATGGTATGAATATCCATATGAATAAATATGAGTAATTTAACAGCTGGATGGAAATGCAGAGTATACCTATACACAGATCTACATATATGAATACAGTGGAACCTCGGATTGCGAGTAACTCGGTTTACGAGTGTTCCGCAAGACGAGCAAAGTTTTTTAATACATTTTGACTTGAAAAACGAGTATGTGTTGGTTTACGAGTGCCGAGTTTTTTGACACCAACACACACACACACACTCGCCTTTACCCCCGCCCCCCTCTCCGGCTTCACACAGACACACACACTCTACTCTACACAGAAACTTTGCTCTGTCACGATTCTTTTCAAAGGAAAGGTCCTGGTTCATTTGTTTTTTTTTTACTTTACAGCAGTGATTCCGTTAGTCTGTGCTCACGCAAGTGTCATTAGAGAGATTTCTTTTTTTCCCCATTAAAAGTGTTTTTATTGTGTGTGTTTGATGTGAAACTTAAAAAGCGAGGTGGGGGGAGGAGGAG
Organism: Clarias magur; assembly: GCA_013621035.1. Classification (NCBI taxonomy): domain Eukaryota; kingdom Metazoa; phylum Chordata; class Actinopteri; order Siluriformes; family Clariidae; genus Clarias; species Clarias magur. Next base: position 146,987 of record QNUK01000729.1, on the reverse strand, counting down.
TTTTACTGTGTGAAACGAGGCGAGGGAAGGGGCTAATTCCACACACACACAAATACACGGCGCCTGCGTGCACAAATGGAAACACTTATCTGTTGGGATTTATTTTAACTTTTTTTAAAGGTAAAGTCCAGGTTAATTTGTTTTATTTTTACTTTATATGTTGTATTAATTATTTTTCTGTATTTATTTTTTTGGGCTGTGGAACGAATTATTTGAGTTTTCATTATTTCTTATAAGAAGGTTTGATTTGGTTTACGAATGTTTTGGAATACGAGCCTGCTTCCGGAACGAATTATGCTCGTAACCCAAGGTTCCACTGTATACATATATTAGTATACAGTCTATGTGCAGACAGTACAAATGAATGAACAGGAAGTATTTACAGAGGTATTAAACAGGAATGTTGGGTTATCAGTGATGGTGGTACCGTCCATGTAAGGGGGTCAGTGAAGTTGTGTTCAATAAGGTAACCATTGTGGGGTAGAAACTGTTCCTCAACCTGCTGCTCTTGGCTTTTAGGCATCTGAGAGAAAACATTTTATGTGCAGGGTGCGAGGTGTCCTTCACGATGCTTTGAGCTTTTTGCAGACATCTCCTCTTGTAGACTTCCTTGATGACAGGGAGTGGGGTACCGATGATGCGCTGGGCGGTTTTCACCACCCTGTGGATGGATTTGCGGTCCGAGACAGAGCAGTTACCATACCAGACTGTAATATAGCTTGTTAGGATGCTGTCTACTGAACAATGATAGACATAGTAGTCTCAGGAAGAAGAGGCGCTGGTTAGCTTTCTTGAGGAGACTGGAAGTATTAGTGAACCAACTTAAATCCTCAGAAATGTGTATCCCCAGGAGCTTGAAGTTTGTAACACGTTCGACCATTGTCCCATTGATGTAGACAGGGGAGTGGTGTGTTACCTCTTCTCCTTCTAAAGTCCACAATGAGTTCCTTGGTCTTACTGGTGTTCAGGAGCAAGTGATTGTCACCACACCACTCGGTCAAGTGCTTTACCTCTACCCTGTAGTTAGTCTCATCATTGTCATTGATGCGGCCAATCACTGTCGTGTCATCTGCAAACTTAATTATGGTATTAGAACCATACAGGCTGCAGACATGTGTGTACAGTGAAAACAGGAAGGGGCTCAGTACACAGCCTTGTGGCACGCCAGTGTTCAGGATGATGGTTGAGGAGAGAATGTTATGTTGTTGGATTTAACATTCTGTGTTCTATTCCAGTAAAATCCAGTATCCAGCTGCATAGAGAGATGTTGATTCCGAGATCAGTAAGCTTACTAATCAGCCTGGAGGGGATGACTGTGTTGAACAGCTGATCCACGAACAGCATTCTTGTGTAAGTGTTCTTATTATCCAGGTGAGATAGTACCATGTGTAGCGTTAGGGAAACCGCATATTTAATGGTCCTATTCTCGCGGTAGGTGAACTGATAAGGGTCCAGTGTGGGTGGAAGGCTTTTCTTGAGGTGTGCTAGGACTAGCCGCTCAAAGCACTTCATGAGTATCAGTGTCAGTGCTACTGGGCGGTAATCATTAAGGCACATAGGTTTGGAGTGTTTAGGCACAGCCACAATGGAGGTGGATTTAAAGCAAGTAGGCACTGTTGATTAATATAGTGACAGATTAAAGATGTCTGTCATGACCTCAGTCAGCACAGGTTCCGAGCACACGTTCAGGTATTCCATCAGGGCCAGCAGCTTTCCGATTGTTTATCCTGCTGAAGGCAGCAGAGACTTCTGCGGTGGAAATTCAGAGAGGCTGAAAGTTCACAGGCAGTATCAACGTAGTGATTTTCTCCTGATGACTCTGATCAAAGCGGACATAAAAGTTATTTAGCCCATTGAGGAAGGAGATTTCAGTGGATATGGTTGCAGAGTGGGCGGGTTTGTAGTCACTGATGGAGTGGATGCCCTGCCACATACGCCGAGGATCAGAGTTGTTGAAGTGATCTTCGATCCTCAGCTTGTAGCTCCACTTGGCCTTATCGATACCCCTTTTCAGGTTAGCTCTGGATGCACTGTAGGCCTGTGCATCTCCTGATCTGAAGGCAGCATTCCGTGCCTTGAGCAGGAGACAAATTTCTCTATTCATCCATGGCTTCTGATTAGGGTATGATGTAATCTGCTTCACAGTTTTTACATTGTCAATGGTGGCTTTTGTTGTGAACTTTTTTTCCTTTGTTGAATCAGAGACCAGGAGACGTTGGGATATCTTTCCAGCAGAAGTTACTCTTTATTGAGAACTCACCGCGCGTCGCTGAGATGAAAGTCGACTATGCCACTGTTTGTTACTTATAATCTGATGACTAAACGTTCTTGTCTACTATATGAAGTTAGACAGAGAGCGTTTTGCACAAATAAACTAATTATGACTAGATAAATAACTACTAAACTGCAGTTCCTAGAGAGACACCGAACCTCGCGTTGTGCACGCGCCGCCATTTTGCTTTTAACTTATAAATATACTTATTTTATTTATATAATTTATATATTATATATATATTATAATTTATATATTTATTTAATACATATGTGTATATTTATATATATATATTACTATATATTTTTTTACTTATTATATAAAACTTTGTTTGTGTGTGTGTGTTTGTCTGTGTGTGTGTTTGTCTGTGTGTGTGTGCATGCGTTGGTATTCATCCCATTATGGGGACATCGATCTGTTTACACAGTCACGCTATGGGGACCAAAAAAGTTAAGGGGGCCAAAAAAAACACGTCCCCATAACGGAAAGCCTTGTAACGTGTTGAGGAGGCTGTACATTGGTGCCTCACAAAGTTTAAGCTTTGGCCCATAATTGATGTGCTGGACTGGTCGTGTAGTTCACACGGATTCCCCATGCTGCCCCCTGTAGTCTGGAGCCGGAACTTTTAGGGGTAGGGCTTGGCCGACCACCACACACATTCTGCGAGTCTAATTTATGCAAATTACGGTACTGCATACATATTAAAAGGATTCTAGGTAACATGCGCATGTGCAATAGCTTTAAACTAAGAGGTAAGACTATATGGCAAAAAATTTATATAAATAGATATTTATATTGATTTTTGAGTATATAAATAATATACAAGACAAACATAAAATGTAGGTGGGCAAAAAGTGACTGCTATATTAACAACCACATAAAAGTGTTAAAAGGCTAATTAAATTGTTGGCATATGCCAAACAGTAAAAAGTCAGCAGCCAATTAGCCTGTCATGGTTTTCACCCCTATTCCATTATATACATAATAGTAATTCAAATTAATTCAAAAGTTTTTAAATTACACTTTTTAAAAAAATCCTGAAACTCGTGTTATGGGAAATCGTCTTTTTTTCCGGACTGCATTAAAGGTCTATCAATGCTACAGGAAATAGCAACAGATCTACGAAGAGAAGTTTCTCCAGCTGTTATAAGAGCAAATACACGCAAAGGTAAGTTTCTTTTTTCATTATTTATAAGTTTGTGCTTTTATTTTTTGTCTTTTAAGACGATATTTATAATGAATCGCACTAATAAAGTGATATAGTTATGCTAACAGACTTTACTAGCCAGCTGAGTTAGCATGCAGCTTAACCAGTGTAGCACAGCAGTCGGCCTCATAAGTGCATTAAACAAAGCTAATATATTAAACTGGCTCCTGTAGCTGGCATGTCATGTGTATGTTTAGTGTAATATCTACTTATTTACCTAGCTTCACCAACTAATTGGATAGCTATTGGATAGCTAGTCATGTCCAGTTTCCCAAGAACTTGAACCTAAATAGTTGTGGATCTCAGTGACCGGTGAAGTTTATAGCCTCTGAAATGGAGGATAGGGATGCACAGAAGCCTGGATTAAGCACATATCACCAATTCCTGTTATTATTATTAATATTAATAATAATCATCATCTTTAAAGCACTTCACAGAGTTGTGATATGCCTCCTTTTAATCTGCTGCTCTAAACTCTGTCTGTGGAGCGGGTTTCCTCAGGTGGCATCAGCAGGCATGGATAACAGACAGAGGGACGCTGTACAGAGTCGCATAGAAGAAAGATGCCGTACAGACCTTAAAAAAACTTGTCCTGTCCTCACTCCAAACAGTTTCTCTATTTTTCAATGTACTTTCATGTCCATAAGTATTTGGACACACTTTTGTAATTTTGATATTGCCAGATTCTACATGAATTTGTTATCGATTTATAGACTAAATGGAGCAATAGTGAGTCACTTCCCTCCAGCATTGTGTCCGATATTTAACTGAGCTTGAATTCTGAATTCTGGGGTTTGCATTTTGTCCCTGTTTACTGAAGAGTCCAGGATAATTCTGCATGTAACCTTGGAGTAATTTATTTTGCTGAGTTGTTAAAAACAAAAAGCAAAATTAATTCCTATGTAGTTTATTTTGCAATTATATGTTGGATAGATCGGGACCCTGAAGCATTACACATTGGGTATGGTAAGAGAGGAGCTGGGCTGTACCAACAGGAAAGGGCATAGAGTATGGAAAGGGAGAAAGGGTCTGCTCCTCGGGGTGTATATTTCCATCCTGCAGTGTAAACAACACCCAGGAGATTTGAGGCTATGATGATGTTTTAATAACATACAATATCAGATTTCCCATTTTGTTTTACATTTGAGTCTCATCTGTTATTTTAAAGGATTTTCAGAGGTGGTACCCTGAGGGAATGAGAAATTTTGAAAGTATACAATTCTTTGCTTTTGAATCACCCGAGCACAAGACCTAGTAAAATAATATATAGCTAATAACTTTATAAAATAAAATATTATATAGCTAAAACCTCAAACTGTAACTGAATCCAATGCGAATCATAATTTTTTTATTTTCCAGCAGGCTGTAATGCCACCCCGGGTCAGCCCCCTTAAGGATGCTATTCATCACATTGTTTTAAAGACTGACAAAACTTGGAAATTGGAGGTGAAGTACATCAATGCAGAAAAAGGTAATGCGCTATCTTATGTGATTTATCAGTTAATAATTACTAACGTATTTAATCCTGATCTGATCCGCATAAAAACCTCAGGGCACATTAAATTGACACTAGATTACAGCTGATCTCAAATCACCTATGATCTATTGAGGTCAGTTTTTGGTGCATATTACCATAGACTAACCCTTGTCTGGTGTTTGCATTTTTGTTACAAAGTGTTCATGGGTCTGGTAGATAGATTACATTATTTGTATTGTAAAACAGTACAATCAAATCAAGTTATGCAGGATATGTTTACATCATCTCATTTACAATTAGTACAAACACAATATGTGGTTAATATTTGCCTACTTACATATTTATTGTTTTTCAAATTTCTCAATAAACCTCTAATATATTATATGAAGCTAGTAATGGTTTAAATCATTATCTTGATCAAATGCAGATATAACAATATTTTCATCAGTACAAAAATTTTGTCATTTGTCTAAACAACCTCAAAAGGTAATTTATACACAGAAGACATTTTAATACCGATGAGCCCATGTATATACATTTAACACTCCACAGGAAGGACTGAAGATTTTCAATGTGTCGCAGATGTGCACCTTGTTCTTGGTACATGTATAAAATGTCCTCAGAGTAGAGAGACGCTGCCTGTAATAGCCAATTGGGTTTTTCCTGATTTCATCTTCATCGTGTTGGCAATCATTCTTGGTAGCTTATTCCTAGAATGAGAAGACTATTCGATTTCACCATTTGTAGATCTCAAATTTTCTTCTCTAGTTTGGTGCTGATGAGCTGGTTTTGGAAGGTTTACAGACCACTCAGGTTCAATGTCCATGAACAGTCCCCTCAGAAAGTATTGGAATGGCAGGGTCAGTTCTTTTGTTTTGTTATACAGTTACGACATTTGGGGTTGAGATCAAAGGATGAATATGAGACGGTCTTTAGAAGTCCAAAAGTATTGCAACAAATAGTTTTAGGTTAACACTTAATATTTGGTTTCATGTCCCTTGCTTGCAATAACTGCATCAAGTCAGTGACCGACTGAAATCACCAAACTGTTGTGCGTATTCTACTGTTGTGATTGTTTTTCCCAGGCCTATAGAGCAGCTTCTTTTAATTGTTCTTTGTTTCTGGGGGTTTCTCCCTTCAGATCTCAGGGCCTGTGCCATCTTATGCGAGTAAACAACTGTGGGGAGTAATCAGTGTGATGAATCTAGATACAGTTGTAGATATAATAAAAAATGACCAAGTCATTATTGCTTATAGGCAGCACTTGTTAAACAAAGGTGGGACATCAGGCAAGAATCAACAGGATGTTCGAAAGAAGATGCGAGAAATGGGAAGGCTGATTCACACTGCCAGAAGAGTGACCACCTTAAAAAAATTGGAAGATTTCATAAATGCAAAGAAGTACATGGAGACTGTCAAAGGTGTCAGGTTTACATGTGGGTATGACAGTGAAACAAACAAGTTCTTGATTCCATCACTAGCAAACAAATTTGGAAATGCGCTGGTTAAAAAATAAGCAAACTCTTAAAAGCTCAGGGATTAATTTCAAACAACAAAGAGCTTGTTGATAATGCCAGTAAGTTCCTAAATGTCCATCTGCAAAAGTGGAATGAGATGATCTCAGCTACAGCATTGAGGAACATCATTGAAGCAAAATGGAATGTGCCCACACTCATGCCCTTTACTGAAGATGTCCAAAAAATGCATGTATATCTCAATCAGATGCAGGATGAGTGGTACAATTCACTCTCTGAAAATGCCTCTGTAAAAGTGGATGGATGGAGCTGACAAAGGTGTGTATGGCCCAGATCATTCTCTTTAACCGGCGCAGGGAAGGAGAAGTGGCAAGTATGCCCTTATCTGCATTCTTGTCAAGGGACACCTCTGATCTGCATGAAGACTGGGCGCTGTCCGAAGTGGAAAGAAAACTTTATAGACACTTCACACGGATTGTCATCAGGGGAAAACTAGAACTTGTTGCTAAGCAGAGAGAGGCCTGTGGGGTTCTAAAAGACAATCATTATATGTTTGCAAGACCAGAAGCTATAGTATGACACATTTCCGAGGTTCAGACTGCATCCGTGGCTTTGCAAAGGGATGTGGTGCACAGTGTCCTGAATCACTGACATCTACCAGACTGTGGAAGCATGCTGCAACCCTTTCAACGTTGTTGAACATGACAAACACAGAAATGGACCAGCTGGCCAACTTTCTTGTACATGACATAAGAATCCATTGTGATTTCTATCAACTCCCTGAGAAGAAACCGTTCAACTCGCTAAGATCAGCAAACTTCTAATGGCACTTGAGCAAGGAAACTTAGCTGAGTTTCATGGCAAGAACTTGGATGAAATTGAGATAGATCCAGATGATATGATTTTTTTGTTTATTATTTGCCATTTATTCCTCTTTTCAAATCACATTATTAAGCTGTACTTTGTCTGACTTCCACGGAGAAAGTTCTAGACAGTGGTGACGAAGACATTCAGGAAGGATGTGAGGAGGGTGTCACGGGTCTAGCTGGTTGTAGTGCTAGACCGGCTGATGGTGTTGCCGTGGGCATGAAGGTAGGCATGTACGCAGAGGGGTGTAACAGAAAGAGTCTTTTATTTATAAACAGACAACTCAAAAACAGAACAAAGGAACTAAAACAACAAACTCAAACTAAGACTAGGGCTCAGGAAAAACACAGGAACAGGAAGGGAACTGAACACAGGAGACCAGGAGCTGACACAGGGAACCAGGAGCTGACACAGGGAACTAGGGATGAGGAAACATGGAGCTGGAGCTAACTAAGACACAGAGGGGAACTAAAGACAGGGACTGGAGACTGGAGGCACAGAGACTGGAGAGACAGGGCTAGACAGGAGACAGGGCTAGACAGGAGACAGGGCTAGGGGCACAGAGACTGACAGGAACTAGACTAGCTGGGTTAGTGAGGTTAGTAGCTACATGTTGTACTGGGGACACTGGAGGCTGACCTAACCGGGTTAGTGGCTAATAGTGTTAGTACTGACCTAGGGGACCGGAAGACAAAAGGCAGGGCACACATGAGGCTATACCAAACTAGCGGCCAACCTACTAGTGACCAGAACCACTAGCAGTCACTCCCACTAGAGATTAGCCTACTGGAGGCTAACCCTACTAGGGGCTAACCCTACTAGCCGTCAAGGCCTACTAGCGGCTAACCCTGCTAATGGCTAAACACTCATGTGGCTACACATACAAGGGAAAAGACCAGAAGGCAAAACAGTACTTACACAGGACACAGGAGGAGACACAGCCTAACTACACAGTGAACAAAGCAGCTCCATGAATCCACAGACACAAGGAACATCAAGAAAACAAAACTAGAGCCCTCTGATAACTAAGGTTACAAAACATAAACCAAATATAAACTCAAAGTAACAAAAAGGAATGCCCACATGATGGTAATCCAGACAAACAAACAAACAAACACCAACAGACACTCAGACAATCACAAACAGTCAGACAATGCTCGACCCAGTTTCCCAGAACAAACTGCTATTTATAGAAGGTTTTAATGAGCCACCTCAGTTCAGGTGAGCCTCATCACCTGACTGAGGTGCCTTCTGGGAAACTGAGTCAACCACCAGGAACTACACACAGACAGACAGACATGAACAGTGACCTCTAGTGGAGGTTCCTAACAGAGGGAACATCTACTGTAGATGTACTGTTTATTAATGTTATTTTCATGAATGTATAAACTTTGAGCTGAGGACAGTTATCAAATGTAACAGTTTCTGGATGTCAGCACAATATGCATGGCTTAAAGGAAAAGTTTATCCTAATCATCTTTTCCTTTTGCCCATTGATCATTCTAAGTCTAAGTGGCAGAATAGACAAATCAGTTTTTGACTGACAATGCAATGGTATTCATAAGTAAATGCAAATAATTTTACTTTACTTTTACTTAGTTGCTGGCATTTGTACTGATATCGGATTCAGAACATTGGGGCAGAATTACAGTATACACACTTCCTGATCAATTACTAATTTTTTTTCTGACTACTTTAAGGTAAAGTGACCCAGAGGAAGAAAACACCCTGCCAGCAGACAGAGGTACAAGCGGTGGAAAGGCACATGAATCGATTCATCATATCTGATATTGTACCAGCAAAGAATGATTGTGAGAAATGTTTAAGGGCTGAACCAGAAGCTCTTAAGAACTGGGACTGGCAGAATTTGAAATTCTACGTTTATAACCGCATTACCGCCTACAAAAGGGAACTGCAAAGTAAATAGTGTGAAGTTAACCAACTCTGTGGTATGGCAGTTTTGTTTCCATTTGCCATTATATTGTTTTTGCTCTTAAATGCAAATAATAGCCAAAGGCAAGTTTGTAAGGTTTTATTATTGTTTCCTAATTTTATTATATTTTTTTGACTTCTGTTAAGCATTTGAACTCAATTAAAAGCGTTTGCAATTTAAATGCAAGTCTACTGTCTTGAAATTCAAGCAGTAGTTGTTTTATTATAATGCTACTGTGGTGGAATTCCCTTTACCACCAGAGGTCCAGTCTTCTATACACCCAACAATTATTTAATAAATAAATCTTGTGTTCAGTAATAGGGCCTCCACCATTATCTCTTCAAAAGAGAGTTTACATTGCATCGCTTATTAGGGCATTTCAATTATGACAAATATCAAAATAATTTTTCTCTACTGACATATTAATTTATTTTAACATGATTACTTATTGACATTGGAAACATCATGCATTTAAAAAAAACAACAACAACTAATCACATTTGTACAAATATTTGTGTCATGAATTCTCAGAAAGTTGATTGTCATTTTAAAAGGAAACTATGCGAGGCTCGTAATTAACCTAATTAAGCCAAAATCATAATTAAATTTAACATTTTATTAATTGCCCACCTCTATTAACTGTAATCAACTAAGCTAAGATAAATTTCAATATCCAAACTGCTCATTATGTACTACTATTACAGTATCCTTTAATTCTACTTAGTTGTAGATTAAACTTCTTTTTTTTAACATATGCAATAATCTGAGGTTCTTGTCATATGACGTTAGTAATTGTTGATTAGTTGATTGCAGATGAGGTCCCCATTGATGGTGATGGAATTGTGTGAATTATTCAAATAATATGTAAACGAGGTCCCTATAGGTCATTTTCATCTGATTTTTTTTCATGTCCCCATATAGCATGGTCAAAGCATTACTTAATTTATTTGGATTTTTGAAGTCGTGTATGAGCTAACAAAGCTATAGTTAGAGTACTTGATTTTTTTTGTACCTCTAGAACATTTAGAAAGGGTGGTTCCCACGGGTGATGATCAGAAGCTTGGTCCCCATAGGACATTGTTTTTCTGTGTGTGTTTTTGTCTGTGTGTGGGGGTTTGTCTGTCTGTCTGTTTCTCTGTCTGTCTGTTTCTCTGTCTGTCTGTTTCTCCGTCTGTGTGTTTGTCTGTCTGTGTGTGTGTGTGTGTGTGTGTGTTTGTCAATGTATTTCTGTGTTTGTGTGTATGTCTGTGTGTTTGTGTGCCTGTCTGTATGTATGTGCTTTGTTTTGTATGTATACAGTTTGTGTATGTATATTTATTCATCAATGTCATTTATTAATATATGTATTTATATGTATATTTATATCTTATATATGCATATTATATTAAATAAATACATAATTTTATCTTATATACTTTATATAAATTAATATATGTAAATTCATGTATATACACACGTGGACAAGTTGTTGGTACCCTTCGGTCAATGAAAGAAAAACTCACAATGGTCACAGAAATAACTTTAATCTGACAAAAGTAATAATTAAAAAAAAATCTATGAATGTTAACCAATGAAAGTCAGACATTGCTTTTCAACCATGCTTTAACCTAATTATTTAAAAAAATGAACTCATGGAACAGGCCTGGACAAAAATGATGGTACCCCTAACGTAATTGTTTGTTGCACAACCTTTTGAGGCAATCACTGCAATCAAACGATTCCTGTAACGGTCAATGAGACTTCTGCGCCTCTGCAGGTATTTTGGCCCACTCCTCATGAGCAAGCTGCTCCAGTTGTTTCCGGTTTGAAGGGTGCCTTTTCCAGACAGCATGTTTCAGCTCCTTTCAAAGATGCTCAATAGGATTGAGGTCAGGGCTCATAGAAGGCCACTTTAGAATAGTCCAATGTTTTCCTCTTAGCCATTCTTGGGTGTTTTTAGCTGTGTGTTTTGGGTCATTGTCCTGTTGCAAGACCCATGACCTGCGACTGAGACCCAGCTTTCTGACACTGGCCAGCACATTTCTCTCTAGAATCCCTTGATAGTCTTGAGATTTCATTGTACCCTGCACAGATTCAAGACACCCTGTGCCAGATGCAGCAAAGCAGCCCCAGAACATAACAGAGCCTCCTCCATGTTTCACAGTAGGGACAGTGTTCTTTTCTTGATATGCTTCATTTTTCCGTCTGTGAACATAGAGCTGATGTGCCTTGGCAAAAAGTTCCATTTTTGTCTCATCTGTCCATAGGACATTCTCCCAGAAGCTTTGTGGCTTGTCAACATGTAGTTTGGCATATTCCAGTCTGGCTTTTTTATGATTTGTTTTCAACAATGGTGTCCTCCTTGGTCGTCTCCCATGTAGTCCACTTTGGCTCAAACAACGACGGATGGTGCGATCTGACACTGATGTTCCTTGAGCATGAAGTTCACCTTGGATCTCTTTAGAAGTCTTTCTGGGCTCTTTTGTTACCATTGGGATTATCCGTCTCTTTGATTTGTCATGAATTTTCCTCGTGCGGCCACGTCCAGGGAGGTTGGCTACAGTCCCATGGATCTTAAATTTCTGAATAATATGTGCAACTGTAGTCACAGGAACATCTAGTTGCTTGGAAATGGTCTTATAGCCTTTACCTTTAACATGCTTGTCTATAATTTTCTTTTGAATCTCCTGAGACAACTCTTTCCTTCGCTTCCTCTGGTCCATGTTGAGTGTGGTACATACCATGTCACCAAACAACACAGTGACGACCTGGAGCCCTATATATAGGCCCTCTGACTGATTACAAGATTGTAGACACCTGTGATGCTAATTAGTGGACACACCTTGAATTAACATGTCGCTTTGGTCACATTATTTTCAGTATTTTCTAGGGGTACCATCATTTTTGTCCAGGCCTGTTCCATGAGTTTATTTTTTAAAATAATTCTGTTGAAGCATGGTTGAAAAGCAATGTCTGACTTTCATTGGTTAACATTCATAGAATTTTTTAAAATGATTACTTTTGTCAGATTAAAGTTATTTCTGTGACCATTGTGAGTTTTTCTTTCATTGACCGAAGGGTACCAACAATTTTGTCCACGTGTTTAAATTAAAAGGTGTATGTGTGTGTATATTCATTTCGATTTTCATGAATATGCATGCATGTTTGTGTCTTTGTGTTTTGTGTGTCTCTTTGTGTGTGTGTGTGTGTGTGTGTGTGTGTGTGTTCGTATGTATATTTATTTATATATATATTTGTGTTGATTCATATAGATATTTTTGTTTGTTTATTATATGTATTTAATTTATGTATAGGTATTACTCTTGTATATTTATATATTTTATGTATTATATATATAAAATTTTTACATTTATTTATATATTGAATAGACAAACACACAGAAACACGCACGCACACACCAACACAAAACACACCCACACACTCACATGAATATACATGCGTATTGATATGTGTATTGTATTATTAAAAATTTTTATATATGTATATCTATTTTTCATCTATGTGTATATATTTGCTTTATTTACATAGTTATTTATATTTTTTATATAAATTATTTACATATATATATATATATTTATATACATATTTATGTATATTATTCATATGTATATGTAAATATTTTATTCCTATTTATATACTATATATTTTTTCATATATTTATAAGGAATATATATATATATATATATATATATATATATATATATATATATAATATATATATATAAAATTATATGTTTTATTAAATTTTGTTTATACACGTGTATATAATTTGTATAATTATTTAACACACACCAACACACACTCCAGCACACTCACCAACAAACACAAACATGAATGTGCTTGTGTGTATTTATATATCAATAATACATGATTCAATATTTAAATAATGTATATGAATATATTCATGAATATGCATGCGTGTATTAATATATTATTTACATATTTAATTTACCTATATCTATTATTCATATGTATGATTATTTATATATTTATTTAATACACACCGCGTGTATTTATATATATATTAATATATGATTTTACTTATTTTATGTATATATATAATTTTGTTTGCATTTGTTTGTGTGCGTGTGTGTATTTTTTGTGTGTGTGTGTCTGTCTGTCCGTGTGTGTTTGTTTGTCTGTTTGTATCAGTGTATTAATATATATTATTTAAATATTTAATTTATGTACATCTATTTTTCATCTGTGTATACATAATAATTATATGTTATGTATGTATTATTGATGCATTTATTTATATAGTTATTTATTTACATAGTTATAAACTATATTTACCCCAACATGCAAACATACACCCACAGATATACACACACAAGCATGAATATGCATGCTTGTTTGTTTGTATTTATATATATTATTTACATATTTGAAGTGTATACATTGATATACAAACACGCACGCATGAATATGCATGCATGTTTGTATGTGTGTATTACTATATATTATTTAAATATTTAATTTATACATATCTCTTTTTCATCTGTGTATATATAATTATATGTATTCTATATGATATAATTGTTTTGTATGTATTGTTGATTATTTATATTTTATTTATTACTTATATGTCCACGTGTTTTTATATATTATTTACATATTGTATTCATATATATATAAACCAACATAGTTTGTGTGTATGTATATTCATTCATATATATATATATATTAATTTGTGTATAGCTATTATCTATACATGTATTTATATATTTTTCTTCATATATAAATGTGCATGAGTGTCTTTCTTTCTGTCTGTGTTCGTATGTATTTTTATTTATATGTATTATTTGTATATTGATTTATATGTATTATTTTATTATTTTATTTATATTACTACTTTTATATTTATTACTTTATATAAGTATTAGCTTTTTTTTTTTTTTTTTTTGGGACACCCTATGTAAGTGGAGGGTGATCTACATTTTGCCCGATAATTAATAGGACTGCTCAGCTCAGTCTGTTTTTTTTGGGGTTTTTTTTTCAGATAAGGACTCGGGAGAACGCTTATCCAGACTGGTAGAGGAGGCCTGTATGCTCCTGGCTGATTACAGCGGACGCCTGGCAGCCGAGATCGATGACCGACGGCAGCTGACACGGCTACTCGCACTTTTTCTGCAAAGTCAGCGGGATGGCCTGGCCAAGAATGAGCAGAAACTAGAAGTGCGTATATGCCCCCATTTTTCTTATCCGTACTGTACTTAGCAAACTCTTTGTTGAAATCTTTTGTCTCACTTTTCTTGTCCACTAGAGGGCAGCACCAACCAATGCAAGAACATGCAGGAAACTTTTCTTTCACTCATGTTTGGTTAAAGTCAACCGGAACAATCCAGAATGATCCTTATGCAGAGTTTTCTGCTCTCACGTACATCATAATGAGCAGCAGGAATCATTCACCAATATGATTCAGTCATGTTTTACGGAAAAAGTAAGAGCTAATTATAACAGTAATGTAATTTAACAGCTACAAACTACAAACACTGCCTGCTGATATTTGGTCACCTACAAACAAGCAGGATTTCTGGCTCTCACAGACCTGTAAGTTCTTCTTTAAGAGACTCTCCACTCGTTACCTGTATAAATGGCATCTGTTTGAACGTATCAGTATAAAAGACACCTGTCCACAACCTCAAACAGTCACACTCCAAACTCTACTATGGCCAAGCCCAAAAATCTGTCAAGAGACACCAGCAACAAAATTGTAAACCTGCAGCAGGCTAGGAAGACTGAATCTGCAATAGATAAGCAGCTTGGTGTGAAAACGTTTTGGAGCAATTATTAAAAAACGGAAGACGTACAAGACCACTGATAGTCTTCCTTGATCTGGGGTCCATGCAAGATCTCACCCCATGGAGTCAAAATGGTCACAAGAAATGAGCAAAAATCCCAGAACCACATGGGGGACCTAGTGAATGATCTGCAGAGAGCTGGGACCAAAGTCAAGTCAAGTCAAATTTGTTTATAGCACATTTAAAAACAACCGAAGTTGACCAAAGTGCTGTACAATGATGATAAAATAAATAAATAAATAAAAAAAAATAAAAAAATCATCTTCATTATCATCATCATAATAATAATACAGAATTAAACAGCATAAGATATAAGCAAAATAAAATTAAATATAACTATGTAAAAAGTAAATAAAATCAAAGTTAGTGACAGTTACTAAGAACAATAATCAAATTAAATCATGCATAAATAATTTAATGTAAAAAATTATAAATTAAACTTAACTAAAAAAGTAGAACAAATAATTAAAAAGAAATAAAGGGAATCAAGTGTCTCAGCCAGGTGTAAAGGCCATTGAAAAGAAATGAGTTTTCAGTCTGGATTTAAAAGTTTCTAATGTAGGTGCTGCTCTAATATTGAACGGTAAACCATTCCATAATTTAGGCGCAGCGACAGCAAACGCTCGGTCACCTCTGAGCTTTAATCTAGACCTCGGGACAGAGAGGAGTAACTGGTCTGAGGATCTGAGATTTCTTGATATTGTATGAGGTTGTAAAAGCTCAGAGATGTACAGAGGTGTAAAACCATTCAGTGATTTAAAAACGAGTAATAAAATTTTAAAATCAATCCTGTAGCGAACCGGGAGCCAGTGAAGTGACTTTAATACCGGAGTGATGTGATCACTTTTGCGTGTACCGGTTAAAAGTCAAGCAGCAGAATTTTGGACAAGCTGTAGACGAGAGAGAGACGACTGATTGATCCCTGTGTATAACGCATTACAGTAATCAAGTCGAGATGAAATAAAGGCATGAATCACTTTCTCGAAATTTTTGCACGATAGAAAAGGCTTAATCTTAGCTAAAATTCTCAGTTGAAAGAAACTAGATTTAACCACTGAGTTTATTTGTTTATCAAATTTAAAATCATTATCAAATATTACGCCTAAATTCCTTACAAATGGTTTACAGTAATTCGCTAATGGAGCAAAGTTGCTGCCAGGAGCACACAAAGAATCAATTTTTTCAAAGACGACAATCTCAGTTTTATTTTCATTTAATTTGAGAAAATTTAGAGATATCCATGCTTTAATGTCATCTAAACAAGCTTATAAGGGACTTTATGGCATTTTTTTGTGTTTTTTCTTTAAAGGCAAATAGATCTGAGTGTCGTCAGCATAACAGTGAAAAGAGATACCGTGCTTGTTTATGACGGAACCCAGGGGCAGCATATATAAAGAAAAGAGGATGGGACCCAGGATGGAACCCTGCGGTACCCCACAAGTTAGTGGAGCCTCTGAAGAAGAAAAGCCACCTAGGCTCACTGAAAAGGTTCTGTTAGTCAGATAGGATTTAATCCAGTTCAGAGCCAATCCTCGGATGCCACAGCAGTTTTCGAGGCGTGAGATAAGAATGTTGTGATCTATAGTATCAAATGCCGCACTAAGATCTAAAAGCACTAAAATAGCAGGATCTCCTGAGTCAGCGGTCAATAAAAGATCGTTAAAAACTTGTAAAAGTGCAGTTTCTGTGCTGTGATATGCTTTAAAACCAGACTGAAATAATTAAAAAATTGCATTTTCATTTAGAAAAGTCTGCAGCTGTAAGCACACAACCTTCTCTAATACTTTCGAGAGAAATGGCAGTTTTGATATCAGTCTGAAATTTGTTGGGTCTGTGGGGTCAAGATTGGGCTTTTTCAGCAGAGGCTGGACAACAGCATGTTTAAAAGCATCAGGAACAATTCCAGTTTCGAGACTATGATTAATCAATGTTAAAACAGTAGGACCAATTGAATTAAAGGCCTCTTTAATGAGTCGGGCTGGAACAATGTCTAGGGGACAATAAGTTGGTTTCAAATGAACGATGATATCATGCAAATGAGAGAGAGAAACAGGGTTGAACTGGTTTACCACACTGGAGGCACAGATGGGTCATGAGCAAGAGGTGTAATAAGTGCTCTAATGTCATTGATTTTATTTATAAAGAATGTTAGGAAATTTTCACACTTAATTGCAGTAATATCATGGCAGGTAGTGTCTGTGGGGTTAATAACAGTGTTTAATGTCTTGAATAGAACTCTTGGTCTGTGGTGGTTGTTTTCGATCAGATCAGAAAAATATTTAACTATCTCTGTTTTGACAGTTTTCTGGTATTCTGACAGGCATTCTTTAAAAATCTCAAAGGAAACCTGTAACTTATCTTTTTTCCATTTACGTTCAGCTCTCCGGCATTTCTGTCTGATAGAGCGGGTTCTCTCATTTAACCAGGGCTCAGATTTTTAGTTTGGAGCGCTTTGGTTTAAGAGGGGCGACACAGTTGAGGATGCGTGAGCAGGTGGAGCTAAACAGAGAGAGTAAACTCTCAGCACTCACTTCGGGACCAGGATTCACCAGCTCAACCAATTCATCAGCATTCTCATATTGTGTACAAAATTGTCCTGCAGTACCAGGACCGATTTTACGTGAGAGAGATGCCGGAATGCAGGATTTAACGGGACAGGAAATGTGAATACCGAACTTAACAGGGTTATGATCAGAAAAATAAGCATCACATATCTGAACATCGTATAATGGCAAACCGTGTGATAAAATTAGATCTAGGGTGTGACCATGTTCATGAGTCGGGTTACACACCCATTGAACAAGATTAAAAGACTCAATGAGATTTAAAAAGTCACTAACCAGAGGTTTAGAAGGACAGCATACATGAATATTAAAATCTCCAGTAATTAAAATGCGATCAAACTTCGGCAGAAACACAGCTAAAAGATCAGAAAAGTCATGAATAAACTCTTTGGTGAATTTTGTCGGACGGTAAATTACAATACATAGTATGGGATGTTTTAAGTCCACCTGAAATAACTGAAGTTCAAAACTGGTATAAACTTCGGTGGATATTTGTCGGCACTGAAAACTGTTGCGAAATATTGTGACCGAGTTGTCCTCCGGCTCCGACGCGCGTCTCAGTGGACGAAGGTTCCGATGATTCACGCCTCCTCTGCGAAGGCGCAGGAAAAGGTGACCGGGCACATGAGATGAGTGCGATGGCAGAACAGGTAGAACCCATTGACAGATGGTTTGCAGTGAGCGGCGTGCAATATAACGACCCTCAGGTAGAAATCCAGAAGTAAGCAGCTGGTGATGAGTGCAAGTCTTGAGCCTTACCGATAGGCCTCCCCGGCGCCTACGGCGTTTAACTCGGGGTAGGGCGCAAACAGAGCGACGTAGATTCACCGTTATGTTTGCTAAAAAGGGGGCTAAAGGATGCTGTTTGCCTCCCAGATCTTGCTTATAAAGTTCGACAACAGTAAAACATATCATAAGAAGTGTTGCTCGATCATACACCAGATAAGATGTAAATAATAAAACAGTAACTAAAAACACGGAGACCAGACGGCAATCCACACACACCGGCGCCATCATCAGGTCAACCAGGAACAATAATCTAATAAATAAAATAAATAAAAGTAACAAAGGCTACCATCAGTAACACACTGCGCCGCTAGGGACTCAAATCCTGCAGTTCCAAACTTGTTCCCCTGCTAATGCCAGTGCATGTCCAGGCCCGTTTGAAGTTTGCTAGAGAGCATTTGGATGATCCAGAAGAGGATTGGGAGAATGTCATATGGTCAGATGAAACCAATATAGAACTTTTTGGTAAAAACTCAAGTTGTCGTGTTTGGAGGAGAAAGAATAGTGAGTTGCATCCAAAGAACACCATACCTACTGTGAAGCATGGGGGTGGAAACATCTAGCTTTGGGGCTGTTTTTCTGCAAAGGGACCAGGATGACTGATCCGTGTAAAAGAAATAATGAATGGGGCCATGTACCTGACCGGGCAACGAAGGAGTGGCTTTGTAAAACGCATTTCAGGGTCCTGGAGTGGCCTAGACAACCTCCAGATCTCAACCTTATAGAACATTTTTGGAGAATATTGAAAGTCCGTGTTGCCCAGCGTCATCCCCAAAACATCCCTGCTCTAGGGATCTGCATGGAGGAATGGGCCAAAATACCAGCAACAGTGTGTGGAAAACCTTGTGAACAAATTTTTGTTATTGACCAAATACTTACTTTCCACCGTAATTTGCAAATAAATTCTTAAAAAATTCTACAATGTGATTTTCTGGATATTGTTTCTTATTTTGTCTCTCATAGTTGAGGTATACCTATGATGAAATTTAAAGGCCTCTCTTATATTTTTAAGTGGGAGAACTTGCACAATTGGTGGCTGACTAGTTACTTTTTTGCCCAGTTTTTGCCCAAATTCTATTAGTAAACTAATATAATACTAATTTTACAAAAAAGAAAGGGGTGTGACTATACATCTTACTGTACCTATAGCTTAATACATTGAAGTGCATG
This sequence comes from Clarias magur, assembly GCA_013621035.1. NCBI lineage: Eukaryota > Metazoa > Chordata > Actinopteri > Siluriformes > Clariidae > Clarias > Clarias magur. The sequence goes on along the minus strand of QNUK01000729.1, from coordinate 127,432 downwards.
TAATAATGAACACAAATATAGTAAATATACTTAAAAATTAAAGTTATGTTTAGGAATTCTTTTAATGGAATATTCTACTACAGAAAAGAAATAAAGTGAGTTAGTCTACAGTCGTGGCCAAAAGTTTTGAGAATGACACAGATATTAGTTTTCACAGTTTACTGCTAAACTGCTTTTAGATCTTTGTTTCAGTTGTTTCTGTGATGTACTGAAATACAATTACAAGCACTTCATACGTTTCAAAGACTTTTATCGACAATTACATGACATTTATGCAAAGAGTCAGTATTTGCAGTCTTGGCCCTTCTTTTTCAGGACCTCTGCAATTCGACTGGGCTGCTCTCAATCAACTTCTGGGCCAAATCCTGACTGATAGCAACCCATTCTTTCATAATCACTTCTTGGAGTTTGTCAGAATTAGTGGGTTTTTGTTTGTTCACCCGCCTCTTGAGGATTGACCACAAATTCTCACTGGGATTAAGATCTGGGGAGTTTCCAAGCCATGGACCCAAAATTTCAACGTTTTGGTCCCCGAGCCACTTAGTTATCACTTTTGCCTTATGACACGGTGCTCCATTGTGCTGGAAAATGCATTGTTCTTCATCAAACTGTTGTTGGATTGTTGGAAGAAGTTGCTGTTGGAGGGTGTTTTGGTACCATTCTTTATTCATGGCTGTGTTTTTGGGCAAAATTGTGAGTGAACCCACTCCCTTGGATGAGAAGCAACCCCACGGTCTCAACCTCTGAATGGTCTCAGGATGCTTTACTGTTGGCATGACTGATGATAACGCTCACCTTTTCTTCTCTGGACAAGCCTTTTTCCAGATGCCCCAAACAATTAGAAAGAGGCTTCATCCGAGATGGCGGCGCAGCAGTAGCACGCACCCGCCGCTCCGGAGCCAAAATGGTGCTACTTTGTTTACTTAGTATTGTAACGCGTTTATTTTACCCAGTATATGGACATCGGCGCAAACGGTGTTCGTACTTACCACTGCCAGACACTTTTACTACTCAATAAACCGGCAAATTTCATTCAAGATGAGCTGCGTGAGAAGCTACGCTACCTCGGCTTGCTTTGGGAACCAGGCCTCCAGCCTGATGCCGGTAGCCGGAGGAGGGGACATCGTAAGCGGTGCGCGAGGAAGCGGAAGCGTGGCAAGCGGGCGGGAGTCTGTGCTAGGCTAAAAACAAAGCCTAGCCAGCCGTCCATCATCTTATCTAACGTCTGCTCCCTGGAAAATAAACTGGACTACATCCGACTCCAACAGACTACACAGCGTGAGTTTAGGGACTGCTGCGTCTTTGTTTTCACAGGCTCAGCAACAAAGTTCCAGACACCGGCATTCAGCTAGACGGGCTAGCCTTGTTTCGCATGTCAGAAACGCAGCTCTGTGCGGTAAGACTCGCGGTGGTGGCTTGTGTGTTTACATCAACACGAAATGGTGTAAGAACTCTGTGCTAGTTTCTAGCTTTTGCTCATCATTGCTGGAGATTGTGACTGTTGGATGCAGACCTTTTTATTTATCGCGGGAATTCCCCACTGTTTTCATTATTAACTAGCGCTAATGCTAAGGAAGCGCTATGAGAACTGTATGCCAAGATCAATGACCTGCAAAATACACACCCGGACGGACTGTTTATTGTCGCTGGAGATTTCCACCATGCAAATCTCAAGTCAGTGCTTCTTAAATTCCATCAGTATGTGGACTTTGCAATAAGAGGGGAAAACACGCTGGATCTTATTTACACAAACATCCCCGGCGCATATCGGGCAGAGCCCCGGCCCCACCTCGGCTACTCAGACCACATCTCTGTTATGCTAATTTCAGCATACAGACCACTCGTCAGGCGTTCAAAACCGGTTAAAAAATCTCTGCCCTTCAGGACTATTTCGAAAACACTTACTGGAACATGTTTAGGGAGGCTGCAACTTACGGCGACTACACTGACTTGGAGGAGTACACGTCATCAGTGACCAGCTACATCAGCAAGTGCACAGATGACATCACTGTCTCCAAGAACATCATATCACGACCCAACCATAAACCATGGATTACTGCGGAGGTGCTTGCACTTTGGAGGACCAGAGACTCTGCCTTCAGAGCGGGGGACAAGGTGGCCCTAAGAACATCAAGGGCCAAACTGTCCCTGGCCATCAGAGAGGCGAAGTGCGCACACGCTCAGAGAATACACAATCACTTCAGGGACCGCGGTGACACACGGCGCATGTGGCAGGGCATACAAGCCATACAGGACATCATCACCTGCCTGTGCTGCCTGGGCTCCCTTCCAAATGCACTGAACAACTTTTATGCACGGTTCGATATGCAGAACAACGTGACGGTGAGGAAGACCACCCCTCGTCCGAACGACCAGGCGCTGTCTCACCACGGCTGATGTGAGGAAAACTCTATGCAGAGTTAACCCACGTAAAACTGGTGGACCAGACATCACAGGCAGAGTGCTCAGAGAATGTGCAGAACAGCTGGCAGATCTTCAACATCTCTTTGAGCAGGGCTGTCGTTCCCACATGTTTTAAGTCTACCACCGTCATCCCGTGCCGAAGAAGTCTTTTGTGTCCTGTCTCAATGACTACCGCCCTGTTGCACTCACTCCCATCATCATGAAGTGCTTCGAGCGGCTCGTCATGAGACACATCAAGACCCTGCTGCCCCCCTCACTGGACTCCCTCCAGCACCACCACAGTACTGGGGCACCCCAGGGCTGCGTGCTCGGTCCCCTGCTGTTTACACTAAGGATTCATGATTGTGTAGCGTTACACAGCTCCAATCATATCATCAACTTCGCTGATGACACGACCGTGGTGGTTCTCATCAGCAAGAACGACGAGTCAGCGTACAGAGAGGAGGTGCAGAGGCTAACGGCCTGGTGTAAAGACAACAACCTGTCTCTGAACGTCAAAAAGACAAAAGAGATGGTTGACTTCAGGAGGACACCGAGCGATCACTCTCCGCTTAGCATCGACGGCTCTTCTGTGGGCGTCCACCTGGAGGAGAACCTCATCTGGTCCCTCAACACCAGCTCTCTGCACAAGAAAGCCCAACAATGTCTTTTCTTCCTGAGAAGGCTGAGAAAGAAGCAGCTTCTACCACCAATCCTCACCACCTTCTACAGAGGAACTATTGAGAGCATCCTGAGCAGCTGCATCACTGTCTAGTTTGGGAATTGTACCATATTGAACCGCAAGACCCTACAGCGGATAGTGAGGACAGCTGAGAAGATCATCGGGGTCTCTCTCTCTCTTCTATCGAAGACATCTACACCACACGCTGCATCCGCAAAGCCACCAGCATTGTGGCTGACCAGACACACCCATCACACTCACTCTTCACCCTTCTGCCATCTGGACAAAGGTACCGAAGCATTCGGGCACTCGCATCCAGACTGTGTAACAGTTTTTACCCGCAAGCCATCCGTCTCCTCAACACAAAAGGACTGGACTAATAAACACACACACACACACAAACACACACACACACACACACACACACACACACACACACACACACACACACACACACACACACACACACACACACACATCTCTCAGACGAACTAAATAACATCTGGACTGAACTGATAAACACACACATGCACAAATCACACTGATCTACAACCATCTTCATTTATTCATACCCACCTACCTGACCACCTACCTTGCAATATTTGCACAATATTTATCTCACTCTGCCATTTGCACAAAAATATTTTGACACAATGTAAATTGTCTACTGCTGTTTTTTGTTTTTTCCCACTACCTCAACTCATACCTTATCATACAGTCTGCTATTTGCACAAAAATAATTTTTGACAATTGTCAATTGTTTACTGCTGTTTTTCTCACTACCTCAACACATACCTCATCACTAAAGAAAAGGCATTTCAGTACTGAAACGTGTTACATTGTTTGTGTTACGTTGTGTGTCATATCATGTAGCTCTTGTTTGAACAATTGCACATGCACTTTATCTGTTGTCTAGTGTTGTCTCTTCTAGTATAAAAATTGATAGCTTAGGTTAACTTATAAATTTAAAATCTGCGTTGCTAACTTATGTTGAGTTGAATGACAATAAAGCCTACTTGACTTGACTTGACTTGACTTGAATATGACTTTGCCCCAGTCCTCAGCAGTCAACTCGCCATACCTTTTGCAGAAGATCAATCTGTCCCTGATGGTTTTTTGGAGAGAAGTGGCTTCTTTGCTGCCCTTCTTGACACCAGGCCATCTTCCAAAAGTCTTGGCCTCACTGTGTGTGCAGATGCGCTCACACCTGCCTGCTGCCATTCCTGAGCAAGCTCTGCACTGGTGGCACTCCGATCCCGCAGCTGAATCCTCTTTAGGAGATGATCCTGGCGCTTGCTGGACTTTCTTGGACGCCCTGAAGCCTTCTTAACAAGAATTTAACTTCTTTCCTTGAAGTTCTTGATGATCCTATAAATTGTTGATTTATGTGCAATCTTAGTAGCCACAATATCCTTGCCTGTGAAGCCATTTTTATGCAACGCAATGATGGCTGCACGCGTTTCTTTGCAGGTGTCACAAACTAACCGGAGATGAACCAGAAGACTATCAGTTAGCCCTGTAGCGTGGATGGTAAACCCAAACGTGGAAGTAGCGCGAGCAGGCAGGATAACCACGCTGGTTATTATTAGAACTCTCCCGAAGAGAGAGCAAGAGTTTACACAAATAAACCTGCGTTCTAAATACACACACCCAATCGAAAGCGAAACCCAAGAAAGTGAGTACTCACGTTTAAACGAGCGAAGCGTCGGCGATAGCATGGGCAAAACTCAATGACTGAGCAATTTAAATCGACCGTATTACTTCCGGGGCCTAGTGCCGGTCATGTTACAAGTGCGCATATGACAGCAGGTCACCATGGTTAACAATGAAAGAACAATAATTTCAAGCATCACCCTCCTTTTATCATGTCAAGTCTGCCATTCTAACCCAATCAGCCTGACATAATGATCTCCAGCCTTGTGCTCGTCAACATTCTCACCTGAGTTAACAAGACAATTACTGAAATTATCTCAGCAGGTCCTTTAATGAGAGCAATGAAATGCAGTGGAAAGTTTTTTTTCGGGATTAAGTTAATTTTCATAGCAAAGAAGGACTATGCAATTCATCTGATTACTCTTCATAACATTCTGGACTATATGCAAATTGCTATTATAAAAACTTAAACAGCAACTTTTCCAATTTCCAATATTTATGTAATTCTTGTTGTATGTTGTATGTCACTTCATGGAGAGACAACTTCTCTGATCTGGAAGAGGAAGATGCATCCAACTAGCACCTATCCAAATCCTGAGACATGTTTTTTTCAAGAAATGTCAATTGCACTACATTACCATCTTGCCTGCTATAAGTCACATTTACGTTCTTGCTCATTAGACTATCGGCAATTCCTAACAATTATGTTTGTTGTAAATATTTTAGGAGTACAAGCGCAAACTGGCACAAGTTACCCAGGTACGGAAGGAGCTCCGATCTCGCCTCAACAACTTCCCGGATCTTTCTCGGCTTCCGAACGTAACAGGCGCCCACGTGCGCTTGCCCTCGTCTGGTGACCTCTACAGCCCATCTGACTGAGCTGGACTTCTGAGCCATCTTTCTATTTGTACCGTCATCATGAGCTCGGTCCTGGCACATTGATTTTCATGTCCATTACCCCGTCATACTATTAGTATGTGGTTATGTGTCCTGAAATAGATCTAGAGTTTTATTGAGTGGCTTAACCTCTTTGAAGCCTCAACTCGACACATGGTTTTTGCAAACGTTATATAAGCCGTGTTTTAAAAAGCTCACTCATACCTTGTCACCTTCACTCAGCCTCGAACAACGGCTTTACACAGAAAACTCTCCACTCGAGTCAGTGGCATGCCATAAGTTTGGTATCGACGTCACATATTTTAAACTGCTCAGTCGGATGTCTTTTTTTATTTTAATTTAATTTCATTAAATTTATTTATTTTACCTTTGGTCAGCTTTGTCTGGTTTATTATTCCCTGCTAGCTTAAACTAAGTTGAAGTCAGATCATGAGTTGTGGTGTTGTTTTGAACTACACCTGGTCTGATCTTCTGTAAGATAGCCAGTAGATTTATTTTCTGCTTTTCAAAGCACAAACTACTAGAACTGCCCAGTAGTACTTGAAATTTGCTGTGATACTATTTTTGTATATATATGTAGTGAATTTTAATGAATTCACTGGAGGGTACACATAGCTTGTGGAAAAACCAATCTTCGTTGCAGTATCTTATCAATTGAAGTATTTTAATTATAGGAATTTCAAAACATTGTGTTTCCAGGTCTGGAAGAGATTGGATTACAAATGCTGTAGTTAATTTCTTCTAAAATACTGCACGTGGATGGCTGCATATATTTATTTATTCATTCATTTATTTATTTATTTTTAAAGTTCACTTCTCAGTTTAGCATTATTACACTAATGATGCAGAAACACCATGCAATGTGGATATTTTAAGCATTTGAGTCATTTTACCGTGATCACAATGTAATGTGAAGGCCATCTGCATCATCCACAGAATCATTGATACCCATCTACAAAAGGTCCCTTTAACTTTCCTTTTGTTTCTATTCTGTTTATTAGATACATTCAACTGAACTTACGAGTGATATGCCAATTATTCATCTAAATGCAGTTATCATTAACCAAAGAGCCATTCTGTTACTGTAGCTTTCTGTTGCAAATGCACCCCAAAGATAATTTTTTTTTCTTTTGGAAATGGCTCTTCTTTTTGTCAGGAGATTGTTGACTGGATCGTTAATTTTGTGTGCGTGTGTACTGTATAATAACTTCTTTGTCCATCATCCGGACCTGTAAAATGATTGTCTGTGTAATCACGAGTTATACCTCATTCGACACTGTGCATTTTATCGTCAAACCTTCAAAAAAAAAAAAAAAAAGTTTGGATACCTGAACAAAATAAAGAAAGGTTGAGAAGATGTTTAAAAAAATGTCTCTTGGTGCTTATTATTATTTTTTTAATTGTATATATGTGTGTATGTACGCTGCTTACCTATTGCAGATTCATATATATATGACAGTGCTGTGCAAAAAAATCTTGAGCCAACACCCATTTCTTTGTATTCTTTTGTATTTTCTTTCCAAAGAGCCGGATGCTCTTGTATTTTAATGTAGTTTTGAAGAATAGTTCTCCAGGATGTTTTTTTATTTTTTATTATTATTTTTTTTTTTACAAGTTTCAGATTTTTTGTCCAGTCCCTGTACCTGAGCACTTTCAGAGGGATGTTTATTTGTTAAGCCACATAGTGACCTATGAATCATTTAATCGTTAAAAAAAAAAAGCATCTAACTTAAGGCATGAACCAGTGAGAAACAGGTGCAGATGTTGACCGATGATCAGGCCGGTGATTAGTATACTGCTGATGCTGAGTGGTTGGAACAGATGAGAGGGGAAGTGAGGTTGCGGCTGAGGTTGTTACATAAACAGCAGATTTTTAAAAATGGTATCTTTAGGTGTTTTAGGTCGCAGTAAAACATTTGTTCCTGTTTCTTTAATTAAATATTCATCATTTTAGTTGATTTAATTTAAAGAAATTGAGGGGTGTCACGGCACTGTATGTCTTTTATTTGCTTTTAAATCTCAAGCCAAATGCATCATGATTGTGTCACCTGTCACAGACTTCAAACTAAATGCCCATTTTTTTCCTTTACTTGACTCACCAGACAAATTAAATTGAGTGAATCCAAAAAAAAATTACCATTCATTTATTTATTCCAGCCACCACCACTGAATGATGGTTGGCTGCGATGACCTATGACCTCATCCGAGTGGTCGTTGGTGTAAGAGGTAGATATTTTGCTGAGAACATGTTTTTTGTGCTGTGGGAGAAAACCCACTAAATGCACACACAACGCGCAAGCTTGAGGCAACAGCGCTAAGCATTACATAACCTTGCTATCTTTTCATTACTAAAAAAAACATTTTTATTCTTATATCCCTTATATAAAGATCTCGGAAACAATCCTAACGAACCCGGTACTTCAATTTAACAACAGGGAACAAACAGGGGAAATGTTCGTTACTTACTGTATATAACTGTAGATCACATGCAGTATAGATCACAAATGCCAAGAGCAATTGACTCGGCTTGCTTGGAAAAATGGTTCTTGACAAAGCATTTATGCTAACAAGATGTTATAGGTGATTTCCAGCAGTGTTAATTAAACAATTAACACTCATAGGTAGCAGTGTTTATGGTGGAGGCTGATTTCCGGAGGCAGCGGTACCATCCACGGTTTGATGTGGTCCTGTTTCAGCTTTTAAAAATAAAGCAAAATGCAATCATGGAAGTGTACCTCTATATGATCAGCTGAATTGTTCCAATTGGCTAAAAAATAAATAAAAAAATATATATATTTTTTGTTTTATTGAAAGAAGAAAACAATACAGTACTTGCACTTATAGAAAGACAATTTACCTTTCTTCATTTTCATAAATAAAAAAATGAAGCCCCCCCCCCATCCCCCATCCCCGTCCCACTCGGCTCAACACAACCAACAAACATACTACATAAACATAACAGTAACAGGTATACATTTAATCAGGCAACACCTCTAAACTAGTAAAGTCGGAAATAAAGGGTTGCCAATTATGGAAAAATTTGGCTGTACATCCTCTCAACGTTTATGTAATTTTTTCAAGTTTTTAAAAAATCATGACATCTTTAAGCCACTGGGAGATAGGAGGATATTTACCAGACTTCAAATGCAACAATAACAAACGTCTTGCTAATAAGGACGTGAAAGCTATAATATCCTTCTGTATAGAATTAAGTGAAAGTGAGCAATCAGGAATCCCAAATATAGCAATCAGAGGACACGGTTGAAGAGTTACCCCAAGAACAGTTGACATAATAGCAAAATAACCTGTCCAGAAACCTTCCAGCTTAGGATATAGAAAAAACATGTGACTAAAGTGGCAGGGAGAACCATGGCATTTATCACATTTGTTTTCATACAATTCTGAAAGTCTAGACTTAGAAAAATGTGCCCTGTGTATGACCTTAAATCAAATAAGTCCAAGACGAGCACAAGAGGTGGAAGACCGTACCCTCTCTATAGCCTGTTCCCAGGACTCCTCCTGTACTTGAATTCCTAGTTCCCCTTCCCATGTACGCTTAAGCTTAACATTTGAGTGGTTACTAAGAGACAGGATAGTATCATAGAGTTTAGAAATGGTTCCTCTATGGTAAGGGATAAATGATAGCATAGTTTCCCACTGCTGCTCTGGAGGTAAAGAGGGTAAATTAGGGAAACACTTGGCAACAAAATTTCGAATTTGAAAATAGCTAAACAGATGGGTAATTGGGAGACCATAACGAGATGACAAATTGGCCAAACTATCGAAGACACCATCCACATATAAATGTTTAAATTGTTTTATACCCTTGTCACACCACGCTGAGAATGTCGAGTCAAGGAGTGATGGGGGAAACAAATGATTGTCGTTTAGAGGACCCGAAGAAGATGCTATTACAAATTTAAAGTGCCTTCTAAACTGAAACCAGATCCTAAGTGTGTTAAGAACCACCTGATTATCAGTATACAGAGGGGGTTTTATGGGTAAAGAGGAACGGAGCAGAGCCGGTATAGAAGATCCCTTACAGAATGATAGCTCCAATTTACACCAAGAGGAGACAGAAGATTTTAGCCAGTAGCAAAGTTTATGGATGTGAGCGGCCCAATAGTAAGCTAGAAAATTAGGTAATGCGAGTCCTCCACTAAATCTACATCTCTGCAGTACAGCTCTACGAACCCTAGGTGACTTCCTCCAAAAAACGAAAGAACCAATGATCTTATCCAGTCAGACAAAAAATGTTTTGGCAAAAATAAGGGAATGGACTGAAATAAAAATAGAACTTTTGGTAAAATATTCATTTTAACAACATTAATCTTACCTATTAATGAAAGGGGGCGATTACCCCATCTTTGAATATCAGATGTAATACTTGATATAAGGGGAGTAAAATTAGCTGATTTAAGGCCAGATAAAGAACGAGTCACATTAATCCTTGAAAAAAACTTTTTTTGTGTGTGTGAATCTTTCTTTAATATGCTTTAAAAAAAATTCCTGCATGAGAGCATCATCAGACGTGTGCGACTGCACATGCAAGTAGCTTCCAGGGATCAGAACTGGTCATTCAATTCCATATAAAACGTATAAACATCCTGCTAGTGTTCTGTGTTCTGCTGCATCTAACTGTATCCCAATCCTGATGAACAGGAATCTTATCTCAACCAGAAGCCATGTTTACCTTTCTGGCAAGCTTTCAAAGAAAGCCTCCTGTTCATTCAACAGAACATCATGGTCGGTTACGTCTCTGTATGTTGGTTTATTTATTTATTTATTTATTTATTTATTTATTAACTTTCACTCTTCACATCAGGATTATTTACAGTACATGATTCTATTTAGTTATGAATATATAGTAGACTATAATTGTGTATAGTAGTTATAATTGGTAAAAGTTAATTTCAGTTTTAGTATGCGTGTTATATTCATTTTTTGGAGTGCAATTTTCAGATTTTTTCTTTGGGCCAATGTTCATTAAAATTCTCACTTTGTTTAATTTGTAGGCAGGGCATTTCTTGCTCATCTTGCCTATGGATCCTTCTGGGAGCAGGTGCTAACAACCTGCCTTACCCAGATTGCCACAATCATCGCCTTATCAGAGCACTTATTCCTCTGAGGAGGATATTGCTAAGGATTAGTGATTAATTTTATATTTCTTTTCTTTTTCCGATATGATAACTATGATGTACAGTGGAACCTTCGATTACGAGCATAAGTCATTCCGGAAGCGGGCTCATATTCCAAAAACACTCGTAAACCAAATAGAATTTTCCCATAAGAAATAATGAAAACTCATATTATTCGTTCTACACCCCAAAACAATAAATACATAAAAATAATTAATACAATATATAAAGTAAAAATAAAACAAATTAACCTGCACTTAACTTTTTTTTTTTTTAAATAAATCCAGAAAGATAAGTGTTTCCGTTTGTGCGTGCAGGCGCCGTGTATTTGTATGTGTGTGTGTGTGTGTGTGTGGAATTAGCCCCTTGCCTCGTCTTAAACAGTAAAACTCCTCCTCCCTCCCACACCTCCCTTTTTAAATTTCCCAACTAACATTCACAATGCAAACACTGTTTTAACAGGAAAAAAAGAAACCCCTCTAATGATACTCACATGAGCACATACTAACGAAATCACTGCTGTAAAGTAAAAAAATAACAAATAACAAATGAACTAGCACCTTAACCTTGAAAAGAATCGCGACAGAACTGCGTTTTCTGTGTAAATAAAGCGCGTGTGTGCAGCCAGGGAGAGAGTGTGTGTGCGTGCACACACATAAAGTACACATGAGTAAAGTGTGTATGTGCTGGTGTGTATGGGGCACAGTGTCAAATTACGCGCGCGCACACAGAAGAGAGAGGGAGATGTTGATTATACCAGTAAGACATGAGCGCTAAGACGCAGCAGGGGAGACGATTACCCATAATTCCCGCAGCGCAAGAATCATTGGCTCAGTTGTGATCACTTGCCGCTCGGTCAAAATAAGAGTCGCATGCGTGATACATGATACTCAGCGCTCATAAACCAAGACTTGCTCGGTTTCCGATTAAAAATTTATTAAAAATCTTTGCTTGGTTTGCGGAACACTCGTAAAATCTCGTAAACTCGTAAATCCGAAGTTCCACTGTATGTTGTTTTTTATAACCTTTATCTGTTCTTAAAAGAGGAAGTATGTGTGTGTGTGTATATATTTCTATTATTAATATGTGGTCGTGGCCAAAAGTTTTGAGAATGACACACAGTTTTCACAAAGTTTGCTGCTAAACTGCTTTTAGATCTTTGTTTCAGTTGTTTCTGTGATGTACTGAAATATAATTACAAGCATTTCATACGTTTCAAAGGCTTTTATTTGGAGTTTGTCAGAATTTGTGGGTTTTTGTTTGTCCACCCGCCTCTTGAGGATTGACCACACGTTCTCAATTAAGATTAAGATCTGGGGAGTTTCCAGGCCATGGACCCAAAATTTCAACCTTTTGGTCCCTGAGCCACTTAGTTCTCACTTTTGCCTTTTGGCACGGTGCTCCATCGTGCTGGAAAATGCATTGTTCTTCACCAAACTGTTGTGACTGATTGTTGGAATAAGTTGCTGTTGAAGGATGCTTTGGTACCATTCTTTATTCATGGCTGTGTTTTTGGGCAAAATTGTGAGTGAGCCCACTCCCTTGGATGAGAAGCAACCCCACACATGAATGGTCTCAGGTTGCTTTACTGTTGGCATGACACAGGACTGATGGTAGCGCTCACCTTTTCTTCTCCGGACAAGCCTTTTTCCAGATGCCCCAAACAATCGGAAAGAGGCTTCATCCGAGAATATGACTTTGCCCCAGTCCTCAGCAGTCCATTCGCCATATTTTTGCGGAAGATCAATCTGTCCCTGATGTTTTTTTTAAAAGAGAAGTGGCTTCTTTGCTGCCCTTCTTGACACCAGGCCATCTTCCAAAAGTCTGGAAGCCTTCTTTACAAGAATTGAACCTCTTTCCTTGAAGTTCTTGATGATCCTATAAATTGTTGATTTTGATTGTTGATCATAGGTGAAGTGGTGAAGTGTTTTAGCTGAGAAGTATGGAATACTGGGTGGATCCAGAGCACCGCAGGCAGCTGGAGCCGGTAGGTGACGAGGTTGATTTGGAGGGTGATGCGGTATGGACCGATGAAACGAGGTGATAATTTCCTGGATTCTGTCTGCAGGTGTAGATTTTTTGTAGACAGCCATACCTTGTCACCTACGTGGTACAATCGCCCCGGTGGGTGTCGACGGCGGTGCTGAGTGATGTAGCGGGTGTTGGCGCGTTTGATGGCAAGGTTTGCTTGGTTCCATAGCCGTCGACTCCAACGGACCAACTGTTGGGCCGACGGTACTTGGTGGTCGAACATCGGAGGTTGGAAGCCGTGGCATGCCTCAAATGGGCTTAAGCTGGTGGCGAATGAAACGTGGAGGTTGTGTGATAGTTCAGCCCAGATGAGGTAGCGAGCCCAGGAGCACTGACGGTCGGCGACAAAGCACCTCAGGTAGCTCTCCAGTTGTTGGTTGGTCCGTTCTGTCTGACCGTTAGTCTGTGGGTGGTAGCCGGAGGACAGACTACAGGTGGAATGGATCAGACAGCAGAAGGCCTTCCAGAACCGTGAGGTGAACTGAGGCCCCCTGTCCGAGACGATGTCCTTTGGGAACCCATGCAGGCGGACTACATGTTCTAATATCAGCTCGGCTCTTTTCTTAGCTGACGGGAGCCCGGGAAGGGCCACCAGAGGCACAGCTTTGGAGAACCGGTCGACGATGGAGAGGATGGTGTTCTTTCCTTCGGAATCCGGCAGGCCCGTGATGAAGTCGACAGCAATGTGTGTCCAGGGCCGACGGGGAACAGGAAGTGGTTGAAGCTCGCCCGGAGATGGTTGATTTGCATCCTTGGCCCTGGCGCACACTGGGCACGCCTGGACGAACTCGTGAACATCCTTGGTCATGGTGGGCTACCAGAAGGCGTGCTGTATGAATTGAAGGGTGCGACGTGTTCTGGGGTGTCCAGCGAGGAGAGAGGAATGTCCCCATTGGATGACCTCAGTCCTGATGGTGTCCGGTACATAGAGTTGACCAGGCGGCACACCTGCCGGTTCGGCCTCCGCAGCCTGTGCCTGGCGCACCCTTGTCTCCAGATCCCAGTAGTGGTGCTATGATCCTGGTGGGAGGTAGGACAGGCGCGGGCTCCGCCCAGGGGACATCTTCCTCATGCTGTCGGGAGAGGGCGTCGGCCTTGGTGTTCTTGGACCCCGGGCGGTATGACAGATGGAAGTTGTAACTCTCAAAAAATAACGCCCACCGCGCCTGTCTAGGGTTAAGCTGTTTCATTCTTCGGATAGTGATTAGATTCTGGTGGTCGGTCCAGACGATGAACGGCTCTCTGACACCCTGGAGCCAGTGACGCCATTCCTCCAGAGCCCACTTTATGGCCAACCACGCTTCGCGGTCCCCTACCCTGTATCGCTGCTGAGTGGGGTCAAATTTTCTGGAGAAGAAGCTACAAGGGTGCAGATTCTGATCTAGACCTCGTTGGGAGAGAACGGCCCCGGCGCCCACATCCGAAGCGTCCACCTCCACAACGAATGGTTTGCTCGCGTCTGGATGGAGGAGAATTGGTGCGGTGGTGAAGCGGTGACACAATTCCTGGAAGGCGGAGATGGCGGCAGAGTTGAGGGTGAAGGGGTGAGAAGATGGTCGTGTCAGGGCGGTTAAAGGAGCTGCAACCGTACTGTGGTCCCGGATAAAGTGACGATAGAAATTCGCAAACCCGAGGAACCGTTGAAGTTGCTTGAGGGTCTTGGGTAGGGGCCAATGATGCACAACTTCCAGTTTCTGCGGGTCCATGGCCACACCCTGGGGCGAGATAACAAAACCCAGGAACGTGGTGGAGCGCTCGTGAAAAGCGCACTTCTCCAACTTACAATACAGTTGATGGGCGAGAAATCTCTTGAGGACCGCCCTGACGTGTTGGACATGTTCGTCAACAGTCCGGGAGTAAATAAGGATGTCGTCTAGGTAGACGAACACCCAGCGGCCTAGCATGTCTCTGAGAACATCATTGATGAATTGTTGGAATGCAGCAGGTGCGTTACAGAGTCCAAAAGGGATGACCAGGCTTTCATAGTGTCCTGTGGGGGTGATGAAGGCCATTTTCCACTCATCACTCTCTCTAATGCGCACCAAGTTGTAGGCGCTCCTAACTGAGTAAAGATGGTGGCACCAGAGAGGGCGTCCAGGGCAGAGTTGGTAAGCGGCAATGGGTGTCGGTTCTTGATGGTGATATCATTGAGCCCCCGATAATCGACACATGGACGTAATTCACCTCCTTTTTTCTTTACAAAGAACACCGGAATCGATGAACGCGGTACTTTCGACCCGTTTGTGGCCAAACTGGAGGCGTGCTCCGGTGTCAACCACGGCGGGAGGTGGAGAACCGACTGATCTGGTAGGTGCAGTTGCAAATGAGGAGCGAGCTTCAAAGTGAGTACTCACGATTAGACGGACACAGCATCGGCGATAGCATGGGCAAACTCAATGACTGAGCAATGTGTGGAGCCATCTTGTCTGCTTCCTGAATAACGACCTAACTACTTCCAGGTCCTAGTGCCGGTCGTGTTAGGAGTGCGCATGACAGGTGCAATCTTACTAGCCACAATATCCTTGCCTGTGAAGCCATTTTTATGCAACGCAATGATGGCTGCATGCGTTTCCTTGCAGGTCACCATGATTAACAATGAAAGAACAATGATTTCAAGCATCACCCTCCTTTTAACATGTCAAGTCTGCCATTCTAACCCAATCAGCCTGACATAATATTCTCCACCCTTTGCTCGTCAACATTCTCACCTGAGTTAACAAGACGATTACTGAAATGATCTCAGCAGGTCCTTTAATGACAGCAATGAAATGCAGTGGAAAGATTTTTTTCGGGATTAAGTTAATTTTCATGGCAAAGAAGGATTATGCAATTCATCTGATCACTCTTCATAACATTCTGGAGTTTATGCAAATTGCTACTATAAAAACTTAAGCAGCAACTTTTTCAATTTCCAATATTTATGTCATTCTCAAAATGTTTGGCCACGACTGTATGCATGTCTGTTTGTGTGTGTCTGTGTGTTTTTTTTATAACCAAATATCAGTGGTGGCCGGTCAATACGGAGCGCAGTGGCGCCGCCCCCCTTAAAGTTAAGCAGAGAAGAATGCTACTTTAACATGTAATTATTTAACATAATAATTATTTATTTAAATAATGAAATAAAGGCATTTAGTCACAATATTTTTTAAAATATTTAGTCCGCAGTATATCTTAATATAATTTATTTTGCAATTAAAGAAAAATCTAAACTGTAAAACGTTCAGTTGTGTTCATTTTGTGAGGGCAGGAGTAGCTCATTGGTTAAGGCATTGGACTACAGTTCAGAAGATCCCAGGTTCAAACCACACAACCACCAAGTTGCCACTGTTGGGCCCTTGAGCAAGGCCCTTAACCCTCAATTGCTCAGATGTAATGAGATAAAAATGTAAGTCGCTCTGGATAAGGGCGTCTGCCAAATGCCTAGATGTAGGTAAGTAAACTTTTTAAAAGCATGTGATTTGAGACTGAGCTCTTATTGGATCTTTTCAAATCATTATTGGGGCACTGTGCGCCCCGAACCCTCCCACTTTTGTTCTTAGCGAATCAATATTGTTTTTTAAATACTGGGGCTCATGTGATTGCACCATTCTTATTTTCCTTTTCCTATTTGGACTTTTCCTCCACTTCTTATGGCAAGCGGAACTGGCTGACTGGATTTGATGTGTGTCATGCCTTTATTTTATACTAGTAGTAATGATGGAATGATTGTTCGCTCATCCTTAAGTCAAGTTTTTACATATATTCAATAGATGTATGTTAATTTTGTGAGGCCAGTTCGCCAGTTTGTGTGTATATTTATTTATATATATTATTAGTGTTCATGTGTGTGTTTGTATGTGTTTGTATATGTGTGTTTGTTTATGTATGTCCGTGATTGTTTGTGTGTGCGTGTTTGTTTGTGTGTGTTTGTTTGTGTGTGTATAAACATGCATGTTTCTGTGATTTTACGTTTGTGTGTGAACTGTATATATATATATATATCATTGATATATTTAACTATGATTTCTATTGGTTTTTACATTTAGGACTTTATTCATTTATCAATTTATTTATTCATTTTATATATTTTATTTATGTGCCAATTAATTTTATTTACTTTTCTTTCATTTTAATTTGCCTCAGGAAACTATATTACTGACCCTAGCAACAAGTTGCATTCTCCTGAAAGCTCCTCTGTTCTCCACACGATGGCAGCATTCCTCTACAACTGAGTTTAATAATCATGCATGTAATTCCTTATATGGTGCAGCAGATGGCGCCAAATAATTAACGTTGAGAGCCTACAGGAGTGGGTGAACTTTAGTACAAGCTTCTTAATTGAACGACGCGTCAGTAGGCCATCGATCTGGATCTCGTTTAGTTCTTTCATGCCATTTTCATATACTTTCTGATATCTTATTCTAGTACACAGTGTTGATTAATTATGATTTCTATTGGTTTTTCCATTTAGGACTCTATTCATTTATCGATTTGTTTACTTTTTTTTTTTTTTAGTATTTATTTATTGATTGATTGATTTACAAGGATTTAACATATGAATATTAATTAATTCAAAGATATAAATATAAGTGTGTGCTTGTCTGAATCATGAGTATTATTGTACCATGCTTTGTTCAATTTTCATCTACTTGTCTCTGGATTATCCTCATATGGTGCAGCAGATGGCGCTCATGCGAGGGTTTTTCCCCCCCCTATAATAATAATAATAATAATAATAATAATACTTTTTATTTGTAGGCGCCTTTCATGACACTCAAGGCCATCTTACATACCATAAAAAAACAACATACAAACATGGAAAAAATAATAATAAAATAAAATAAAAACAATATGCACACAATAGTGTTAAAGGTATGTCTGCCTGAATAGATGTGTTTTCAAACGGGATTTAAAAACAGTGATAGAGTTACTGTTACGGATATCGAAAGGTAGTAGGTTCCACAGGTAGGGGGCAGCGTAGCTAAAAGCTCGAGATCCCATGGTTGCCAAACGCATACGAGGAAGAACCAGGTTTAATGATGATAATGATCTCAGATTTCTAGAAGGAGTATAGGTTAAGAGAAGATTTATGTAATGCCTTATAAACGAGAAGCAGAATTTTATAATGTATGCGCTGTTGGACGGGAAGCCAGTGTAGCTGTTGAAGAACAGGAGTTATGTGGTCCATTGTGGGAGTTCTAGTTAGTATTCTAGCGGCTGAGTTCTGTACTAACTGCAGCTTCTGTAGGAGTTTGAGGGGAAGACCAAAAAAAAAAGAGCATTGCAACAATCTATGCATGTGGTGACGAGAGCGTGTACCAAAATAGCATCCTCATTGAGAGGGCCGGGCGGAGACGGTTAATGTTTCGGATGTGGTAGTACGCTGTCCTGGTGATATTGTTAATGTGTGCTTCAAAGGATAGAGTGCTGTCAAGGATAACACCCAGGCTTTTAACTTGTGTTGAAGGGGAGATTGTGGAACCATCAACACTTAACGAAAAACTACTGGTCTTCGATAGAGTATTTACAGTGCCCACGAGGAGTATTTCAGTTTTACTACTGTTAAGTTTGAGAAGATTATTTGAGAACCATAACTTAATTTCAGCTAAACAGTCTGAAAGAGAAGATGGAGGTGTCACGAATCGGGGTGCGAGGCATAAATGCAGAGGTCCAGGTGGTAAAGGAAACGATGTTTATTATTTTAAACACAAAACAGGGAAATTAAATAAACAAATAGACTTTAATATAAAACAAACCAAAACACGAAGCACAATGAACGGACATGAACGAGGTGAAAATCAACGGCTGCAAGACGCTAAACTGAACTTAAACAAACCATTTATAATAAAACTAATGAGCAAGTCGGTTCAGGTGAGCGCCCCACGTCACCTGACCGAGGTGCTTAATGGGAAATGAAGTGAAAATAAAAGGAACTACACACAAAATCACAGGGCGCTTTGGCGCCCTCTAGGGGTTATCCCTGACAGGAGGAAGGTCAGAAGTAGGCTTGGAAGAAATATAGAGCTGGGTGTCATCAGCATAGCAGTGAAATAGGACACCATATTTCCGGAAAATATACCCCAGGGGCAGCAAGTAGATGATAAATAGTGAAGGCCCCAAAACCGACCCCTGAGGGACTCCTGCAGTCGCAGATTTGGTCTGGCCAAGCTGAACAAATTGAGTGCGGTGAGAGAGATATGAAGAAAACCAAGCCAAAGAAGTATCTACAACTCCAATGGACTTCAGTCTTTATAATAGAATATGATGGGAGATGGTGTCAAATGCTGAGGTTAAATCGAGAAGTATGAAAATAGACAGGAGTCCTGAATCTGCTGCTACCAGAAGATCATTCGAAATTTTATATTTTAATATATTTTTACATTTTTTATATTAAAATATTTTAATATTTTAAGGGCAGTCTCTGTGCTATGCTGAGGACGGAAACCTGATTGAAATTGTTCATATAAGTTATTACTTGACAGGTTAATGTCTCTGTCTCTGGATTATCTCTGCAGAGCTCATGTAGCTTCCACCCTCGTGTGCAGACGCGTCTATCTAACTCTGCCAGATCCCACTTAAGGGATGTTCCAGGAGTGGTATAGGCGCAATTGCCACAGCAGAAAACTACAGCAGAATTTGAGTAACACCTGCCAACCAGAAAGACAAGAGACACCCCACGAAAATTCCCCAAGATCTCCTAACTTCCTTAATTTTACATGGTTTATATATCCTTACCTAGCAATTACCTCATTGTTCGCTCCTCCTTAAGTCATGTTTTTACTTAATATTCAATAGATGCATGTTCATTTTGTGATTCCAGAAAAGGCAACTCCCAGTTACATATTTTTCCACCTCTCATCTCATATTTATTCATGACTGGGTAGGACACCAAAAATCTATTATTTATTATTTATCTATTAAAATCTATTAATCTAAAATAACCTATTTTCTTTTTTCCTTTTTCAGAGAAGGTTTGGTTTGTTCCTCTTTTACTAACCAGACTATTGACCACTGCTGGTGAAGACAGTTAAAAACTGTCCATAACTGTCCATAGTATGCCTCTAAATGTATAGAAGTTATTTACCTATTAGTCCTTTAATATTTGTTTTCATTATTTGTTTTAATTATACATTATACATAATCATACAATTATATGACTTTTCTAATGATTCTGATCATATACTGCATATCAAACAGTGACTAATGTGGTTAATTCTTGGATACATTATTTTAGATTAAAATTAGATATTAATTAAATCAGTGCATGGTCACGTTCAAATTAGTATTCATTCTTTAGATAACCATTGCTTTTGTTAGTTTAAAGACCGACATTGATTTGATTACCGGGTTAATTCACTCACTCATCATCTATACCGCTTAATCCTGTATTCAGGGTCACGGGGGGCCTGGAGCCTATCCCAAAAGACTTAGAGCACAAGGCGGGGTACACCCTGGACAGGGTGCCAATCCATCAGGGGCAGGGCACAGACGCACACTACGGGCAATTTGGGAACACCAATTAGCCTAACCTACATGTCTTTGGACTCACCAAGCACGGGGAGAACATGCAAACCCCATGCACACAGAGACAGGAATCGACCCTGGCAGTGCAAGGCGACAGTGCTGACCACTACACCACCGTGCCGCCTTACAGGGTTGATTATTTTATATTATCATTATTATTATTATTTTCAACTTACACTCATCAGATCAGGATCATTTACATGATTCTATTTAGTTATGAATATATAGTAGACTATAATTGTGTATAGTAGTTATAATTGGTAAAGGTTAATTTCAGTTTTAGTATGCGTGTTATATTCATTTTTTGGAGTGCAATTTTCAGATTTCTTCTTTGGGTCCATGTTCAGTAAAACTCTCCCTTTGTTGAATTTTAGCTCGCAGGCAGCGCATTTCTTGCTCATCTCGCCTATGGATCCTTCTGGGAGCAGGTGGTTACACCCTGCCTTACCCAAATCGCCCAAATCATCGCCTTATCAGAGCACTTAGTCCTATGTAGTAACTATGATGTATGTTGTTTTCATTACTTTATCCGCTTTTATAAGAGGAAGTCTAGCTATTTGCACTCTATGTCCTAATCAAAACAAAACCGAAAACTTATTTTTATTTTTTGGATATCTGCCTGCATTTCTGTATTTTTCCACTTCATTAAAGTTCCTCAATTTCTTGCACTCTGTGCGTGCTTGTTCTTGGGTCACATACTTTTTTTGCTTGATTATCGTTAGATATGGGTATACAGCCATAAAATAAGATGAAAAGTAGTAAATATTATTAGTGTATTGCTTTGCTAGTTATTTTTATTAGTATTATTATTTTATTTATTCCCTTTGTTCCCTATCCCTGTCTTCTGCCTGTATGTTCCTCATTTCCCCGATTTGCCATGCAGACACCTTTTCTTTTATTGCAATGAGCGGATCAAGGCTTCTTGAACAGAGGCCTTCTGGGTATCTGGTACCTCACACTTGAATACAATTGAAGGTCAATAAAATTTTTCCACAATGTGTGTTTTTGTGTGCGTGTGCGTGTCTGTGTGTTTGTGTGTCTTTGTGTGTTTGTGTCTTTGTGTGTGTATGTTTGTGTGTTTGTTTTGTGTATTTGTTTGTGTGTGTGTGTTTGTTTTTGTGTGTATGTTTGTGTGTGTTTGTTTGTGTTTGTGAGTGTAGTGTATATGTATATTTATTCATATATATTAATATTATTGATGTATTTATGTATATATTACTTGTATTTACATTTATTTCTTTTATATATATTTATTATATGTATATATTTATATAAATAGGCATGTTTGTGTGTCTTTGTCTGTGTGTGTGTTTGTTTGACTGTATATAATACACATTTTTTATACACATATATAAATGTGTATAAAAATGTGTATTTTTTATATATGTACAGTATATATACATGGGCGTTGCTAGGCCATTTTATGGGGGCTTTAGCTTTGTTTGTGTGTTTGTTTGTTTGTTTGTGTTTTTGTGTGTTAGTTTGTGTGTGTTTTGTGTGTGTTTGTGTGCATGTCTTTGTGTGCGTGTTTGTTTGTGTGGGTTTTTGTGTGTGCTTGTTTGTGTATGTCTTTGTTTGTATGTATGTGTTTTTATGTCTGTATGTTTATTTTTGTCTGTGTATGTCATTGTGTCTTTGTTTGTTTGAGATGGTAATAGGAAGAAACCTTGAGAGGAACCAGACTCAACAGGGAACCCATCCTCATCTGGGTGATAACGGACAGCAGAGAATGATCAGCATAATAATGTGTACTGGAAGTTCAGTGTAACAGGAGATGTGTTAAAATTTAAATTAAAAGGAGTCCAGTTTGTTCCCGGAGGCTCAGGTAGACTGTAGGAGATTCCAGTCCTGAGCTATCGAACAACTGAAGTCACAGGTCCCCAGAGCATCAATCGATGATAGGACAGTCTTCATGGAGACCATCCCCAGCCACCAAGCGCATCCAGGCAGACCACACGGGGCATCCATGTGACGGGATCTCCAACCAGAAGCAGGACTCCAGGACGGGTTAGACGGCTTCAGAGGGCAGAGGGGTCTGGATCACTGGCAACTCAGGAGCGAACATGTATAGCTCGACAGAGAGACAGAGAGAGGGAAAGGAGAGAGGGAGAGAGAAAGGGAGGACAGAGCAGAAAAGGAGAGAACAGAAAATAAGGAGAGATGGCAGTTAGGTCTGGTCACAGTCAACATGTATAAGGTGAATGTATATTAGTGCAAAGTGCAAGCAGGGACTCCGGCAGGACTAACTATAACAGCATAACTAAAGGGAGAGCCAGAAGGAAACACAAACATGAGGGGGAACTGAGATGTAAAGCAACCAATCACCTCACCGTCAACAAACCTGAGTGAACAATGAGAGTGGGGAGGACAGCATCTAAACATACCAGTTCACCAGAATACTCTACGTCCATGAGTCCCCCAGATCTGCTCCTTTACCTAAGGTTAATCTATTTACAAAAATGCTTGGCTAAATAAATAGGTTTTTAGCCTAGACTTAAACACTGAGACTGTGTCTGAGTCCCGAACATTAACAGGAAGACTATTACATAACTTTGGGGTTTGTAAGAAAAAGCTCCGCCCCTCTGGGTTGTATTTTAATAATACGCAGGCACTGACAGGCAGCCTGCATCCTTGATGAAGTAGTCATATGGATCTAAGACACTAACAGTTCACTCCAACACTGTGGCTGAAAGACCATTTAGTGCTTTAAATGTCAAAAGTAGTATCTCTTAAAACTCATGCTAAATTCCAGTAGGAGCCAAATGCAGTGTAGATAAGATAGGGATGATGTGCTCGTATCTTCTGGTTTTAGTGAGGACTCGCGCTGCTGCATTCTGGACTAACTGAAGCTTGTTTATACAACTAGTTGAACAACCAGACAGTAAGGCGTTACAATAGTCCAACCTAGAGGTGATAAAAGCATGAACTAGATTTTCTGCATCATTTAGTGGCAATATGTTTCTTATCTTGGCAATATTTCTGAGGTGAAAGAAAGCTATCCTGGTGATATTATCTACATGAGCTTCAAACGAAAGGCTGGAATCTATAATCACACCGAGGTCTTTAACTGTTGCACTTGATGGAACAGAAAGGCCATCTAAAGTTACAGTCTGATCAGAAAGCTTACTTCTAGCTACTTGTGGTCCTATGACCAGAACTTCTGTCTTGTCAGGATTAAGCAGAAGAAAATTAATTAACATCCAATCTCGTATGTCCTGCACACACTGCTCAATTTTAGCAAACTGGTTTTTCTCATCTGGTTTTGCTGAGACATATAATTGTGTGTCATCAGCATAACAATGAAAACTAATACCATGTTTACGAATTATGTTGCCCAGAGGAAGCATGTAAAGGGAAAAAAGCAGTGGGCCTAAAACTGAGCCCTGTGGAACACCAAACTCCACGTGAGAACATG
This sequence comes from Clarias magur, assembly GCA_013621035.1. Classification (NCBI taxonomy): domain Eukaryota; kingdom Metazoa; phylum Chordata; class Actinopteri; order Siluriformes; family Clariidae; genus Clarias; species Clarias magur. Next base: position 103,710 of record QNUK01000729.1, on the reverse strand, counting down.
AGGAATGGTCACCATCTAAATCTACAAACTGATAACGATCAGTCAAGTAGGATCTGAGCCACAAGAGGGCAGTTCCCTTAATTCCTACTACCTTTTCTAATCTGTGAAGGAGAATACGATGATCAATGGTGTCAAAAGCTGCACTGAGGTCCAGTAACACAAGTATAGTGACGCAACCCTGATCAGAGGCCCATAGGAGGTCGTTTACTACTTTAACAAGTGCTGTCTCTGTGCTGTGATGAGGCCTAAATCCTGACTGATACAGTTCATTTATGCTATTTCTGTGTTGATGTGAACATAGCTGCTGTGATACTACCTTTTCCAAAATCTTGGAGATAAACGGAAGGTTTGATATCGGCCTGTAATTAGAAAGCAGACAGGGGTCAAGGTCAGGTTTCTTGATTAGCGGTTTAATAACGGCTAATTTAAAGGATTTGGGGACATACCCACTACTGAGTGAACAGTTAATTACTTTCAACAGGGGTTGTATTATTGCTGGTACTATCTGTTTGAGAAAATGTTCTGATGTGATGTGGTTAGATCATCTGAATTATTTAAATTGTCTGGTTTCAAAGCCTGAATTTTTTGTGTAATATTTATGATTTTATTATTGAAAAAGTTTATGAAATCCTCACTACTGCATGATGTTGTTGTGGAGATTTTGGAGGTCTTGTTTTTAGTTAATTTAGCTACGGTATTAAATAAAATCTCGGGTTGTTTTTGTTGTTTTCTATAAGAGTGGAGAGATACGTTGATCTCGCATCACCGAGGGCTTTTTTATAGTTCAGGATGCTCTCCTTCCAAGCTATTTGGAATACTAACAATTTAGTTTGGCGCCATGTACGTTCGAATTTTCGCGCGGTTTGCTTTAAAGCACGTGTGTGGTCATTATACCAAGGAGCGAGTTTCTTATCTCTAATCATTTTCCTTTTAACTGGAGCGACATTATCTAAGCTATAACGAAGTGCTGACTCGAGATATTCATTCGCCTGTTCGAGTTCTGTGACGTCACATGGCGATCCAATCAAAGTTGATAACTCTGGAAGATTATTGATAAAGCTCTGTGCGGTATTTGATGTAAACGTACGTTTAAGGTGGAAGCGCGGTGCTGTGCGTACATTATTACTATGACACGCTTTAATCGAGTCTCCAGCAATTAACGCTTTGTCTACAGAAACAACAAGGTTTGAGAGGAAATCTGCAAATTCGCAGAGAAACTCCGAGTACGGCCCAGGGGGTCTGTAAATGATGATTAGCGGGATCGACTGAGCTGACTTTATGTTACTATAGAGAACTTCAAATGCATTAGATTTAAAACTGTGTTTTTGTACGAGAGACAGATTATGGTTATAAATAACTGCGACTCCTCCTCCTCTACCAGTTAGCCGAGGCTGGTGTATGTAGCTGTATCCAGGAGGACTAGCTTCATTTAGAGCTACATACTCCTCTTGTTTAATCCAGGTTTCTGTTAAACATAATATATCAAACTCCTGATCTGTGATAGTTTCATTAACAATAACTGCTTTAGATGCGAGAGATCTAATATTTAACAGTCCTAGCTTCAGATCAGAAGTGCTGGCTGCGCATTCAGTGTGATCTGAGTTTGTGGTCTCTATGTTAATTAAATTACTAAAACAGACTTTCTGAGTCTTTCTAAATGTATGTTTATGTTTATCTCGGGGAACAGACACAGTCTCAATATGATGAATCCTGAGTGACGACTCTATGCAGCTAGCAGACGGTTGGTTTAGCCTGTCTGTCTGCTCCCTGGCCTGGGCTCTGGATTGTCACCGATTAACTCGGCCTCTTCTGAGACTATGTGCTATACTACAAGAAATGAGAGCAGCACCTTCCCGAGTGGGATGGACACCGTCCCGCCCTAACAGGCCAGTTTTGCCCTCAAAGGTCTTCCAGTTGTTTATGTAGCCCACGTTGTTTTCGGAGCACCACCTGGACATCCAGCGGTTCGGCGACCATAACCTGCTGTAAGCTATGTCGCCACGTCTCATTGGGATGGGACCAGAGCAAACTACTTCTTCGGACATCGCCTTCAGACTTTGGGCATGATGAAGGGTACACCATGCACACTCCATCTCAGGGCGCAAACACACAAAAACAGGCAATTTGGGCACACCAATTAACCTAACCTGCATGTCTTTTGACGGTGGGAGGAAACCAGAGTACCCAGTGGAAACCCGACAGTCACAGGGAGAACATGCAATTTCCACGCGCACAGACCCGAGGTGGGAATCAAACACTTGACACTGGATGTGTGAGGTCATGGTGCTAACTACTACGCCACTGTGCCACCTATTAAGACAACATATGCCATGTATCATAGTTCTCACCTGGTTTGTGCACAGGGACATCAAGTCAGTTCTCTTCTCTCTTACTGAAGAGTTGTGCTAATTAGAATCGGCTGGTTTAGGTAATCGATAGAACAAGTACTGTATGTGATAGGACTTCTGCAGAAAAATATAAAAAATGAAAGAATTCGCAAATGAATTGCAAACTTCAGGAAGCAACGAAGCACGCATGGATTGACATGAATTTTGTTGAATAAAATAAGTCATTGTTATTATTATTATAGTATCGTATTATTTTTGATTGTCATTATTTTTTTACATTTGAGAACATCATTAACACATCGAAAATTCACTTTTGAATTAATACTTTTGGCCACTCCTGTTTTGATATTGTTAGCATCGAGCTGATCATCATATGAAACAGGGATTTCGGAATACAGTGGAACCTCGGATTGCGAGTAACGTGGTTTACGAGTGTTCCGCAAACCGAGCAAAGATTTTAGTCGGAAACCGAGCAAGTATTAGTTTACGAGCGCCGAGTATCATGTATCACGCATGCGACTCTTATTTTGACATCGAGCGTCACTCTTGCGCGCGTAATTTGACACCGACTTCACAAACACACAGAACCTCTGCACTGTCGTGATTCTTTTCAAAGGTAAGGTGCTGGTTCATTTGTTTCGTTTTTTTTTTTTTTACTTTACCGCAGTGATTCCCCTAGTATGCTCACGCCAGTGTCAGAGAGATTTCTTTTTTTTTTTCGTTAAAATGGTGTTTCCTATGTGTTTCCTAATCCGTTTGTTGTGCCTTTTTTTTAAAGGTAAAGTGTAGATTAATTTGTTTAATTTTCATTTTATAGATTGTATTAATTATTTTTATGTATTTAATTTTTGGGGCTGTGGAACGAATCATTTGAGTTCTCATTATTTCTTATGGGAAAATGATGATTTGGTTTACGAGTGTTTTGGAACACGAGCCCACTTCTGGAATGAATTATGCTCGTAATCCAAGGTTCCACTGTAGTTATTTTTCTCCCTATCTTTCTGCTTTCTTGCACTGTCTTGTTAGCAATGTTGCCAGCTCTACATTTTGTAGACGTGTTGACCCTTAACTTGTGTTACATTCCCTTGATTTTACACACTTCTATTCTGCTGGGTGTCTCCAAACATTTCCATGTAAACATCATTTCAAAATCAAAAGGAGATTGGCAGGTTTTGAAATACGCAGATATTTAATGTCCTCTAAAAGTTCCCATACATAGGGAGGGACATCATATACAGTAGAACAATTTTTCAGCAGTTATAAGAGCATCTCTGGCTTATTGTTTAAAAATCAGAATGCTGCAATGTTTTTTAATATCTTTTCAAAGTCCTTACTTTAAACTCAGGAAGTAGATCAGCAGTTTTTTTTTTCCGGGACACCCTATGTAAGGGGGAGTGATCTACATTTTGCCCGATCACACTTAATAGGAATGCTCAGCAAAGTCTGTGTTGTTTTCAGATAAGGAGTCGGGAGAACGCTTATCCAGACTGGTAGAGGAGGCCTGTATGCTCCTGGCTGATTACAGCAGACGCCTGGCAGACGAGATCGATGACCGATGGCAGCTGACGCGGCTACTCGCACTTTTTCTGCAGAGTCAGCGGGATGGCCTGGCCAAGAATGAGCAGAAACTAAACGTGTGTAAACTCCCCCATTTTTCTTACACAAACTGTACTTAGCAAGCTCTTTGTTTAAATCTTTTGTCTCACTTTTCTTGTCCACTAGAGGGCAGCACCAACTAATACATGAACATGCAGGAAACTAAACCTTTCTTTCACTCATGTTTGGTCAAAGTCATCCGGAACAATCCGGAGTGATCCTTATGCAGCGTTCTCTGCTCTGGCGTACATCATGATGAGCAGCAGGAACCAAACACCAATGTGATTCAGTCATGTTTTACGGAAAAAAATTAAGCGCTAATTATAACAGTAATGTAATTTAACAGCTACAGACACTGTTATTACAAACACTGCCTGCATTTTTCTTTGTCGTCTTCTTTTTTTAAATTTTTTTTTTTTTTACATGCAGTGGTTTTCAGGTATCTTTAAACTTTATCTTTAATTTATATCATTTGCAGACGTATAAACATTAAATATGTCTGGTAAATTGGACACCTATAGACAAACCATTTTCTGCACTTGATCCAGTCCAAAGGTATGCCTGTGCAAGGAGATTTTAATGCCAATGACATAAACAAAGCTTTTGATCCACTCTAGATGGATGGTAAGACGTAGAATTGACCTAATGAAGTTGCTTAAGCATTCATGTTTGTTGGAAATGACATAATATGCCTGTTGTTATTCCTCAATAAATCCCATTGACTGGGAATAACCGCGCAAGACATAAAAGTTTTCACCTTTGTTGAAACCTTTGTTCATCTTCATTGAATGTCGATATCAATCACAGGCCCGACAGCACTGAACACAGATTACGATTGCAGACCAGACACCAAAGTTTGCATGACCATTTTCTTTTATTGACTCTGTAATTTAAGGACTACCCACTTTGTTCAGTCAGATGTAAAATTCATTGATTGGCCTCAATAGTTTTGTTCTTATTGACATTTGAAACTTGAACATTTGGAATTTTGGTTAAACTCTCAGTCCAACATACAGTATCAGCCTTGAATCTGATTGAAACTGCAGCGTCCTGTCCAATCACAGACTGAGTTCAAGCTTTATAAAGTTACATTCCTCTTTAACTTCAGGTGGCAGGTATCAATTAATAAGATGACCTTGGTGTATTAATAGTTTAAGAGTTATGTGATTAACTCTCCAAACTTTACCCACAGGTCTCAGAAGGTCTTGCCTTCTTCTGTCTTCATCCGGACAGAGCCATGAAAATAAATATACAGATTAATATTACAGATCGTTTAATATAAGGATATGTCTAATCGTGTCAACGGCCAGAATGTTGGAAAAAAATATCCTTTTATTTTACTAGCTCTATTTCTAGCAAGTGCTATAAAGATTTTATTGTTAATTGGCAACAAACCACAATATTAATTAATTTGAATGGTAGTGCATCTGATATGTGTGTATTGTTTACTTACTTAAATGTAGAAATGTTTAAAATTTTAATGAATACTAATTCATTATTTAAATGTCTAATTAAAGTTACCTTAAAGTAACTAATTTTACAAAACTAATAAGTTACTAATTTTACAAAAAAGGGTGTAACTATACTATATATATCTTGCATATATCTTAATACATTGAAGTGCATATAATAATGAATACAAATATAGTAAATATACTTAAAAATTTTATTTTATTTTTTTAAAATAAAAGTTATATTTAGGAACAATTATGTTTGTTGTGAATATTTTAGGAGTACAAGCGCAAACTGGCACAAGTTACCCAGGTACGGAAGGAGCTCCGATCTCGCCTCAACAACTTCCCGGATCTTTCTCGGCTTCCGAACGTAACAGGCGCCCACGTGCGCTCGCCCTCGTCTGGTGACCTCTACAGCCCATCTGACTGAGCTGGACTTATTTATTTATTTATTTATTTTGAAGTTTAGTTCTCAGTTTAGCATTATTACACTAATGATGCAGAAAAAGCATGCCCCCTCCCCCGATTTTCTCCCTAATTTAGTCGTGTCCAATTCCTCCCCGTCACTAGGGGGCTCCACATTAAGGCTACTACTACCACTCAGCCGGGAGGGCCGAAGACTATCGCGTGTTTCCTCCGAACCACGTGACGCCAGCCGACCGCATCTTTTCGAACTGCTCGCTCGCGCACCGTTGCGGGCGGCGTAACACACTCGGAGGACGGCGCTATCCGCTCCCTCCGCTGCGCGAGCTCACAGACGCCCCTGACTGGCTGTAGAGCCGTGATTAATGTCGGAGCACTAAGTACCTCTCATCCCTCACCTCTGAGAGAGCTCGGCCAATCAGCTCTCTCTGGACCTCCGGCTGCGAGAGGTTACAGCATCACCCGGGAATCGAACTCGCGATCTCCGCATGATAGGGCGAGCGCTTTACCACTGCGCCACTCGGAGTCCACAATGTGGTTACTTTAAGCATTTGAGTCATTTTACCGTGATCACAATGTAATTGTGAAGGTCATCTGCAACATCCACAGAATCGTTGTTACCCGTCTACAGAAGGTCCCTTTAACTTTCCTTTTGTTTAGATTCCGTTTATTAGATACGTTCAACTGAAGTTATGAACGATATGCCAGTTGTTCATCTATAACTTACATATATAACAGTGCTGTGCAAAAAAAAAAAAAGAAAGTCTTGAGCCGACTCCCATTTCTTGGTATTCTTTTGTATTTTCTTTCTAAAGAGCCAGACTTTCTTGTATTTTAATGTAGTTATGAAGAATAGTTCTCCAGGATTTTTTTTTACTCAAATTTTTCTGAAAACTTTCTGATTTTCAGTAGTCGAGTCCCTGTACCTGAGCACTTTCAGAGGGATGATTTTTATTTGTTAAGCCACATAGTGACCTATGAATCATTTAATCATTAAAAAGCATCTAACTTAAGTGAGAAACAGGTGCAGATGTTGACCGATGATCAGGCCGGTGATTAGTATACTGCTGATGCTGAGTGGTTGGAACAGATGAGAGGGGAAGTGAGGTTGCTGCATGATCACCGTGCTATCTTTTGGATAATAAAAAACTTTTTTTCTTCTTCTTATATTATATCCCTTATATAAAGATCTAGGAAACGATGTACTTGAATTTAACAAAAGGGGAACAACAGGGGATAAACAGGGGGAAATGTTGACTTACTGTATATAACTGTAGATCACATACAGTATAGATCACGAATGCCAAGAGGAATTGACTCGGCTTGCTTTGGAAAGATGGTTCTTGGCAAAGCATTTATGCTAACAAGATGTAATAGGTGATTTCCAGCAGTGTACAGTACATTAAACAATTAACACTCATAGGTAGCAGTGTTTATGGTGGAGGCTGAATTCCTCATCATGGTCAAGTGTACCTCTATATGATCAGCTGAATTGTTCCAATTGGCTAAAGATTTTTTGTGACTTTTTCTATAATATGCATGAAACAAAACAATTCCTGCATGAGAGCATCATCAGATGTGTGTGCGACTGCACATGCAAGCAGCCTCCAGGGATCAGAACTGGTCATTCAATTCTGTATAAAACGTATAAACCTCCTGCTAGTGTTCTGTGTTCTGCTGCATCTAACTGTATCCCAATCCTGATGAACAGGAATCTTATCTCAACCAGATGCCATGTTTACCTTTCTGGCAAGCTTTCAAAGAAAGCCTCCTGTTCATATCTGTTCGTTCTGAAGATCACCATGTTCGGTTACATCAGTAGTGCGCGGCATCTAGCTCTCTCAGATGCGTCACTGCTCCCATGTTGCCCTCTTTCATGGGACACTTATGACACTTATCTCTGTTTCACTGAGAGAGGGATGCAGCACCATCTGCGGTGGACGGCGTTTAAGGCTTATAACCCAGCTCAGGAAGCGCAAATGTACCAGGGTCTTGCAAAAGTATTCACATGCCACCTTGAGCTGTTCCACATTGTCACGTTACACCCACAAACATAAATGTATTTTACTGGGATTTTATGTGAGACACCAACACAAAGTGGCACATCATTGTGAAAATTACAAAAATCTGTGAAAATCTGTGTGTCATGCATTTGTATTCAGCCCGTGAAGCAGAAGGGACATCAAACCCCCAAACCCCATTCCTTCTGGGGGCGATGATGGCTTTTGGGGGTTTGATGTCCTTTCTGCTTCAGGTTCTCTTCTGTCTTTCAGGCTCGGTTCTCTGCCTGCTATTACTTTTGGAAATCTACAGTATACCTAGATCTATACAGGTCAGGACAATATGTGAACTCTTGAATTCTGTCCAACTCGATGAATCGGTGCTTCATTGCTGTTGTCACGTTTTAATTTCTCAAAATTGTGCATTACATGTTAGATTACACCATTACATAATGAAAATAAATTTTTGTCAATTTCTTTCCTTCTTTCTTTCTTGCTCGACATGGTTTACGGTGATTCCGCACTATGCACTGTACTATAGTGCAGTGAAAAAGTATTTGCCCCCTTCCTGAATAATTCTTTTTGCATGTTTGTCCCACTTAAATGACATTTTAATACTATAAAGTGTTAACCAGAGGAAATACAAGATGCAGTTTTTAAATGACTCCAGCGAACCATGGTGAGAGCCATTATCCACAAAAGGAGAAAACGTAGAACAGTCGTGAACTTTCCCAAAATTATCCCAAGAGCAAAACAATGACTCAGCCAGGAGCTCAAAAAGAACCAAGCACAACATCTAATGACCTGCAGACCTCACCTGCCTCAGTTAAGGTCAGTGTTCATGATTCAACAATAAAAAAAAAGAGACTGTGGGCAAAAACCACTGCTGACCAAAAATCATCTTGATTATTACTAAGACTTTGGGGCAAATATTCTGTGGATTAATGGACTTTTGGAAGGTGTGCATGCTGTTACTTCTGGCGTAAAACTAAACACAGCGTTTCATAAAAAGAGCCAACAGTCAAACATGGTGGTGGGAGTTCGATGGTCCGGGGCTGCGTTGCACCTTCAGGACTTGCCATAATTGATGAAACCATGAATTCTGTGCTCTATGAGAAAATCCTGAAGGAAAATATCCGGTCATCAGTTTGTTATCTCATGCTCAACACTGATCCAAAACATACCAGCAAGTGCACCCCTGAATGGCTAAAACAAATAAATAAATAAATAAAAATAGGTTTAGGGGGAAATCCTTTTTTTTTTTTACATTAAATACATTTTTTTCCCTTAAATAATAATTCAAAAAATTTTGTATTTCCTTGGGTTATCTAAGTGCGACAAAGTATAAAGAAAAAAAAACAGGAAGGGGCAAAAACTACTCTATCTGTCTATCTATCTATCTATCTATCTATCTATCTATCTAGAAATCTTGCTATTTATCTATCTAGTGCTTATGTTAATATCAATCAACATATTCTACTTTAAGCACATGAACTGTTACCATAGTAACCTTTATAGTTTATTTTGTTTGAAGACCTTTAATAATGTTTAACATAGAAATAAAGATTTTTAACTTTTTTTTTTTTTTTTACTTCACCCTCATACACAACTGAGACTGATGTGTGCCAAATGTGTGCATGTGTGCATGTGTGTGTGTGTGTGTGTGTGTGTGTCTGTCTGTGTGAGTGATCAGATCAGATGGGGCAGTTTTTCACCCCGCACTGTGACTGCAGTAGTGCTGTGAGCACCCTGATTATTTGCACACGGTTCACACAGTCACACGGCCTCACACAGACTTTACACACTACTTAAAACCGAGGATTCTGTGAACAGAGAACACACACTCACTTTCTCATGCTCTTCTCAAGTACCGTCGGAGTTAAACTTTTTTTTTCCCTCATTCAATCTTTTTAAAAAAATTTTTATGTAGGTTTACCTTTTTTTCTTGAGAAACTTTTCTTAACAGTAGGCCAGGATTCAGTCTTCGTAACGTCATCTAGTATAATCTCATCAGTTTTAATCATGTCCAAGAGGAACGGTCCTGAGAGAGAGCTGTTAATCATGGATAAGGCAGCCAAGATGTACACTGTAACTCGGGAAAGGTAACGTAGCACGCTGCATGCGTACAAATGTCTGATTTGGGGATTAAATCTAATTCATTATTTGCATTTACATATAAAATGTAATATTTTGGACTCTGATGCTTTGGGTTGGCGGGTGAACTAACCCGAAGGGAGGTATTTCCTGGATAACTGGGGAGGGGGTGGGGTAACCCGGGAGCTTCAGGGCTTTATGCACGCGTCCTTCTCCACGAGTCTTTTTTTAACTGTGTGCAAATTTCAAAACCCCTGTTACCTCGGGGAAGAGAGCAGCTGGTCATGTGTTCAGTTACGGTAGGTCTAAACACACACAAACACACACACACACACACACACATGTGCAGCAGTTATATTTTGAGTGAGACCCCTAAGAAAATCCTTAATTCCATGTACCCTTTGAACCAACTATACAAACATGACTGAGCAAAAAAGTTAAAAAAGGCAAAGAAATAACACAGATACACATGTTTTTATTGTTGTTTTTAGTTTTTTTTTACCAAATATATAATAAAAATATGCTCATTTTGTGACATAAAAAAATACAGTCTTGTGCAAAAGTTTAGGCACCCCTTGATAAATAACAGATTTTAATGATTTTTTTTTTTTTTTTTTTTGAAAAGATGTTAACACAGTCTCTCTTGGAAATGAAAGAAATGCACAATATTTTCAGCAAGCATTGATGCATAGTTACTTCTTATGCCATAAATTGCAACAAAAATAAGAAAAATATAAAAACATTATTATGGCACTGTGCAAAGGTTTGGGCACCCGAAGAAGTCCAGTCCAGTCTCAGATTCTTTTTTTACAAGGTTTCAGACCTAAATCACCTCGTTAGATCTGATGCATGACAACCGCTGTCATTAGTAAATGCCAATTTCAAAGCTTTACAAATACGTTGACTCTTCAAATCTTGTGCACACACTTGCGGACAATCGACAACCATGTTCCTCTAAGCAGCCGTGTAAGACTCTGAAAATGAAAGTTATTGATGCCCACAATGCAGGAGAAGCTACAAGAAGATAGCAAAGCGTCGTCAGCTTGCAGTTTCCACAGTGAGAAATGTGATTAAGAGATGGCGGTTCAGGGGAATGGTGGACGTCAAAATGAGATCTGGAGGACCAAGAGAACTCTCTGAGAGAACTGCTCATGCTGGTCAGGAAGACAAATCAGAAGCCCCATTTGACTGCAAAAACCTGCAGGAAGATTTAGCAGACTCAGGAGTGGTGGTGCAGCGTTCCACAAGACCTTCATGGAAGAGTCAGCAGAAGAAAACCTCATCATAAAATCCAACGTCAGAAGTCTGTAACAGAACATCTACAGGAGCCTGATGCGTTTTGGAAACTGATGAAGTTAAAATAGAACTCTTTGGCCACAATCAATCAGCAAAGGCATGTTTGGTAAAAAAAAAAAAAAAGAAGCAGCATTTCATGAAGAGAACACCTTGCCAGCTATTAAGCATGGAGGTGGATCTATCATGCTTTGGGGTTGTGTTGCAGCCAGCGGCACAGGAAACACTGCACGGGTGGAGGGAAGAGTGGATCCCACTAAATACCAGCAAATTCTGGAAGCAAACATCACAGCATCTGTAAAAAAAGTTGAAGCTGAAAAGAGGATGGTTTCTACAACAGGACAATGATCCTAAACATACTGTACCTCGAAATCCACTATGGAAAACCTCAAGAGACGCGAGCTGAAGGTTTTGGAACGGCCATCACAGTCGTCTGATTTAAACATCACTGAAAATTTGTGGGTAGATCTTAGAAGAGCTGTGCAGGCAAGACGACCAAAGAATATTACAGAACTAGAAGTATTTTGCAAGGAAGAATGGGAGAAAGTCCCAAGTACAAGAATGAAAGACTTTTAGCGGCTATAAAAAGCGTCTGCAAGCTGTGAGGTCTGCCAGAGGAGCTGTTACTAAGCACTGATTATGTAGGGTGCCCAAACTTTTGCACAGTGCATCAATAATGTTTTTGTTTGTTTATTTATTTATTTATTTTATCTTTGTTCAATTCATGACATAAAAAGTAACTATGCACCAATGTTTGCTAAAAATATTGTGCATTTTTTCCACATCTTTCAATAAAAAAAAAAAAATCACCTAAATCTACGGGGTGCCTAAACTTTTGCACAAGACCGTATATGTTTTATCACAATTTTTTTTAGCCTAGCCTTGACCTAAGTGCACTTTTCACAGTCGAGGCAGAACAGAGTATACAGGATTTGTAACTAAAAATCCCTAAAATGTTCTTTGGGTTATTTCTTTTATGGGATATTGTCACACCTTTCCAGCCCAAGATAGAGACAGACAGTCGTACAGGCCATGTGAACGGTGGTGTGTAGTGATTTAGTCTACAAATAGTGGAAATTTTCTGATTGTTTCCTCCCATTTTGTAACCAAAGTGAGTCGAACTCTGTAAAGCTTCACACCGACTGTACCAAGCCATCCATCCATCCATCCATCCTGTTTCTCAAAAACAAACCTCATTGCTACAGTAAAGTAAATCAGTGACAGCCTACATTCAAGATCAAAATGTTTTGTTTTGATTGAAAATAACTTTTAATTGTGATATTATTTTTACATTATTATATGCTGACATTCAGGACTATTTCGAGCTCCAGTAAGTCTTATTATTCAGGATTCACACGATTGCTGGTCATCCTGTCTGAACTTTATGCATGACATCTTACAAATTCTGCATGACATTACTGAGTTGCAAAGCTCTGTATGCATCCCATAATTTATTGAGCTAGGTATACGAGTTATACGACTAAGGATAAGTAAAATATACTGTAGTAGTTAATGCAGAAATGGTAATTAGTAGACAAATACTGAGCGTATATAACTGTAACTACATTAAATGATATTTAAATACAATAAAGGGGCACAAATACATTATGCGATAGTCAAGAAAAAATGTAAATAAATGTAATACCTCTAATAAATCTAATATCTGTTATTTACAGACCTATAATCTGTAATGCAATCTGACTCTCTGTTCAATCAACCCTAAATTATCCTTTCGGTAACACTGGCTTAGGAACACTTTACATTATTTACTTTACATTGCAATTTTGTTACTGAAAGCCTGCCATCAATATGCAAACAAAAAGTCTGAGTTATGTGTGAAGTTTTTATCCTGCATCGTATCATTTTAGATAAATCAACTCAACTTCGATAAGTCAACTGTTTGATCAATCGCCCTTACTTCCATCATGCTTGCTTTTATTTCGAGTACACCTCTAGCCCGGTTTGATGTGAATTTTATTTTATTTTATAAATAACATTGCATCATAAAATTGCTTGTGTATAGTGTGTGTGTGCACAGCAAAAAAAAAAAAAAGAAACTTATTTTTATATTTCTTTAGCATCTTTTCGAACTGCTCGCTCGCGCACCGTTGGGGACGGCGTAACACACTCGGAGGACAGCGCTATCCGCCCTTGACTGGCTGTAGAGCCCTGATTAATGTCGGAGCACAATGTACCTCTCATCCCTCCCCTCTGAGAGAGCTCGGCCAATCAGCTCTCTGTAGGCCTTCAATCAGCTCTCTCTAGACCTCCGGCTGCGAGAGGTTACAGCACCACCCGGGATTCGGACTAGCGATCTCCAGATGATAGGGCGATCGCTTTAACCACTGCGCCACTCGGAGGCCCACTTTTTCTGTTTAATAGTATCAGATCTGTTATCTTCCAGGTTCAATCAATCAATCAATCAATCAATCAACTTTCTTTTCATTGTTATAAATAACAGAGTAATAATAACGAGATATCATTAGAGCATCATCTTTGCAGGCTATAATAAAGTGCAAACAAATTGAGGCAGGGCGGCCATAACGGCTATGTGAAATAGTATATAAGGGGAGAGAGGCGGCACGAACCAGAAATTGTGTGTGCTGCAGTAATGCAAAGTCAGCCTTTGTTGACCTGTGCCTTGTGTTTGAAGCTAGTTAGCTTTGTAGCCAGTAACTAAAAGAACACGGATAGTTTAGAGATGATTCGGAGCGACTTAGAAGTGATCACTACGGAGACAAATTGCTGTTTAAGATGTTATAATGTTGTCATTATAACTTCATACTTGCCCATCCTACGGCCGACAGTTAGTGTAATCAACGATTGTTAGAACCCCTGGGATGTTCCTGTCTAATATCATCACTAATGGAATGCCTCTTGTCCAATCAGATTGCTCGGTTGGATCTAACTGTTGAAAAGTCCTCTGCCATTAAAGTTTATATAGCAGATTATCTGACACCTGAACTGTTATATCTGAGAATTTAAGAGTACTGTCATATAAACAAACTAACCGACGATGGACTATTAGAGCCAATATAGGATTTTTAAAAAAGCGATGGATGGGAAGGGGCAATTGAAGGTGTAAGTCGGAATTTTCAAGAAAAAATAATCAGAATTTTCAAGGATTTGATTTTTGGGACTTGGAATTTTTGTGTTTAAGAATATATATATATATATATTTTTCCCATCAAGGAAGGAAACCGCGTATACTGAACACTTTGATGTCACTTGCTTTGCATTACGCCTGGAGTGGAAGATCAAATCAAACTCTACAGTACTTTCCCCTTGGATTTCGCAACAAGGAAATACTTGTTACTTTAGCTCAGAATCACCAAATCATCAGAGGCACCCGGACTTTGAAGAGACAACCTGAATCTATTTAGAAGGAAACACCATACTGACTTGCATTTTTTCCCCGTGCAATAATTTGAGTTTAAACCTTGAATTTTTTTTATTTTATTCCTCAAACATTTCGACATACAACTCTTAAAATTATGAGTTTTAAACTTGGAAATTCCCCGCCCCTCCCCTTTCAATTTTTAAAAAAAATTTTTATAATACGCTCCATACTAACCAGAGCAATATGAAGTGATACTGACTAGAGCGCCATTGGTTTCCGTGATGATGTGTCTTCAAACCACGTACATTATAAATGCAGCAAATATTCACGTAGATCAGCAATTTGTAAAGCAAATGTTTCTCACTTCTCGTTTCTTGCTTTCCTATTTGTAGTATGTCCAAAGGCGAGAAGGACAGTAAGCATTGTCATGACAGCAGTCATGCTCTCGAGGACAGGGAACAGGAGCGAAAAGTGGCCAGGAAACGTCTCTACATCGTCTCAGCTGTTTGTCTGGTCTTCATGGTGGGAGAAATCTTGGGTATGCCTGTTGGAACGTTAGGCTTTTAGGGATATGAAGACAATGCTGATAGCATGTTTGAACTCATTCCCAGTTGTGATGTTTCGTTTGGTGGTTGTCTTTACAGGTGGCTATTTCGCTGGCAGCCTGGCAGTGATGACGGACGCTGCCCACTTACTTGTGGATTTCACTAGTTTCATCATTAGCCTGTGTTCTTTGTGGCTATCATCCAGGCCTGCTACACACACATTAAACTATGGCTGGCATCGTGCAGGTAAGCACGTAATCCTAATCCTCTTTCTCCTTCTCATCATGGCTCTGTTTAGCATGTGAATATTACGTGTCTTCTCAGAAATCCTCGGTGCTCTCCTGTCGGTCTTTACAATTTGGTTGGTGACTGGAGTGTTGGTGTATCTAGCCGTGGAACGTCTCGTCAGCGATGCCTTCGAAATTGAGGGCACTGTGATGCTCATCACCTCTGGATGTGCTGTCATAGCCAACATCATGTACGTAATCTTGCCTCCTTCTGCTCCTAATAACTGTAAGCAAGACCTATGTTAAATGAATGATGAACCATAATGATCGCTTCTTCCTGTGTCACATGTAGAATGGCCTTCACTTTGTACCAGTCAGGGCATGGTCACAGCCATGGCGGACTTAGCTCTCATGGTCACGGGCACAGCCATGGAAATGAGAAAAATCCGAGCCGCTCTAGTACTGACTACCACAGTCTAGAGAATCAAGGGCACGTTAAGAAGACCCAGGAAAATGCCAGTGTTAGAGCTGCCTTCGTGCACGTGATCGGAGACCTTCTGCAGAGCGCCAGTGTCCTTGTTAGCGCACTAATCATCTTTTTCAGGGTAAGAGGTTATTCATAAGTATTCTGAAGCTAAAATTACTTCCTGTGCAGCCTTGACCTTTAGGCCTAATTACAGGGAATCTGCTTCTAATGGAATGTGCTTCTGATAACCTTATATCTTGCAGCCAGAGTACAAGATTGCAGATCCTATCTGCACCTTCCTGTTCTCTTTGTTTGTCCTGGGCACCACAATCACCATCATGAGGGACATTCTGTTGGTCTTAATGGAAGGTATGTCCATGACCCTGCCTCTGGAGGTTATCAGAGCTTTATATTAAATCCTAGAAACTGAATTAAGTTTGATGTTCAGGATAAGATGCACTGGACTTTTCGGCTTTAAGTCTAAGACCGTGGTTCACGTTAAGAGTTTTCATTGTGTTATATGACTCTCATGTACCTAATTATGATAAATGATGATGATTATGTATGCGACTATAACAAGATTAGATGTTTGTAATAAATCAGAGATTTAAATATTTGATGTTTGATCTCGTGCAGGGACACCGGCAGGTGTGGACTATAGGGAGGTGAGACAGCGGTTGCTCTCCATTAAGGGTGTGAAAGCAGTACATAACCTCCACATCTGGGCTCTGACCATGAACCAGGCGGTTTTCTCTGCACATGTAGCTATAGGTAATAAATATGTTTTTTTCAGTAAAACATTTGGATCGTATGAACATTTTAAAGATGGACGTACGTCTGTGTATGATGATCTCGGTCAAGGTGGCCTCGGAACTCTGATCCTTGAAATTCATTGGATTACTTGACGCCATCTTGTAGAAGAGACGCATCTGTCTGTGGGAACTGTATACACAATCATTCAGCAACACCACTTGCGCATTACAGGAACTCAACTGGGCGTTACTGCCGTATCCCCCGTATAGTCCTGACTTCGCTCCGAGCCATTTCCACATGTTTGGGCAAACCTTAAAGGAGTTCCTGGGAGGCAAGCGTTTCTGACACAAAAACAGGCAGTCCGATCATGGCTCCGGTGTAATTCGTTCTTGAAGCGGGCTTGTATATATCAAAACACTCGTAAACCAAATCGTATTTTCCCTTAAGAAATAATGGAAACTCAAATTATTCATTCCACAGCCCCCAAAAAATAAATACATAAAAATAATTAATATAAAATATGAAGTAAAAATAAAACTTAACTTAAAAAAATAAAACACTTTTACTTAAAAAAAAAAAAAAAGTAAAAAATAAATCCCGACAGATAAGTGTTTTCGTTTGTGCACACAGGTGCTGTGTGTGTATATGCAATTAGCCCCTCCACTGGAGGAAGTCCAACAACGACAACGCTTGCGTAGCAAGCACAGTAGTGTAGTGGTTAGCACTGTTGCCTTGCATCTCCAGGGTCTGGATTCGATTCTTGGCCAGGCTTGAAAAAAAAAAACTGTTAAATATACGTTATAATGAGTGCAATCCCGTACAACTAAAACTGTTGCTACCACTTTTTTTTTACGGTAAACTTCTGGCAACCACAGCTGCCGTTTTTTTACCGTAAAATTTACAATTTACTTTTTACAATGTATCACAGTCCCCTGATTTAAACATCATTTGAAAATTTGTGGGTAGATCTTAAAAGAATATTACAGAACGACCAAAGAATATTACAGAACTAGAAGCCTTTTGCAACAAAGAAGGAGAAAATCCCAAGTAATGAAATGAAAGACTTTTAGCGCCTATAAAAAGCGTTTGCAAGCTATGACATCTGCCAGAGGAGGTGTTACTAAGTACTGATTATGTAGGGTGCACAAACTTTTGCACAGCGCCACAATAATGTAAAAAATTTTTTTTTTTATCTTTGTAACTATGCACAAATGTTTTCTGAAAATATTGTGCGTTTTTCCATTTGCAAGAGAGACTGTGTTAACATCTTTCAAAAAAAAAAAAATGTTATTTTGTTATTGTGCATTGTTATTATTAGTGGATGTTAGAGATAAGCTTTTATTTATTCATTTTTTATTTTATTTATTTATTTACTTTTCTAGGTAACAATCTGCATTGGTTTCTTTTAAAGCTTTAATAGCAACATGTTATTGTGTTCTCATAAGACAAGGGAATATTTCCAAACATGTTCATTGAGACCCCAAATGTGATTTCATATTATTATTATTATTATTATTATTATTATTATTATTATTTTTCGTATAGTGGTCTTCTTTCTCACGACTCTTCACTCCACTCAGCTTTGTGGAGGGGAAGAGTTATGGTTGTCCTGTGTAACCATTTGTGCTGTGGCTCTCTCTCTGGTTCTTTCAGTTTCCCTTGACCTCTTTGTTGCTTCATCTGGACGTTAGCTTCTGGTGACCTTTAGTGGATGGTCTCCAATAAGCAATTTATTTTAGAATAATCATTTAATGGTACTCCATTGGATGTTCAGAGTTTGAGAAATGAATAGTTTTCAAACCAAATGATGACGTGATACATGTAGTTTATGTAGAATATGTAGTCGATCCCGCTTCTTGGAAGGCCGTCCACAAACTGTTGGAGGAATTTGTGCCCATTCATTCTGTAGAGCATTCATGAGGTCAGGCACTGATGTTGGACGAGAAGGCCTGGCTTGCAATCTTTGATCCAGTTCATCCCAAATGTGCTCAAAGTCAGGCTATGTGTTCAGGACAGTTGAGTTCTTCCACACTGAACTCATTACACCATGTCTTTATAGCCCTCATGTTGGACTAGAAGTGGACCTTCCCCAAACCGTAGTCACACAGTTGGAAGCATAGCATTGTTCAAGATGTCTTGGTATGATGAAGCATTAAGATTGCCCTTCAGTGGGGATAAGGGCCTGACTGAAACACCTGAATTTAATAATTAACAGGTTTAACCAAATACTTTTGTCTGTGTAGTGTACACACAGATTAGCTCCAGGCGGCACGGTGGTGTAGTGGTTAGCACTGTCGCCTTGCATCGCCAGGGTCCGGGTTCGATCCCTGGCCAGGATCGATTCCCGTCTCTGTGTGCATGGAAGTTTGCATGTTCTCCCCGTGCTTGGTGGGTTTCCTCCGTGTGTCTGTGCCCTGTGATGGATTGGCACCCTGTCCAGTGTGTACCCTGCCATGTGCCCTAAGTCTCCAGGCCCCCCGTGACCTTGAATACAGGATTAAGCGGTATACTGTAGATGAGTGAGTGAGATTAGCTCCATTTACAGTAGTAATGGTTTGACATCTGATTGCAGCTGGTTGTAAGGACATGGGAGTGTAATTTTGCAATTACAACTATTACTGCTAACCACAAAGGCAATAAAAACAAACTGTATGGCTAAAAGTGTTTCGACACCTTAACATCACACGAAGATAAAATTGTACACTATACTGTTTCAGATTTATTCCCTCTTCGTTGTTATAATAATCTCCAATCAATTTGTGGTCATTCACCATGAAAGGGTTTGAGGGTCAGGTGTCCACAAATGATTCGCCGTATCGTGGGTAATTTTCACCACCTTGACACGTGTCACCATCATTGTCTTCTCAGATGACACGGCAGAGCCACAGCTGGTGCTCAGAGAGATGACCCAGTCCTGCTTCACCACATACAGCTTCCACTCCGTCACCATCCAGCTGGAGCAGCAATCGGACCAGAGACCAGACTGCAGCCTCTGTCAGGACCCCAAACACTGAAGCAGTCCAAAACCACAGTTTAAAATGTCAAGGACCTAAGTTAAAGTCTTACTGTAATTCAGTACTGTATCTGTATCTATCTGGAGTACTTCTGAGTAGTTTGGTTAGTTTTATCAGTGAAGATTGGATTCATGTGAAGCCACATGGGTTTGAATCCCGCCTTTGTGTATTTTTTATATCTGTACTCTGCTGTATAACTCAGTTTACATGCTATAGTGAGATTTGTTCAGTGTTTAATGTTTATCAGTAGAACAGAATACAGTCTCAGTATAAAATCTCTATCATTTATAAAAAAAAAAAAAAAGCTTTATGAATTGAAATGCATTTTACAAATGATTTTTGATAATGTGACATTTTTATATGCAATAGAATTGTCTTGTAATGCTTCTGTATTGCTATGTTGTGTTGATCATTCAGTGTGGATTAATAAAGTGTATAAATTGTACATGAGGTATACCTGGAACCTGGAGGTGTGAGTCTACAGTGCTGCACCATCTACACAAAGCACCACCACCTCTACTACTACAACAATGATGATGGTGGCATGGTGACTTAGTGGTTAGCACGGTTGCCTCGGACCACCAGCGTCCGGATTCGATTGCCGCTCCGAGGTCTGTGTGCATGGAGTTTGCACCTTCTCCCCGTGCTTGGTGGGTTTCCTCCGGGTACTCCGCTTTCCTCCCACATTCCAAAGACATGCAGATTTGGCTAACTGGCGTTCCCAAATTGCCAGTAGTGTGTGAATACTAATCCAGAGGTTCTACGACGCTCATAAAAATGGGAATAAATACAGTGATAATCACTGGCCTACTGTCCATAGTTGGACTAGGTTCCTACAGTAGGTGGATGGATGGAAGATGATGGTGATGATGATGATGATGATCATAAGGCAGCAAAATAGTTTTTATATTCCCATCTCTCCTGATAGCTTCATTAAACCCACTTAGAATGTTGCAGTATCTCAGCGAGTGCATCTAATTATCTTGTCGGATTTAATGCATTTATACTCTACAAGTAGGGCAGACCCAATAAACACAAACAAGGCTTTGCAGTGCTGGCACTTTAGTGCGCACGTTCTTTCTTCAGACTTCCTTAAGAATGTGGAGGATGCAGTGTACATTAAACACTTCAAATACTAACTGCATCTCTGAGTGTTTTCTCAGTGGTGAAATGCAGTAATTGTCATATAGTGTTGTAACTTTAGCTATAATGCAACTTTAGTGTTGTTTTAAGGTTAGACAATCTCAGCAAAACCACAACAACAAACGAAAAGAATGACAACCTTTACATCTACATCTAGAGTTTTTCCCCTATAAACCGACTATAATTCAGTGCACTATACACAGTCTAAGCACTTTGATCTCATCTCTTAAAATTATACAGTTATTAATAAGATATTTATTGATACTGCATTATATAAAGAAATAATAATTATTAGAAATAAATATATCATATTCTATACACATATCATGGCGGACACACACACACACACACTCACTGGTACACCTGGATTGGGTGCCAATCTATCACAGGGCACACACACACACATTCTGCACATACACACCCACACACTCATTCACACACTACGGGCAACTTGTGAACACCAGTTAGCCCAGGGGTGGGCAAACTTTTTGATTCGTGCGCCACATTGAGTTCTAACATTTAACAAAGGGGCCAGAACAGGAGCAGACAGATGGCATGCTTTGGTCAAAGGGTCAAAGGGTAAAGTGCAAACGTGGAGTAATAGGCCTACGCTTCACCTCAACAAAGCCAATATATCTAGAGTGCGCCATCTAGTGAGGAAACATCAGAATTACAGGGGAAATAAAACACTAACAAGGTTAATTTATTAAATTTTTTCAAGTTTGGCGGGCCGAATCAAAACGTTAAACGGGCCGCATGTGGCCCCCCGGGCCGTAGTTTGCCTGATCTGCATGATTTTGGACTGTGGGAGGAAAGCGGAGTACCCAGAGGAAACCCACCATGAACACAGACACGAGGCGGGAATCGAACCCAGATGCTTGAGATGCGAGGTGACAGTGGTAACCACAACACCAGACAATTTCTGTCTCAGATGTAGGCAAGTTCCATGTGGATTGGTGTTAAAATCGTATTTAAGATGAGAGAGAGAGAGAGAGAGAGAGAGAAGAAGATTAAAACACACTTTGTTTCTGCGCCTTCTTTAGGTACTTTACGGTACCGTCTCTAACTCTCGCGATATCTAGCCGAGGATCAGCCGAGATTTCGACATGCTAAAGAGGAATGACGATTTGTCAACAGTGCACGTAGCAGTAGCGTTACAGGTAAACTATCTGTAAGTAAACGTAGTACGTTTGGTTTGTAAATGTAGCGTTAATGTGACGTTTTGCGCCTTTCACGGATTAAGAGTTTGCCTTAAACCAGATGTAGTTGCTAACCGAGAGGGTAATGTTTTCTCTAATCTCCACGGTGCTGTTTTATTTATTCTAGAACTGTAACTTCACTGAACGTCAATATTTCAGCAGGGAAACTAGATAGGTTGTAGACTTTCTCGGTTTTGTGTGCATTTAGCATAGATTATTATTCCCAGTGAACCGCTTGTTAGTTATACTAAGCCCATTTGTCTCCCAGCCATATTCTTATTAATCCCGCCTTCTATGCGCTGTGATTGGTCCAGAAGCTCAGACAGGAAGGTGTTGATTGGACAAGACAGTAATGACGCTCCAACGGTCCCAGAATCTCCATCCATCCATCTATTCATTTATACATGTGAGATTGATCCATCCAGTGTGTGTGAGCTTTGTGTGTGACACAATTTTATTATTATTATTATTATTATTTATTTATTTATTTTAAAGGACAATCTTTACAATACCCACCAAGCTAATCATCAAACCCAGGTTCAAGTTTGGGATATGTGTCTCTCTAGCCAGTTTGTGTGCCACTTTATTAGGAACAGTCCCCTGCTGAGGAGGGAAAAGTCAGCATTCTGACAAGCCAAGACCCAATCAAGGGTCAACTACAGATATTCCCAAAGGTCTCTATACATAGTGGAAATTAACACTTCATATAATTAACAGCAATGACAAAAGAAGAATGGTAAAAGATCGTATTCTCATGGCTCGATCAGGAAGCTGTCAAATCACACACTCAACGCAGCAAGTTTTACACACATTAACAAATTTCCAACCGGAGAAGTCGGTGTCGAGGATCACGGTCATGTCAATTTACATTTAGCTAAAAGCGTTCATTTCCCCGATGTATGGAGACTTTTGGGACCTCCAGAATATGAAGAAATGAGCCAGAGTGTTTTTTTTTTGTATTTTTAATATAGTCTTTGTTCTTCAGGAATTTTGAAGGACTTTTTTGGCTCTCATTTTTCCCATACCTGAGCAGTTTCAGAGGAATGTTTCTTTGTTTGTTAAGCTGCACAGTGACCTATGAATCATTCAGGCATTAACAAAGCATCTAACTGAAGGCATGACCCAGGGAGAAACGGGTGCAGATGATGAGAGATGATCAGGAGCAGTGATTAATATACTGCTGATGCTGAATGCTGAGTGGTTGGAACAGAAGAGAGGGGAAATGAGGTGGATGCTGAGGCTGTAACATAAACAAGCAGTTTTTAATTCGTAACTTTAGGCACTTTGTAGCCTGTCAAGATAAAATATTTGTTCTCATTTCTTAAATTAAATCTGCAATGTTTAACTGAATATAATATAAAGTAATTAGGTGTGGCTCAAGACTTTTGCAAGGTACACAGTAGGTGATTTAGTTTTTTTTTTTTAACAGGTAAAAAAAAATTGCATTAACTTGCATGAAAGTATAAAGCCACTTAATTGGTTCCTAACTTTTTCCAAACACATTGAAGATTATAATTACATCCATTCACCCTTTTATCCCAGATAAAGATGCTCTACTACGCTGCCAGGTCAGTTCCAGAAGTGCCTGCAGCAAATAAACAAAACAACTAAGGAGATTGCTGAAGTTCCTGGAATTGGCTTAAAAGCTGTCTAATACAGTATATTATTGAAATCTTTAACGACAGTGCTGAAGTGTCAGCTTTGTGCAGGAAAAAAAAAAAAGAGTCATAAATGGTCTGAGAAAAAGGCTTCAGTTTGTCAGGGAACATAATGACTGACTTTGAAGTGATGGAAAATGGTCATGTGACCTGATGAGTCCAGATTGAGTCTATTCCAGAGTGATGTGCGTCGCATGGATGCCCCATGTGGTCTGCCTGGATTCGTATGGTGGCTGGGGATGGTTTCCATTAAGACTGTCCTATCATCCATCGATTGATGCTCTGGGGACCTGTGACTTCAGTTGTTCGATAGCTCAGGACTGGAATCTCCTACAGTCTACCTGAGCCTCCAGGAACAAACTGGACTCCTTTTAATTTAAATTTTAACACATCTCCTGTTACACTGAACGTCCAGTACACATTATTATGCTGATCATTCCCTGCAATCCGTTATCACCCAGATGAGGATGGGTTCCCTGTTGAGTCTGGTTCCTCTCAAGGTTTCTTCCTGTTACCATCTCAGGGAGTTTTTCCTTGCCACCGTCGCCCTCGGCTTGCTCATCAGGGACAATCTTATCATTTTGATTCATACACATGGCATACAAACTTACTTCTTTTTATTGTGTAAAGCTGCTTTGCGACAATGTCAATTGTTAAAAGCGCTATATAAATAAAATTGACTTGACTTGACTTGGGCTTGTCAGGGTAAGAAGGGAAGAGCATGAAGCGATGCTCCCATCATGCATAGTGTCCACTGTACGAGCCTCTGGAGACGGGCGTTATGATCTGGGGTCGCTTCAGTCGCTCAGGTCGAGACTCAGCAACGTTATGTGGAAAAGTCACATGACCACCTGAATGTACTGAATCACCAGGACATCACATCTGTGGAGGGTTGGAACAAATGTTAAAGATCTTATGTTCTCCAGTCAAGATGAGTTCCATGACTTTTGCTTTAGTGTACATAAATGTAATACGTGTATAATGGATGGAAACTAATGGAAAATGTATTCAGATTTGGAGTAAAACACGAAACCAATGAACCAAACCTACAACTATTGATCCTACCCCAGATTTGGTGTAGATTTGTTCTGGTTCTGAAAGTAGTGTGTGTGTGTGTGTGTGTGTGTGTGTGTGATAGCTGGAATAAATGAAGATGAGGGTATGTACAGAACTTGGAGGAGTTAATTCGAAACGTTTTTTTCTCTTGACACCGATGCAAACCGCAAGGAGCTCGACTCCAACTCTTTAAGTCAAACTCATTAATTCGAGATGTCTCTTGTCTTCTGGGTCACTTTTAGTAAACCTCTTTATCCCTGTCAGAGTCATGAAAGATCCATGGCTTATCCGGGGATCACTATGCGAGGCAGGAATACACACTATAAGGCTTTAAACGTTCATTGTAACACACTCCGTCCTGCTTTTGGGTTGTAGGCATGAGACCGTGTGACCCCGAGTAGCTCCCGCTCCAGCACTTCTCCCCTTTCTGACCTCATGACCACCCCACCGCTCGGGCAGTTCCCTGCTCAGCAGGCGCAAGCAGCCCGGGATGTAAATACAGCCTCGCTGTGTCGCATCGGCCAGGAAACTGTGCAGGACATAGTTTTGAGAACCATGGAGATCTTTCAGCTGCTTCGAAACATGCAGGTGAGGAGCAATTAAGGAAGAATGTCTTAAAGATAGAGACTGTAAGAGGGAGGGGGGGTGTGTCGGACATTTTGTGCCCATTTATTTTGTTTTGGGTTGTTATTTTTATGACTATAAAATTCAGCTGAGTATACACACAGACACACACCTGCATGTGTATGAATTTCTGTCTTTTTTTTTTTTTTTTTTTGTCTGTTCAAAGCTACCGAATGGGGTCACATACCATCCTAACACGCATCAGGACCGGCTCGGGAAGCTGCAGGAGCACCTGCGCATGCTGTCTGTCCTCTTCCGCAAACTGCGTCTGGTCTTTGACAAATGCAACGAGAACTGCGCTGGTCTGGAGCCCATTCCTCCTGAGGTTATTACACCCTTTCACACGTTTGTCTTTTTAATTTAAAAAATTAAAAAAAGGTCACAACAGCACAAAGAGCATGTAGTACACATCCTTAAATAAACACATGCCTTTTCTTTTTAGTCCAGATCATTAGTCCAGATATCTTCTAGGTGCATGGATCTTAGAATATTGCATCATTCCATGCAGTTGAAATTTTGAGATTATTTTTGTATCTAAATTTAATCACCTATTTTCTTTTAATAAGTACTGCTTTTTAGGCTCTATGTACAAACCCACAGTTTGTTAGAGTTGAAATGTTCAATGAGAAATCCAAGTAGTGGAGACGACGCAAATTAGGTTCATATTAGACATTATTCAATTAACATTTTTTTTTGCTTAGATCGGATTTGCACGTCATGACGATTCACATTCCTAATTACAAGTGACTTTTATCCGACTCTTATATGGACACGTATGTCCTCAGAAACGACATGCATGCGCACATCGACACGTCTTTTTTCGCACCACTTGCGCTGAAACAATGCATGGTTTCTTGCAGCCGCTCATTCCTTTCAGACAATGTATAGGATTTTAGTCTGTGTGTAATGGATAGATTTTTAAATACGAGTTTCACTTTTTAAATTGATTTACTGAAATAAATAGATTTTTTCGGTGTTGCTCTAAATTATTGAGATGCACCTATAGATGTGTTGCAGGAGAGACTTGATTGAGGTGCAAGATGACAAGCAAGACATAGTTGACCTTGTCATTCATTTTGAAATCTGATCTGTTTGAGCAGAGTGTAAAGATGAGATTCTGGACAGACTAAGGGACTAAAATGCTACTCCATCGCTCTCTTTAGCTGAGATGAATTTCCACTGTCACTATGGCTGCAACTAAGAATATTTTTTGATTTATCTATTGTTTATTTTTCAAACGAGAGTTATTAATCTAAAAAATTTTTCCTGATTGGTTAATTAATCCTTTGTCCCTGATAAATAATAACCTTAAAATAAACTATTAATCTTTCAAACTTTTATTCAAGCATTTTCTTGTAAAAATGTTTATTTTAGAAATACATTTCCCAACATAAAAAACTGAAGTGCCAAGAATTAATAAGAGAGTCTGTGGGCCGTGTGCGTACAGTACAGTGACAGAATTTATATAGAACAAATTTTTTTTTATGGAAGAAATTCTTGCACAGAGTTTTGCTTCTTCCTGAGACAAAGACAAAATAAAATCGGTGACACATTTTAACATGAAATTTATGAAGTACAGTAAAAACTTTGTTTCTTTTAGAACGGTTAGTGCTTTCATCACTTGCTGGTAAAAAAAAAAAAAAGGTTTCACTTGTTTTTACATACAATCTATGACTACAAAAAAGTTTTAAACTTGTACCTAATGAAAATGTTCAACACAAACGTTATAGGGATAGTTTTTTTTTTTAGAGTCTGTCTTATTTCAAAATTCAACACTATCTACTGTAATTAATAGAAGAACATGTTAAACAGCAAATTTTCTTAATAATAAATCTTAATGGGATAGTTCAGTTTTGGCCTCGAGTCAAAATTGAGGTGCCTGTAAGTATAATATAGTACAAAAGGTTTTGGTTGTTATAAATTTTCCTGCTCGGCACAACGACTGTGAAGTTTGTCACCCGGAATGCGAATACGTTGTAAGTTATCAGAGCCAAATTTCACAACCTTCGGTCCGTGCAGTTCATCTGAGACTGAGTCGAGTTCTTTGAAATGACCAGGTATTTAGTACAAATAGAAATGTATAAAAGATAGTCAGGGAAAGAAAATAGTTACATTTGTACTACAGTAGGTAGTCAAGCGGAATGTCTGTTACCGCCGTGCTCTCTGTCGCGGTAAAACGGCAACAGCCAAAATAAATCAGTCGCGTTCCGTGTCGTTCATGAAACAACAGCCAGGTGGCGCAAAGTGACATTTTCATTCGACGCAGTTTTCAGATATGATTTGAGCTTAAGTCATAAAAAAAAAAGTCATATATTGTATCGAAGAAATACTAGTGATGGTAATTTCACACACGAGTACTTTATACAACAAACATGAAAAATCAGTACCAGAGCTATTGACATTTACTGTACAATAATGAGTAAAAAAAAAAAAAGGTTAAATGTTGTTTAGACGGATGATCAAGTTCACTAGCTAACTGTTATATAGCCCCTGTTTGTATCGGTTTATTGTTATTATTGAAAAAAAAAACATTTAATGACATTAAACTTTGATCCCCATCTGAAGCACAAAAATATAGAAATAACTGGAAAAATAGACTTTCAGAATAGAACGTTAGAATAACTCAAAAATAGACTATAAAAAAATGCTGTGTTGTTTCTGTAAACACCTGGTTGGGTTATTTTGACCCAACAATTGGTTTATTCTTTATTCTCTGGTTTTTCCAAACGGCCTGCAAAATGTTCGAAATATTACTGTTATTGTGTCGCAAAGTGTAGTTTTAGGAGTTGTTTAGGCGAGAATGCATGTGTGTACAGCTCAAAACCTCCATCGGTTATTAAAGATAGCGTCTATTTAAGAAAATTGCCCCAACGATTTTTCTGAGATTTGGCAATGCTCATGTACATGCCACATGTACCCCGCCCAACGCAGTCAAGTGGAGGTATTTTATTTTGGGTATTTCTAATCTTCTTTGGTATAATACGGTTGTAGTATAATATATGGTGGCCGTGGGACGCATCCTATACTCTGCGTTCCAGACTCTACAAAGCAGTGTCTTCCCACCTGGGAGTTTCTCCAGCATACTGTATGTCAGATTGATGGACATGAGTCCTCATCTGTTATGTTTTTTCAGCCCACATTTAATCAATAATATTGATTTATTCAATAATATTGACGTTTGATTGTTCTTGTTCTTAAATAAATTTTTAAGTAAATGAAATAATAATAGTTAAAATAGTAAAATAAATAGTTTAATGGTTTAAATAGTTAAAATATTAAGATGGGGAATGTTTGATGCCATGTGTACATTATAAGATTTGTATTGAAAACTTCTAAATAAAAAATGGCAGCTGGCACGCGTAAAATAGATGAAAGATTATTTTTACAGTATGAATAAAAATGCTTGATTAATTGTGGGCTATTGTTATTTAATTACACTATTTGTTAATTTAATTTAAATGAGGTTTGGGCTCGGGCATCGAAATTCTCATCTTTAATTTCCTACCTAGTCTAATCAGAACTCAAAAGACCCATCAAGTCTTCAAGAGCGTGGAGGAATTTATGAAGCCTTTCTGAAGACCTGCATTGCTTCAGACCGCTTCTTAAATTTGTGTAAATTTCAAATCTTCTGGATTCTAGATTAAAAAAATTTACATTTTTACCATTTTTAATCCCTGGACTGGAAGAAATGGAGATTTTCCTTATCATGACATGTGTTGTATTGTTTAAAAAAAAAAAAAAAAAATTCTACACACAATAATTTTCTTTGGTATTTATATAGAATGTTTTCATTTTAGAAATTATCCAAAAAAAAAACCAACATCATAAAATTATTCCATTTGTATTTTCCATTTGTAAAATAGCATAAAAAAATCATGGGTTGTGCATCGAGCAGTTAAAAACAATGCAAGGCATCTTATGATGAGGAAACTTTCCATCTTTTTTATTCCAGTGATTAAAAAACGGTGTTATTCCAAAATGACAATTTTGGAATCCGCAGAAGCTCAGTGGTCCGAGCACAACGTAATAATCCTTGCATGATAAAATGACTCGTGGCATGAATCCACACAAAGCGCTTCAATTTAAAATAAATCACTCAAGGCTGAAGACAAACAACAAAAAAGCACTGAATGTACCGATTTTACATTTTATCTGCTTTGCAAAAGTCGCCCCTCTTTATGATTTTTACTTTACTACGTGCAGCTCTAAAGTAGCTGCGGCTCATTAATCCTTGAGGAGAATGAACTAAGGCCTGAGGCGTCGGTTTATGATTATATAGCACCACTCGGGGGTAAAAGCCAGCAAATGCACAAACCGAAATGCTGCCGCCATGAGGCGCGGTGTGAAAACTAGAATACCGCTTGAGTACCACCTGTAAATACTTGTGAGTCTCAGTTGAACTTAGGAATGAATTTTTCCATGGAATGAGGATTGTGGAATTTGGCCCATACTACTTATATTGTACTTGTGTTCTGTATGACGAACTTCACAGTTGTCGTGCAGAACAGGAAAATTAACAACAAACAAAACCTACAGATCTGGCCGTTAATAATGCTTGTTTCGAGAAAAGGGATCTCGGGAAGCTGTGAACATGACGTACATTACCTGTAGGGGGCAGTGGTGTTTCAATCTGAGGTATTGTGTGTCTATTGTAGCCGAAAATGTGTTCATCTCTCTTAGGCGCCCATTGACAGCAAGCGACAGAGCTCATAAACGTGTCGAGCTCAAACTGTAAATACTGATATGTATTTATTCTTCATTTGCTTCTCTCCTTCAATGATGATTCATCTTTGCAAGTGCTCCATTCAGTATTATTATAATTATAATTATTATTAGTAGTAGTAGTGGAAGTAGTGCTGTGAATTTATTATTATTATTATTATTATTATTATTATTATTATTATTATTATACAAAAGTGTATGATAAGTTAGCCTAAAACAATATTGTTTTATTGTGTATATGCACTTTAAATAAACACTAAATAATAAATACTGCCTTTGTAAAAGTGAAAGTGAATGCAACAGACAAAAATATATGCTACTCGCTGAATACAACGCAACAGCACGCGGAATCCCTGCACTTCCTCCATTCATTGATAGTAGTAGTAGTAGTAGTAGTAGTAGTAGTAGTACACTCCAAAAAATTACAGAAACAGGTTTCTGTAAACACATCGTTGGGTTGTTTATGCTGGGTCAAAATTCTGGGTTATTTCGGGTACGTTAATCACACTGTTGGGTTGCGTTTGTTATGAATACTAAAAGTGCTACATGATTAAACTCAATGCCAAAAATGAAAAGAAAAAGAAAAGAAATGTCTCCGTTTCCTCCCTAGACCTTTTGTCTGCATCACAATGAACTGACGCTCAGCAGTCTTCTTTCCTTGTTTTAATCTGTAATATTTAAGTGAAATATATTTCGCGTATAGGCCTAAAGGCGTATAGGTTTTATCTAGAAGCAGTGCAATTTTCGCTGGTTTCAAAACACAAGGTTTTTCGGAGATCTGAGCTCCAGACAATCCCCAAGCGCTCTGAGCTCATCTACCCACCTAACACAGCCACACCCCGGGAAGAACTTGCGAAAACCACCGCTGGCTAACTATCTCTGCAGTGGTTAAAACAGCGGATTCATTTAATTTAACAGGCAATCTACTGTATTTACATTGAGAGGTTGGGCACATTTTGAACAAAATGGTTCTATCTACTAAATCAAATGGTTAATTTAAAATAAAATAACCCAGCACCTAAATATTTAACGCAGCAGTTTTTAGAGTGTAACATAAATATATTCCATTTGAAAAATAGCATAAAGAAGTCATAGGTTGTGTAGAGAGTGATTAAAAACAATACACCAAAAGTTATGCACAAAAGTTTAAATGTTTAGGTGTGTGTGCGTGGAGAATTTGTGTGCGTTTGTGCATGCATCTCGTATGTGATATTCGTATGAAATGCGTTTCTTATGCACACGAAAAAATAAACTTGACTTGAATAAAGGGGATCACATCGGAGTGTGCTGTCGTGTTGAAAAAGCAAGCTTTTATCTAGCGAGTAGGCAAGATTTGTATTTGTTGAATTCATGCATTGTTATCGATAAATTGCACGCGTGTATCGGCCTTTTGATCAAAATGCTGACGTTTGTAAAGTGAAAGTACGAGTCGTGGGTTCCACGCACGCCGATGAGCAGCTTTATTTCAGTCATAAATTCACAATCACATTTCAGCTATTATTTCCAGCCGTGCTCAAATAATTGGTGAAATAATTATTGAATGCTGGACACAAACAGCAAAAAAAGCACGATGATTATTATTATAAAAGCCCGAAGCACTTCGTGTTCATATAAGAATATTTATTTATATATATATTTTTTTTGTTCATTCATGTTTTCTGATGGTGCTCAATATCGACACATTTTTACGAAGATATATTCACGAATCAGGACATTCGCATTGTTAACCCTATCAGATGGCCTGCTATCAGGAAATTAAATAAATTTTAAGACCATTGAAACCGAGGCGTTGCCATGTCTATCATTGGTTTGTCCCTGTTAAGAAATGACAAAAATTGTATAAGAAACTTTTTATTATAAAAAATATCACGACTTAGGACATCTCATTTCATTATTATGAACATAATATGAAGTACATATATACACATTCGTCATGAAAGATCTATTGTAAAACAAAATCAATTTCATGTTTGCTTCAGCATTGGAAACAATATTGTTGTAGGCTAACTAATTATACACAATTCATTGATGTACTTGGTCTGGCTTTTAGATAAAGTATCTCGATGCGCCATCTGGCGGATATTCAGTGAAGCACAACACATTTATTTAAATTGTGGGATTCCGCGGCACAGCGCGAGACGAATTGCGGCCTTTTGCAGGAAAAAGCGCCACATTCTTAATGGCCACATCTGTATTGTACTATATTATATTATTTTAAGACCAAAACTGAACTATCCTGTTAAGATTTATTATTAAGAAAAAAATATATGTAACACATTCTTTTGTGGCGACACGGTGGTGTAGTGGTTAGCACTGTCGTCTTGCACCTCCAGGGTCCGGGTTCGATTCCTGGCCAGGTTCGTGTCCCGTCTCTGTGTGCATGGAGTTTGCATGTTCTGCCCGTGCTTGGTGGGTTTACTCTGGGATCTCCGGTTTCCTCCACTGTCCAAAGCCATGTAGGTTAGGTTAATTGTCATTCCCAAATTTGGCGGTAGTGTGTGTATGTGTGTGTGCCCTGCGATGAGTAAGTGTGACTGAGAGATATTCTTTTATTAATTACAATAGATAGTGTTGTGTAATGGGGTCCGTATGATTTACTTCTTTGGCTAGTGGCGATTTTAAACCGGAAATGCATTCCTTTTATTATGCATCTGCAAAATGTTTTGTTCCTTGACTTGCATCGGAACATAACAGAAATCTGTGGCATTTTTATAAGCATAAACTATAAAACTGCTAACTACTTGCAAATGCACTGGAAGTGGCGCTGCCATACAAGCCTCTAGTATCTGGTCTAGGAAATCTTTTATCGAGTCCTTGTCCAAAAAACACAGAGAATGCAACTAGTACTCTCAGGACCTGATAACCAACAATCAGACTAAACTCTCTGTAATAAATACTTGTGATGCTGTCTTGTCATTTTTGAAGTTGAAGAACACCGGGGTGTTTTCTTTCGGCGATATCTGTGAATAAGAGTTGTGCTGCTGTGGGAGATTATTTCAGACTTACAAAGCACGCACAGCACCTTTTATGTAAGGTTTAAAGAATCCCCACGGGTTTTTCACAACACATCGGTGTTCTTGAGGATGAACAAAAAGATTGCAAGGCACGAGACATGCCATGTACACTCTTCAGTCATGAAAAAGGCACACATGCTAATATTTCATTGGATCGCCTTTTGCTTTGATCACAACAAGCATTCGCCATGGTATTGTTTCGATAAACTTTGCAGTATCACAACATTTTTTTGGGCACATGAATGTTGAACCCAGACCTGAGCAACAGAAGCAACTCCAGATCATTACACTGCCCAAACAAGCTTGTATGTTCTTGTAGTTAGTAATTATACAGTTTTTTTGTTTGTTTCTTGTTTTGTTTAGTTTTTTTTTTTTTTTCAATCATGATCATTACATTATTTATTATTATTATTTTTAAGACCACATTTCTTCCTCAAAGATGATGGGTCACTACTATCCTTCCAGGTTGTAAGAATGCATTGGACAATTTTAATAGTTTCAGCAATCTCCTTAGTTGCTTTCTCGGACTGGATTAGATTAGATTAGATCAGATTCAACTTTATTGTCACTGAACATGTACAGTATGGTGCAAGGCAACGAAATACAGTTAGCATCTAACCAGAAGTTCATTTGTCGCAGTGCAAAAATAATTAGTATATTGAAACAGTACATAGAAAAGGAGTTGTATTCAGTGAGTGCAAATAATTCTAGGTGGATACAATAAAGGAAGGTGTTGTATACCATAAAAAAAAAAAAAAGAATTTGCATATGTAAACAGTACACAGTAAAGGAGTGCAAAGATTATACACTCATTGTGATTATGATTATAAACAGAACGTTAATTCGATTAGATTTACTGCCGTTATGATTTCTGATTTGATTTGATTTGATTTGATACAGTGGCACTCATCTCAAGCAGCTCCGTTTCTTATCGGTTTAAAAGTATTAAAAACTACTGAAAGTATTTAATACGCACGGACGTTCTGTGAAATTTGTGTTTTTGATCGTTTGACTCCTGCAATCCTTACTTTCCTGTCAATCGTCTCCTCCTCCACACTCCAGTCCAGTAGGTGGCACAAACTGCCCATAAAATCAAAAGAAGGCGAAGCGATGGTCTCAGAAAATGTGAGTATTTGTGTATGATGAAAGCGTTTTCTATTTCCTGCTAAAGCAGCGGTATATATTCTTTTTAAGAAATTCATCAATTTTAGTCCATGCAAACAGTTGCAAGTTTATGTAAACGATTTAACAAGTGTGAACCGATTCCGGCCCATATGCTGACCCAACGAATCAATGAATCAATTGAATCAATTCTTAGAGCAGGCAGTCGCATAGCATTGTGGGTAATGCTCAAGAGCTCTAAAATAGACCAAGTTTTCAGTAAAAAGAGGTTCAAACATGATTAAAAAAAAAAAAAAAAGAAACCTTTTGGTGAGCTCATGCTGTGGTCTTGGCTTGGCTAAAAGCAGAGTTTTGCACTTTCGTCGCTTTGCCTGAGATTTATTTACTCTTATGGACGTTTGCACTGTGGAGTTCTGAACAGTTTGTCAGTCATCGATTCTGAATTCTGGTTTCATGTTTTTGTTCCGCAAATCACAGAATATGATGTAGGAAAAAAAAATACACTGTAGTGAAAACCAGATGTCTCTCTCTCTCTCTCTCTCTCTCTCTCTCTCTTTCTTTCTCCCTCTCTCTCCCATAAGTCCACCTCCTTACTGTCAGCATGTTGGGCATTCTGTAGTAAGTTTATTACTTGTAATAATAATATTATAATATTACTTGTTCCCTTTGGACTTCTTGTGCTCTTATCCTTACAGTAGAGTACTTGAAACCCTTACTTTCCAGAAAAACAAACACATTTCTCTTTAGAATTATCGCGTCGTCTTCCTCGAGCCTGCCTGACTCTTACAAGTAAAGACCTTAGAAAAGAAACAGCTCTGAAAGGTCATTTTTAACATCGTGTTTAAAACCTGCTTTCGCGAGGGTGCATACACTTGCCAAGCGTCTGCAGTCCGACTTCATGCGCTCCATAAGTTCTTCCGAAGCCAGCCCTCCAAACAGGAAGTGGGCTAATGGAGTCACGGGCATTACCTCATCACCGTCCTAATGAGATTCAGGCTGCAGTATGAACAGCTGGCACAGTGGCTTTGCGTCAGCATTTTCCACCGCCGGCAGTCACCCCCCCGTACCCCCGCCTCAGCGGCCTGGAATTTCCTGCGCTGTCGAAAAGAGCCAGTGTCATTTCGTTTACCACTTCACTTTTTCCATCTGTTTTTTTTTTTTCTTTCTTTTTTTCTTCGAAGTGAAGAAAATAAGTGGACCTCATTGAGTCATTCTTCTCTGTCGAGCGGCAAATCACACCATCACTCATTGTGCAAAGTGCGAGTTGCTTTACTCAGACTGTCATGCCGTCACACACTCCCCTTGCCGTCTAACAGAAGGTCACTTATCAGGAAAACTTTTCAACAAAAACGTTGCTGTATTCGCCAAAGGTTTAAATTCGTCACCCGTAGCAAGAGTGGACGCTCATCACTACTCTGATCTTGATCCTGATCTTGCAGTGGAGTTTTCCCCCTGTGGCTTTCCTCTTCGTTTTCTCCATGTTACCTCCCAATAAAACCAGTATGTGGCCTCCCCCCCCCCCCCCCCCCCGACACATGAATGACTGTGTACACATTTTGCCTGTGGAATAGACCCGTCCCTCATCAAGGGTGTATTCCCGGGCCACGCCTAGTATTCCTGGGATAGACTCCAGGATCAAGCGGTTAGTGAAGATAAATGAATAAATTGATGT
Organism: Clarias magur; assembly: GCA_013621035.1. Lineage (NCBI taxonomy): Eukaryota > Metazoa > Chordata > Actinopteri > Siluriformes > Clariidae > Clarias > Clarias magur. The sequence continues at coordinate 67,947 of QNUK01000729.1, read as the reverse complement.
ATGATGAATGGACTATAAATGGATTCCTGCCTTTCAAGGCTGCTCCGGTTTTCCAGGATGGAAAGACATGAAAGCTATAAGGGCTTTAAGTTTTATAAAAAAAAAAAAAAGAAAAGTATGCATGAATGTGCAGACATTTGTATCTCCTGGATGTTTTCAGTTGACAAAGCAATACAGTATGTAATGCAAGTAAACACCGTTGTTATAGCAAAACTAATTAACAAGTTGTGAAAGTGATGTAATATCAACTGAAAGTGCTATGACCTGCAGTTTGTGGCGTATTGGGGTTTAGCAATATGCGGAGCAGCGCGGCAACCAGCACAAATCAGCCATAACGTCGTAACACAAAACATTAAGTCTAATATAGTGTAGGATTCTCTTGTGCCAGCGGGGCAGCTCTGGGACATTGGCAGCAGGGGTCCTTTGGCGATGTGGGTTGTGGATCAGACGCGTTCGGTGTTCTGGTGCACTTCCAAGGGTGCTCGATTGGAATGCCTTCCTGGGAATTTGGAATTTGGGATTCGGTCTCTTTGCCTGCTGAGCATAGTGTGCCACGGTGCACCGGGATTTCCGGGGTCTTTCTATCAGCTCCATCATCTACTCTTTTTTTTTTTTTCAGCAAGCTGTGCCGCATCGGCTTTACTGCGGGATCGGACCAGACGTCCTCGCCGCTTGCTCCCGTTACAGCCATAATGAACCTCGTGTTTGCTTCTAGATAATCAGCGTTAATGCGTTAACGTTATGTACGGTTAATGTTTTGGTGTAAAGAATAAAGATTAAAAGATGTTGTTGTGCGTGCAGGGTGTGTTGTGTGTGTGTTACAGGACGAGGGCTTTTTTTTTTTTTTTTTCTTTCTTTCACTTTAGTTTATTATTTATAAGTCTTAGATTGTGTGAAGTGTCTGGCGTACAAGTCCCTGTGTGGAGACTGTTACTATAGAAACAATTGATTAAAACGAGCGCATTAATATTAACCTGGCGTTCATGTTGCGTTACAGATCGACCGTCCGAGTATACAAACATGATACTGCGCGTACAGTACGTGCACTTTGCAGATTAAATAAACCGACTGTGTGGGAAAATGTAGAGCATGAAGAGTAAAAGATTTTAGAGTTGGTCGAAGTTGAATGCAGTTATGCATCGACTTCCTGGATCTTATCGAATGTATTTGAGAGTATTTTATTTATATATATAATTATTATTATTATTTCTTAATTTGAAGGACATAGAGCTCGTGTGCTTTAGAAGGACAACATCAGGACGGCTTTCATACCCAGCGTGATATCAGATTGCTTCTCCAGTGTCAGAACAGCAGCAGCAGCAGCAGCATCATCATCTTCGGTTCTGTGCACCAGCAGGTGTCAGTGTGCCTTAAGATGAATCATTCGAAGTGATGTTGAACTGATTGAAGCGAACACTCTGGATAGAGGATAGTAATAATCAGATGAGCGAAGCACAGTGGACCTGCCAGGGCTCACACAGTAAAGAGAAGACAAGATGTATTATTTGAAGGTGCTGGGGCAAACAAATGTAATCAGAGGAAGTGATGGCACACTGACCATGAGCTTAGAAATAAGGCTGTTTTTTATTTTATTTTATTAGTATTATTCTTTTTTTTTGTTAAGGTAATGGAAAATGTCAAACGGTTTGAAAATTCTTTTAGAAACAGCAAAATAATAGATGCGTGTTTTCTCTTTCAAATAAGAATAAGCTGCCTCACGATGGAGGCTTAAAAGTCAAACCTCACTGACAGCTTGGCAGTTTAATAATATAACTGTTAAAATCCAACAACGAAAACAAAAAAAATGCGAACCATGACATCATCTGTAGCGAACTTAAGCGCATTATTTCGATTTGTTCTGTTTATAACGTTCTTTCGTCCCCCTAATTTTTGTCCTTGAATTATTCAACACATCATATATTAGTGACTGTTGGTCTAATTTCCCAGGATGCATCACTTCAAATGTCTCTTCCAGCATTCTAAAGATTCTAAATGTGAATTATTTCAGTTGTGGCTGATTTAAATGAATATTATTCCTTTCTCGACTCTCGTCTGTCTTTTTTTATTATTTATTTATTTATTTATTTATTTATTTATATCATGCAGGATGATTTGATCAAAATTACAGATGGCCGCATTTACATCTGTATTTCATCGAGTCAGTAGTTTTTCCCTGATTTGTCTTTCTTTCCGCCCTCCCTTTTGCTGCAGCAACTCATCCCCTACGTGGAGGACGACAGCTCCAAACTGGACGAGCGCGTAGCCAGCCAGACGCGTTCCAGTGAAGAGAGGAGAGAAGTCCTCGAGGTGAACAAGGTCAGTGTAGACGTCGTGCCATAAAATCCAAACAAATTTCAGGGGTTTTTTTTTTTTTCCTTTTTCTTTTTCTTTTTCTTGATCTGGCTAATTTATCCCGAGCACAAGATCAATCAGTATGACCCGAATCCTCAGTGCGCCGTCTTCTGCCCCGGACACGTTTCTCATTTAAAATGAGCTGCGCTTCGTTTGCGAAAAGCTCCGGGCCGACCAAACGAGCAGCTGCGAATGACATGCCGGACGGAGAGAAGGGACGCGGAACTCGGGGGAGGTCAGCGTCACAGCCAAACGTGGGGAGCAGATGTCAGGCAGTCCTCTGCATCTGCCTCAGCTGCGCCTCCGAGCATGAAAGGAGTGAACGGATAGATGGGATTGGTGGACTATTTCCAAGCAGGCACACAAGGGACATAAAATATTACAAACAAGCAGCGGAGAGAGAGAATTTTCTCAGGAGTAGGATTATATGGTGTCCTTGCAGATTTTATTTTTAAAAAAAAAAAAAAAAAAATATATATATATATATATATATATATATATATATATATATATATTTTTTTTTTTTATATATATAAACGGCCATATTTGGTCTGTCCGTGCCATGCCATCTGTACACATACAGTACGTAGTACGCTTTGTGTTTTTCATTTTTTTTTTTTTTTTAACTCTGTCTTTTACCAGTTTAATTGTACATACTGTACTGTCTCTCATGGGCTTTCGCAGTGTGCGAGAGTTGTCCAGCAGTGTGTGTGTGTGTGTGTGTGTGTATTGTAGTTTTAGTGGCACTCTGTTCTGGAGCTGTGAAAGATGGCCCTGTCGTTGTTATCTTTCGATTAAGGTAATTGCTGTTCGTCAGGAGTCACCTGAAATATCGCCCCGCAGTCCTCCGAGTAGTAGATCGACCTTCGTCCTTTCCACCATCCGCGTCGCACTCGCACATCTCCGGCTTCTGTCCTCATCTTTTTTTTTTTTTTTTTTTCTTCTTCTTCTTTTTTTTCTTCTCTCCTCTCCTCCCCTGTTGGGGAGCCCAAGAATGATTTGTGCGCCCCATTTGCTTTGTTGCATTCTTCCTGTCTGGTCTCAGGCGCATTAATTGCGGACATGCGTCTTTGTCTCGACTAAAAGAGCCACCTGAATTTCTCGACGAGTTAATATAGGAACAGCCGCGCGAGAAAACGCTGAACACGAGCAAAGCTGATCTAATCTGCAGCACCGAATTAGTTCATTACAATGCTCTAGACAATTTATAACACCACCTGATCTCAGAGAGAGAGAGAGAGAGAGAGAGCAAAGCCGTGTGTGTTTGTCTCTGTGTGTGTCCCAGCGGTCCAAGCTCGTCGACGCTGTGGTGGCGGGTCGTCTCTCTCTCTCTCTGTCTCTCTCTCTCTCTCTGTCTCTTCAGAGGAAGCCGTTTGATTTAATATCTCTCTAAGTGTGAATAAATTCCTGTCACAGCCCATTAAAAAGGCCTTGGAGAGATCGCAGCTCTTATTAATTCCGTGGGTTCCTCTCCGCTTTCTCCCCTCTCTCTCTCTCTCTCTCTCTCTTGCTCTCTCCCCATCCATCCCTTTCCCTCCCCCTTAGATTATTTTAATACCCTGTTAATTACCGTGTCTGTCCTCTTTATTCAAACGGGAAAGTGAGATATTATAGAAGAGAATGTTTGTAATTTCAGACAGGACTCTGAAAGGGTGGCGAGCACATAATGAGCAGGGTTTTGGCATCAGGCGCCGCGGCTCTTATCGCTGGAGCGGCGCTGGGGTTGTGGGGACTGATAAACAAACGCACACACAGCTGTAATGAGAGCTGGCTCGTCTGGCTACAAACACACACACACACACACACACACACACACCAACACTCCCTCTCCTCTCTCTCTCTCTCTCTCTCTCTCTCACACACACACACACATGCACACACATGCACACACCTACGCACCAGGCTGTATACTTTATACATACACTTTTGTGGTTCTCTCTTTCCATGATGAGCCATTCAGTGTGTTTCCCCTGTGTGCAGAGTTGAGTGTGTTGTAATCGGATAAACAGATAAGTACAGCGCGATCACAGAAAGAATGATAACTCTCCGATTAAACCGGAGGAATATGTGTCTGATGTGCATTCGCTGTCGCTCCGAGTCTCAAATTATTCAATTCATTCAATTCAGTTTTATTTGTATAGCACTTCCAACGACGGTCATTGTCGCAAAGCAGCTTCACAGAATCAAAAAGAAAATTGAGGAAATGAGTCTGAAAAGTGCGAGTGTGAAATGTGTTATGAATCATAATTGTTAGTTTGTCCCTGATCGAGGACGACGGTGGCAAGGAAACAAGGAAAACCTCACTGAGATGGGAATGGGAAGAAACCTTGAAACTCCTTATTTGGATTGTAAACCCAAACTTGTAAGATATTATTTAAGGTTATATAATTGTAAGATAAAAATAAAAGATTATTAAATATATTATTTATTCTTACTAGCATAAGTATGCATTGTTGACGGGTAAAGTATTAAATAGTTAAAAGGTTAAAGTTAAAAATAATCTGCTGATCTTTAATAATCAGTGATATTATTATTATTATTATTATTATTATTATTGTGATTATTTGAGGTTGAAGTCCACGTCCATGTCTGTGTGTCTCTCTGTACAGCAGAACTCTCTGTCTCACTTATTAATACACAGAAATCACATTCTGTAAGGTTGAGTATCTGACACCTTGTTTACACTAAGTTGTACTTTGGTGCTCAGACAAACACACTCCCTGTTCGGTAATCGGAGAGAGAATCACAGATGAGAAACTGAAAAAGTTTGAAGTTTTGTCTTCAAACTTCTGCGCTGTTACTTTTAGACAAAGTGAAAATATGAACTAATCCCAGTAAAAATATTCAGTTTATCTTTTCTAATTAATACCCATGTTTGTTTACATTGAGACGGTAGCGCATTAGTAGATTATTTTAAAGTAGATGATTAAATCCCACACGTAACTGTTCATAACATCGCTTTTACTCAACATTTAGATTTCACTGACGGTGCAGATTAAACTTCAGGCCGATATTTAATACTGCATAAGCTTCATTAAATTTTGTAAAGCAGACGATTTAAGACGCACCCACAGTTAGACACGTACACAAACTTATGTTGGCAAAACCTGCGGTTCATAATCTGGCACAAAACTGCTCATAACTTCACTTCTACTAAACGGTTTGATTTCATTTATGGTGCAGGTTTAACTACAGGTAAAAACCTAAGGACTGCCAACGTTTCATTTAAAAATTTTTTGTCCAGCCATTTTTGTGTGACTAATTCTGGCTGGACAGACATACAGACATACAGACAGCCACGCAGACATGCAGACAGACAGAACGATTTCTAAAACTGGTTTCGGGTTGTCCCGTGTATGAAATGTAAAGATATCATTGAAAGAGCGAGTTCCGGCCAAACCTTTCTTTTTGTTTATATAGATTACTTCCCCCTTTCTTTGTATTCTTGTTTTTCTAGTTATCGTAATTAATTGATCGCTTAAACGACTTAATTGTTAATCAATAAATAAATCGCTTGCATTTAATTTCACAGCTTTGAGTAACCGATCAGCAATTATGATCTCTTTTCCATCCTCCTTTTTTGCCGACTCTGTGGAATATCATCAACCACAGAAATCTCGCGCATCAGTCAGAATAGCAGAACACGATTCCCTTTTAATCCAAAGCCATCACTGGCATTTTACCTTCTTTCCCATAACAGAAGATAGAGCGAAAGCCCTTTCCCTCAGATCAGACTCAAATGTGGAATTAGCGCTTAGCTCGCTCTGACAGATCTATCTCTCGCGCTCTCTTTCTCTTTTTCATGTTGTCAGTAAAGCGATCCATCAGAAAAGATGAAAGCACTCACTGTGAGAGAGATACAATATAATTCAACGCCTGGTTTCGACTTTATATAGAAAACATGCTTCGTTGTAGGAAAGCTTTTTACATCCAGTGAACGTTGTAATTCGTTTTTAAGCATCGACAGTGATTTTAAAGATCATTTACATTATTGTTCAAAAACAGCGGATGTCTAGTGGTCTGGCGTCGTCTGTCCGTTTCCGATTGCATCAGCGTTTGCTGCAGGTAGAACTCATCCCTCCTGTGGCCGTCGTGCCTCCCACTCGATCTTCTCTCCTGCTCGTCCTTCACCTTGATCCTGTAATCTGCAAGGGAAGCATGTTTGCTGTTCTCCATCTCCGTCTGATCACGGAGGGGAGAATAGATTTTTTTTTTTTTTTTGTAACATTAGCCACCAACCACCCGTCTGTAACATAAGTATTTTACAAAATATTTTACTTTTTCTTTAACAAGTTAGCACGTGTCTCAGAGTCCCGCCCCCCCCCAACCACCGCACCCCCTCGGATGGGGTCTGTTCATGTTCCAGTTGTAATACCCCAGCATTTTGTTAACACAGGTAGTCCCAGACTTTCAAAACATTCGAGTTACGAATGTAAAATTCGAATTTCTGCAAATACAGTACGAACGAACGGGCCGCGATTCCATGAAAGATTTTTTCTGGCCAAGCAAATAAAATGAAAAGAGAATATCGACTAGCAGACCATGTGAAATTAATAAGAAAAGAAAGATGCTGGCCTTGGATGGATGCATGCCAATCAAATCACAATAAATTATTATTATTATTATTTATTATTATTATTGATCAGCATCACAGTGTGCTGTTGTTTCTTTTTTTTTTTTTTTTTGTACATCAGAGTGCAACGGTCGATATCTGGGCTGAACTGCGATTGAAAAATGATCAGGAACCCAACTCCAATCAATCAAAACCTCCGTGTATTGTGTACCCTTTAGCATTACAAAGACGCACATCTGCAAAAATATAGTAACATTTCAATTCTTCCTTTTTTTCTTTTTTCTTTTTAATATGTCTCACTTCGTGTGGTTTTTTGCCTGCTCCCATTCCGCCATTTAATCCTCGTCGAGGATAATAGAGGACGTCACAAAACACGCAACTGCGCGCCATATCTGTCCTCTTTAGTAGCACGGAATGGGTGGGCGCTTCGCCGCAGCTTTGATCTTACTACTTCAACCACCGAGTTCATTTTTCATTTGCTGCTGATGTCCACCCCTCGCCGCAGGAAGCCGCCAAGCTCGTGCACATAGTTTTGTTCCAGCATAGCAGCAGCAGCAGCATGAATTCAGACGTCTCCTCTCGTTTGTGCTGCATGCCACGCTGGCTGACTTCAGCTCTGGAGGACTTCTTGAGAAAATGTGAGCCCCTGCACTCTCCTTCATTATATCTCAAAGCAAAAGATTTGTGAGGTGTTGTGGGAGGAGGCGCAGCGCTGGTATTGGCGAAACCCTTCCCTGCCTTTCATGCCTTCACCTGCTTAATCTGTTTCACCTCACTCCTTGACACTTGTGATTTGCACTTCATCTGCAGGAATGGAAGCCGTGATTTTTAAAAAATTCTTTTCGATAAATGAGATTATCGATTAATAGTCAATGTGCTGTGCCCATAGTGACACAGTTTTGTCATAGTTGGGAATAGGAATCCAGTCCAGAAATGTTTTATTCCTCACACCATAGAACTTTGCTAATGGACATAGTTTATTATTTCTTGAAGAGCGTGTCATTGAATAAATTTTTTCCATCTCGTGGAGCTTTTACAGACTAGGTTCATTCTCGTTATAAAAATATCCACAGGCTGGTCTTCTGGCCAAAGAAAACGTCGCCATTGGATTTAAATAAGCAAATACTTAAAGAGCCTTTGATTGGAACATTAAAGCAGCAAATGAAATGTTTTAGCTGGCAGGAATACTTTAATAATGCAGCAAGTACTTTTAATTTCTTAAACAACCATGTCGGAAGGCGTCTCCTGCGGTCGTGGAAAAGATCAGAATCAGAGTTTTATTGCCAAGAATGCTTGCACGTACAAGGGTTTTGTTTTAGTGACGGAGCTTCCAGAACACAAAAAAAAAAAAAAAAGTTAACAACAAATTGAGTAGGGTGTGGGATTCAAATAAGTTCAAATGAGTTAAATAAATATCTGTGGTATTGCACAGTATATTACACAGTAGTATTGCATACAATATTGCACATATATTTATTGCACAGTTAGAAGAATGTGAGTAGGATGCTACTGTGGTATTGAAGGGTCAGATTTCTTGCCTGCACCAAGCTAATGATATTTCTGGAATTAGGTAAAATGTCGTCCAAGGAAGGATAGTTCTGAACCATCAACTTAGGGGATGAAATGTGGTCTGAAAAAATCCTGAATGACTGTGTTCAAAGATCACTTGGGGAAATCAACACTAGAAATCACATCCATATTGACCTGTCCTCGCGATGTAAAGACACAGAGATAACATTGTTAGATTTCACATTTCACTGTCAGGTTCATTTTCTTAGACGCGGTTACGTTTTTTGTCAAGTGGATTGGGACGCTTTACATTGTATATTCGTGTCAAAGGCGTACAAGACTCGCTTTGTCGGACAAATTCGACTTACGAACGTGCTCCCAGAACGGAACTCGTTCGTAAATCTGGAACTACCCATAATGGAAAATGTTTGCCGGAGTCGAAGCTAAATGCGGTCTAATGAAATAACAGTGTGTGCAACTTTTTTTTTTTGGTGGCAGTGAATATCCACTGTATATAAACTTTTTCAAGAACTCATAATAATTTTGCATGCTTAGTGGTGTCCAGCTCTTTTGAAATCGCCCTCTGTGGGCATGACTACTATCATGATTGATTATTATTCTATAAATTTGCTCGTGCCCTAAGAGCGGCAAAACAGCGTCTTGCATTCAAGCTACATGTGTGTAGTGAAAGAAAAAGCTGCAACAGGTTTTATTTTACATTTTAAACCATTAGCCTGAATCCACTTTACATCTCTTTGCAGGCCACCTTTGGCCCTAGGTGCAGCCTTTAAAAACTCCTGATTTACATTATTAAAGCTATAAACCCTTGTTCTTTCTCCAGCAACATTTTCTTTTCTCTATCTCGCGTTCTCTCTCACTCATTCTGCATACAGTGTAATTGGATTACGAACATAATTTATTCCGGAAGCGGGCTCGTATTTCAAAACACTCATAAACCAAATCAAATTTTACCTTAAGAATTAATGGAAACTCAAATTATTCATTCCACAGCCCCCAAAAATAAATACATAAAAATAATGAAACTAAACTATAAAGTAAAAATACAACAAATTGAACTGTACTTTACCTTTTAAAAAAAGTAAAAATAAAGTCCGACAGCTAATTGTTTCTGTTTGTGCACGAAGGCGCTGGGTATGTGAGTGAGAAGCTAAAGTAAGGAGCCCTCTATGGAAGCAGATCAGTCTCATTAATAATTCACACAAAAGACACAATGCAAACATGCGTATCCCAATTCACATGCGAGAAAAAACAACACATTAGCACAAAATAAATGCCTATATTCATAATGTATGTTTCACAAGTGCAGAACACAATTGGTAGATTTACAACTGTGTACAAATTTTTTTTTATGTTTCAAATTCATGAGTGTATCATGGGCTGTGAATGTGCAAATCGTTTTTTCCTGTACGAATCGCCCTGGATTTGTGTGTGTGTGTATTTTTGAGACCTGGATGGTAGCAACGTGGGTCACTTGTACTCTTTAGCTAATCAGATACGACCTCACCATTCAACCAATCACAGCCCTCCAGGAGCGCCGCACTCAAGTAGCTCATCTTTGCGCACCTTTTACGCAATCTGAGTTAATTACAACGGAAATTAAGCTTTACCTACTCAAACCAGCATGGCGACCCAAGAACAGGATGCACGTCTAAATTAGTACTTTATATTATATATATATATATATATACTTTATATACTTTACTTTATATACTTTTAATAATGTTTCATTAATGAATTTCGCCGAAAAATAACACAGCTAACCACTTTATCATCTTTCTAAACACTTCTACATGTTTGTCCCCAGTTTTTCATTTTCAAATGAAACAATGCAATCACTCAGCATAGTAAAAATATCATGTGACTGACTATTGTTTTTACAATTTGACTGTGGTGAATTGATCATTCTGAAGTTATAGTTACAGCAATAAATACATATAGCAATGATGTGCGCGCACAGACACAAAGTGCAGGCTGATGCAGAGAGAGAAAAAGGATCTTTAACCTCTCTAATTAGACTTGCTTTTGCATTACATGCACGCACTATTATTATTATTATAAACAGTACAGACTGTACAAGACAGTACACAGATTTGTAATTTATTAAAAATCTTTGCTCGTCTGGAGGAACACTCGCAAATCACGTTACTCTCAATTCGAGGTTCCACTGTTCCGCTTATCCTGTACAGGGTCACGGGAGGTGTGGCGCCTCAGGGCACGAGACGCTGTACACCCTGGACGGGGTGCCAGCCCATGACATGGCACACATGCACACATAATTTCGAGTATGTTGAGGCAATTTGGGAATGCCAGTTAAGCCTAATCTGTATGTTTTTTTGGACTGTAAGCATGTGGAGAACATACAAACTTCATCTCTGTCCTGAATACTTTCCCATGTCTGAAAACGTACAGTAGAACAGCTTCATCCAAAAGTACTAAACAAACCTCACAGAAATCTTGATATCAACAATCAGACTTTTTAATCAACCGATATGAAGCGCCCATCTCACCTGTCCCTGTGTATGTTGTTGTTATGCAAAAGACAATGAATTTTAAACAAGCCCACTATCACATTCGCTGTTGAATAAAATCTATTATCGTATACTATATGTATTGAATGAATACAGCAGTTTGTTCTGCTATAGGAAAACTAATCAATACTTGGATGGTGCGATAAAAAAAATAGCAGAGAATTGAAGGCTTAAAATCCAGTGGCTTGACCTCAGTTATACGAAAGAGCTAGATTTCTTTTATTTAGCTTTTGATCCTTTGTCACATATTATTACCGATCGTCCTTTTGAGCTTCAGAGAAAAGCAAAGCAGAAAGGAGAAGCAAAACGAGGTGCCGTGTTTGAACTCTTGAAACAAAGTAGTACGACAGGAATATGAAAGGTTTTTTTTTTCTTTTTTTTTTTCCATCTTTAGATTTTAGCTGATAAATGCAATGTAGCTGAGACATATTCCTGTGTTTCTTTTGTTGTGGCAGATATTTTCATATTCCTTACCCTTGTCAGAGGCTGTCTTAAGTGTGTGCAGTTGTCTGTTTAACAACTAGACAAGCTTGACAAATTGGTATACCAGCGCTTATGCCGTAATATCTTGCGGCACCTTTGGCATGAATTCTCCTGGACGTGGAATCCTAGACGATTGTGCCCTCGCTGCAAATTGGACAGCTGTGCAGTTTTGCCGTGACCTCCTCTTCCCACCTCATCCCAACAGTCCTCGATAGGGTTTGAGATCCGGCCACTATGCGATGCCACTGAAGCAGTGAAAACTCGCTGTCATGTTCCTGGACCCATCTAGTGATGATATTCTCCTAGCGACACTGGGCAGCGATTATCGTGCTGGATGTATTCATCCGAGTGTGGCTAAACTGTCACCAGGGGAGCGATGAACTTGGTCAGCAATGATGTTCAGATGAGCCATGCCGTTCGGTAGCTCTCCAATGGGTATCATGGGTCCTAAAATATGTCAGGAAACGTCCTTGGCGCCATCACACTGCCACTATCAGTCTGTTGTGTTCACATCAAGTGCGATGACTTTGAGTGCTTAATCCAGTTTAGGTGCTCCCATGCCTGCTGGAGATGCACTTTCTCTGCTCTTTCTTTGCTGACACAGTCGGGGAAAACGACCTGGTCTCTAATGGGCTCTAAGAGTTGAAGACCAAGTTCGGTAATTGGTGTGCGCCAAACAGCCAAAATGTTGTTGGAACTTGAAATGGATTTACCTTTCTTCCTGCAATTCCCTTTTGACCTTTGATAGCATACACACTCTGCTTCCATTTATTATATAGGTCATGTGTCGTAGACGGCTTTTCACACCATTCTCAGTAACTCTTTGAAAAACGGTCATGTGTGAAAAGCCCTTTTGGGGGAAAAAAAAAACCGTGGCATGATCGAACTGCCAGTCTGGTGACTTTTATTAAGTAATAAACTCCCTTCATCTTCAGGAAGTGCTTTATCCTGGTCAGGGATGCTCCATAGCTCGAGACGGGAGGAAACCGGGGAACCCACAGAACCCCCACACAGACACATGGAGACCATGTGAAACTCCACACAGACACTTTAACCCGAGCTCAGGAATGAACTGTGAGGGTGTAGCCTATTGTACCATTGTGTCGACTCGTCATGCATGTGGAAAATATTTTCCAAGATCATAAGCGATTTGAAAAAGAGGTATTTATAGTTGTTGATTACGGAGTGGATATATCCTCTAAGTATTTCCATGCCTGCTTTATGTGAAAGCTTGCTGGAGCTAAAAACCTTGTTTTGAGAGAGCATTTTTTTCATCATACTGTCATATTCAAAAGTTAGCGCTCCCTTTTTTAAAATTCTATGAGCAAGCCAAGGGTGACGGCGACAGCGGCAAGGAAAAACTCTGAGATGGTAGTAGGAAGAAACCTTGAGAGGAACCCGACTCAACAGGGAACCTATCCTCATTTGGGTGATAACGGATAGAAATTATATAACATCATGTGTGTTATGCCGCTAAAAGTTCAATATAACAGAAGTTCTTTAAATTAATATGGAGTCCAGTTCAGCACAGGGATGAGTCAGCAGGTGCAGAGGGCAGATGGGGTCAGGATCACTGGGAGCTCAGGAGCAGCATGTGTAGTTCCAAACCATCATAAAGCAGAATCCAGCTGGAGCTGGTCCTTTTCTGGATGCCTCAGGAACCTTGCAGGGTTGGCCTCGGGATGGGTAGAGGAATACAGAACAGATGGAAAGAATTAGCGTGGTTGCCATTCAGGATAGATGTACTGTAGTATGAGGTAATGGGATGAGTTACGTGTATGCAAGATTAAAGATGTGTCTTGAATCTACTTTTAAATTGGGAAACTGTGTCTGAGCCCCGAACACTGTCTGGAAGCCTATTCCAAAGCTTTGGAGATAGATATGAAAAAGCCCTACCTCCTTTTGTAGATTTTGAAATTCTGGGAACTACCAGAAGTCCGGAGTTTTGTGATCTTAAGGAGCGTGGTGGATTGTAGCGTATCAGAAGACTGGTTAGGTATGTGGGAGCTAAACCATTTAAAGCCTTGTATGTAAGTAATAGTATTTTGTAATTAATTCTAAACTGAACAGGTAGCCAGTACAGAGATGATAATATTGGGGTTATATGATCATATTTTCTGGATCTAGCGAGAACCCTGGCGGCTGCATTTTGGACTAACTGAAGCTTGTTTATTGCGGATGCAGGACAACCACCCAGTAATGTTACAGTACATTACAGTAGTCCAGTCTGGAGGTCATGAATGCATGAACCAGCTTTTTTTCATCAGATACGGATAAAATGTTTCTAAGCTTGGCAATATTTCTAATATTTCTGGAAAAAGGCTGATTTTGTGATATTGGAAATATGATTTTCAAAGGACAAGTTACTGTCTAATATTACGCCCAGGTCTTTCACCGTCGAGCTGGTAGTAACAGTACATCCTTCTAAACGCAGGCTGAATTGTGAGAGCTGGTGTGTACTGGTTTTTGGGCCAATAAGTAATATTCTATTTCTATTCCAAGTCTTATCTGAATTTAGTAAGAAAGTTATTGGTCATCCAATCTTTTGTGTCCTGGACACACTCAGATAGTCTAGACAACTTGGGTATTTCATCTGGTTTAGTTGAGATATATAATTGGGTATCATCAGCATAACAATGGAAACTAATCCCATGTCTTCTAATGATGTTGCCCAAGGGAAGCATGTATATTGAGAACAGCAGAGGTCCTAAAACCGACCCTTGTGGGACCCCATATTTCACTGGCATTAGACCAGACGGTTCACCCTTTATCAGTCTAACAGATTGATTTGTTCCATCCTTGTTTAAAACATCACTTCATTCATTGAGGTTTTTGATCATTCGCTTATACACAGTTCTTTCAAAGTCCTGCTGTAGCATTTCATTTGGGTTGAGGTCTGAACTTTGACTAGACAACTCCAAAACCTTGATTCTTTTCTTTTTCAGCCATTCTGATTTCTGGGTGTGCTTTTGATCATTGTCCTGTCAAACATCCCCAACACACCCCCCCGCCAACACAGACACACCCCAACACACACCCCAATACACCCCCTAATGAAAACTCAAATTATTCGTTCCACAGCCCCCAAAAATAAATACATAAAAATTATTAATACAATCTATAAAATGAAAATAAAACAAATTAATCTGCACTTTACCTTTAAAAAAAGTACAAATAAATCCTGTCAGGTAAGTGTTTCCGTTGGTGCGCGCAGTGTGTGTGTGTGTGTGTGTGTGTGTGTGTGTGTGTGTGTGTGTGTGTGTGGAATTAGCCCCTTCCCTCACCTCGTTTTACACAGTAATACTCATCCTCTACTCTCCCCAACTCGCTTTTTAAGATTCACAACAAACACACACACACACACACACAACGGAAACACCGTTTTAACAGGAAAAAAGGAAATCTCTCCGAGACTGGCATAAGCGTATATTAACGGACTCACTTTTTAAGTTTCACAACAAACGCATAAACACAGCGGAAACACAGTTTTAACAGAAAAAAGCGAGACTGGCATGCGCGCATACTAACAGAATCACTTAAGTTTCACAACAAACGGACACACACAAACACGGAAACACAGTTTTAACAGGGAAAAAAGAAATCTCTCTGACCTGGTGTGAGCGCATACTAAAGCAATCACTTTTTACGTGACGCTCGGTGTCAAAATAAGAGTCGCATGTGTGATACATGATACTCGGCGCTCGTAAACTAAAACTTGCTCGGTTTCCGAATAAAAATTTATTAAAAATCTTTTAATAAAAGATTAAAAAACCACGTAAACCACGTTACTCGCAATCCGAGGTTCCACTGTATAAATAAACAATATAAACAATTATAAACAATAAATGATTTCCAAAATTTCTTACAATAAATATCTAAAAAAGTGTGGCGTGCATTTGTATTCAGCCCCCTTTACTCTGATACCCCTAACTAAAATCCAGAAGAACCAACTGCCTTCAGAAGTCACCTAATTAGTAAATAGTGACCACTTATTTGTATGAACACATCCCTTGCTGTGAAGCCCTCAGTGGTTTGTTAGAGAACATTAGTCAACAAACAGCATCATGAACACATCATCAACACACCAGACAGGTTTGCAGTCATACCCCATACTCTTTTCCATTTTGAGGTGATTGATTGAACAGCGCTCCATGAGATGTTCAAAGCTTGGGATATATATATATTTTTTTATAACCTAACCCTGCTTTAATCCTCTCCACTTTATCCCTGATCTGTTCCGGTGTGTTCCTTGGGCTTACATTAAAAAATTGTTGTTGTGGTTGTAACGCGACAAAATGTGGAAAAGTCCAAGGGGTATGAAAACTTTTGCAAGGCACTGTAGTTAATATTCTGTACATCCAAATGCTTTCTAATGAAATCAAAGGAATACTCCAGCAGTTTTTAAGCTTTATCGAGTGACTACCATGGTCAGCGTATCCAACGTAGTCTGTACAAAGCGTAATGTTGTAAATCTGAAATCGTCTATTTAAACCTTTATTGACGGAATTCAGCGCGAGATCAAGCACATGCTTATTGAGCTGTGGGTCAATACCCTTTCAGTTCTTTTCACAGGACAGGAAAAATATGCCAAAATTATCTGCGGTAATCGCAGACACGCAGTGCTACAGTAACCCTTTAACCCACTCTACAGAGAATCAATGATAAGCGATAAATGTGTTAACATGAATGAATTGTAGCGTCGGAAATAAAGAACACAATAAGGAACGCTTTTTCGTTTGCTCCTGACTTTTTTTTTTTTTGCTCCTGACTTTTTCGTACCTGCCCCATCATAGTCTCCTTGTACTGCTTCTTCTGTGTCACTTTGATGGGTGGCAGCTTCGTAACGGCCGACACCAAGAAGTTCATCAGGATGTCCTCGCAGTTAGCGAGCTGGTCCACCATGTTCTTCAGGCTGCTGGGCAGGAACTGGGTGTACAGGTAATGGTAATATCTGGAGAAAAACAAGATCAAACAAATATTAAGCATTTGTCTAGCCACCATTCACCACACAATGCAGAATTAATTAACGCCATAGACTTGTTCTTGCGCACATGAATACGTCGTTCAATATACACACATGAACAAACTGGACATGTTGTCTTAATCAACACAGTGTACGGCAATATTGGAAACAGAATGCGTTTTAAAGCCAGCTGGCGAGCAGGATGTAATAGGGCACTTTTATTATTCCCAGGTTAATTTAGCTACCTAGTAAAGCAACAGTAAACAGGACATTGATTTATTTTTTAGAGCAGAAAAGCTAGCGAATAGAACAAAACCTCCTGCGAAAAAACACCTCCTGATGTCTTTTTTGATAATGTCCCTGTTGCCGGAGAGCCAAAAAAAAATCGATTCAAAGATGAATTGCCATTCTTCTGTGTGGCAAGTCATGTATCGCCACACTGACTCAAAAATAGATTTTTTAAAAATAGTTTTTGAAATATTATATACGTTGGCATTTGAATTCTTTAATGTAATTGACATCTCGGTATCGTGATAATATATTGCTGGTTATTCCTGTCACTACCTATTAGGGTTGCAAATTTCGTAAATTTTTCTTAAGTGAACATGTTAACAATCAATTTTTTTTATTAATCATTTATTATTATTCTAACTGTTATACAAATTTTACAATTAAATGGCACAATGTCAACAAATTGGTTATATGAAACAAATAAAGGAAGGCCAAATAGTTTAAATGAACAGAAAGATCAATATAGCTGTTCAAAATACTGCTCTTGTTTATTTGTCTTCAAAACAGAGGCTGCTAAAAATGCTACACTGTTCAATATTGCTCATGCAAGTGAACCCTCTTGTGATGCGCACCAAGTTAGCAGTTGTGAGCTACGGAGAAATATTATGCAAAACACTTAAAAAGAATTTATCAGATAAATTCTTAATCCAGTAATTCAGAAAATGCAGGTAAACTCTGTGTAAACATGGCAAGTAAGGACAGTACCTATGGTAGATGGCAGCTCCGGTCAGAACCATGGAGTAATCGTTGGTCCATTTGGATGTGTAGCCCCAGCGCTCCTTATTACTGTCCCAGAAATGACTGCGGGCAGGGTATCCCACAATCCTCTCTGGGAAACTTTGCCAAACCGTGAAGGCAAAATCCACCTAAAACCAAAAAAAAAAAAAAAGGATAATAAAGAATAAAAACTGGCACATTTGCCGCACGAGCAAGCGATTCAATAAGCTTCCAACCTGTTCACCTGCCTTTTACAGCGGCAGGCATGCGACTAATGGCAGGGCCAGACTTGTGAGCAGGCAAGAATTAGTTTCACAACGTAAACAGACCTCAAAAAAGTTAGCGAATGCAAGCGAGTAACGCACCACACAGTTTCAAAGGCACTGCTGTTAGATGCCATCCTTCTTCTCAGATCAAAGCTTTTAAACAAATAATTACTGAAAAGACATCAAACGAGTCAGAACCCAAACCTTGACTGGATTAAAAAAAAAAAAAAAAAAAATCACTGAATTAACAAACAGCCTTATAACACACACCCACTCTTACTTCACAGAGAGTGAGTTAACGAGATTATGAGCTAAAGCCCAACAACACAGGCAGCTGCATTCACAAACCCAGCCCATGCGGAAGAATGAAGGAGAGCAGCAGTGAAGATGAATGACTAGAAGAAGAATAGGAACTACTGATGAGACAAGAGACAGGTTGGCACCTCTGGGACTCTAGTAGCTATTTGCACGATGCTTGTTCAGGAAGCAAAACTAGTCAGCGTTTTCACGTTGTTGTTCTACAGCAGTGGTTCTTAACCCTGGTCCTAGAGAAACACATTCTAGTGTTCCCTCAGCTCCCAGCACACCAGATTTAACAAATCAGCTAATTAACAGCCTTTTCTGAATTGACGTGGGTGTGATAGAGCAGAGAAAACACTCAAATGTGCTGCGGATGGGAGGGCGGGGGATCCTCCCGCATGTGGGCTGAGTTGCACTTTTCTAATCGAAGATAATTAATAAAAATTGTGCTTGAAGTTTGGACAATTTAATCTGGTACAGCGGTACCTCGGAATACGAATTTAATCCGTTCCGGAGGCGCGTTCTTGCATGACATTTCGTATTGCGGAATGCATTGTCCCATTGGAAATACAGTGGAACCTTGGATTACGAGCATAATTCGTTCGGGAAGTGGACTCGTATTCCAAAACACTCGTAAACCAAATCATCATTTCCCATAAGAAATAATGAAAACTCAAATTATTCCTTCCACAGCCCCAAAAAATAATGCATAAAAATAATTAATACAATCTATAAAATGAAAATAAAACAAATTAATCTGCACTTTACTTTCAAAAAAAGTACAAATAAATCCTGACGTAAGTGTTTCCGTTGGTGCGCGCGCGCGCGCGCGTGTGTGTGTGTGTGTGGAATTAGCCCCTTCCCTCACCTCGTTTTACACAGTAACACTCCTCCTCCCTCTCCCCACCTCGCTTTTTAAGATTCACAACACACACACACACACACACACAACGGAAACACCGTTTTAACAGGAAAAAAAGAAATCTTTCCGAGACTGACGTGAGCGTATATTAACAGACTCACTTTTTAAGTTTCACAACAAGCGCACAAACACAGCGGAAACACCGTTTTAACGGAAAAAAAGTGAGACTGGCATGAGCGCATACTAAAGGATTCACTTAAGTTTCACAACAAATGGACACAAACACGGAAACACCGTTTTAATAGGAAAAAAAAGAAATCTCTCTGACCTGGCGTGAGCGCATACTAAGGGAATCACTGCTGTAAATCTATATAATCATATTTTTGCATATAAAAAACATCCAAAACATTTAGGAAAGCCATGTAAATGAAGTAAAATGTGAAATAAATACACATTAAAACTCACGTAACCTTAATTTAACATTCCTCTTGGCACCGGCTGCTTTAAAAACCAAACTGAATGTGGCTTTTCTCCTCTTTCTTCTAGTCCCTGACTCACAAACGAATTCCGTTCCGGGAGCACGTTCATAAGTCGGATTTGTTCTTAAGCCCTACAAAGTGAGTCTTGTAAGCTTTTGACACAAAAAGCACAAATGTAAAACATACCAATCCACTTCCGCATAAGGAAATTAATCTCTCAATGCAACAGCGTTGCACAGTGCGTCTTTAAATCGCAAGGGGAATCCCGGACCCCGTTTTGTCTCAGAGCTGTTTGTTTTCCACTGTATTTCTACCATCGTGTGAGGCTGTCTCATTTCTCCCGCACCCCGGCGCACACACTCGCACACACATACATACATACAATATACTTAAATCTAAATAGACTTTAGACATTTTATACATTCACTTACACACTTGAAAATATCGTATATAATTGTAAATATTGATATCCGGCACAATTCAGTGTCTATTTTTTGTACAATGGACGGGAGCTACTTCCGTAATTTGTTCGCATCTAAGAATCTGCGGAAATTCATAACTCAAATGTTCGTAAGTCAGGGACTACCTGCAATTCTAAAAGTATAGTACTGTAGATACTTGGGCTGGACAATACACTGGGATAATTCAATTTGAAAACTAGATTATTACATTTTATATTTTAGACTTTTAGTTTCATAGTTTTTAAATACAACACTCCAGTTTTGCTTGCAAGTTACCATACAATTAATTAGTTACGAATACTATTTATATACAGTATATCCGTCATTTCCTTTTATTTATTAGGCACTTCACATTTGCTAAGTGATCAGTCAATCAGGTGGCAGCAACACAATCCCGAAACAGGCTTCACTTAATGTTCACATCAAAAATCATAACGGGGAAAATGTGCCTCGCACAGTTCTGTGTAAACCCTAGAGACTTTCACGTGCGAAAATCCCAAGAGATCAGCAGATTATGAAATACTCAAAGCAGCCTGTCTGGTACCAACGACCGTGCCGCGGATGTTGCAGTCGCAGATCGCACTTTTTCCTCATACAGATTTTTGACGTCTACGTAAACTGAAGTCCCCCCCAGACCCCCCCCCCCCGCATCTGCATGATTTCATACGTTGTGTCGTCGCCGCATGCAGTCGTCAAACCATAAATTTGATGTTTTTTATAGTGCTTGAATACTCAAAAGTAGGATAAACTACATTAAAAAAAAAAAAACTGGCAAGATATTTTCACGACTCTCATCCAAAAGACTAATTGTTTAAGCTTCAGTGAGTTTTCAGGATTTTATTCAGTGCACATGCCAGATTTATTCTCCATGTTAAAACCAAAGGGCTATAAAAGTGGTAAAAAAAATTGGCAAAACAATGATCATTGTCCTGTATGTGAGTGAACACACACGCTCGCCCTGAATCATCCAACAGGCAGAAGTCAAATATTACTAGACAGTGATGTGATGAGTGTGAGCGTGTGTGATTCATATGTGGAGCAAAACAGCAGTGGGAAAGCAGAGAGGTGGAGGATCCAGCTTCATTTAGCTGACGCAGCTCCAAACACCAGCAGCGTGTCCCTCCTCAGACACACACACACACACACACACACACCTCTGTGGTTGAGAGCACGGTGTCCTCATCCAGACTCAGCACAGCATCAGTGAGGATGCTCTCATAGGGCAGAAAGCGACTGCTCATCACCTGTACAGGGTAGATGAGAAAGAAACAAAAATATAACATTATAACAAGTCTGTCTTTTTCAGATTTGGGTATCATGGAAAAAAAGCTGACGTGTTTTAATAGTATTTAAAATTTTATCCCAGCAGATGTTTGTGAGTCTGCGTGCGTGTGTGTGTGTGTGTGTGTGTGTGTGTGTGGTGTGTGTGTGTGTGTACGAGATCGTAAATGCATCTCAGTATGAGCAGGTCAGGGACACAGACGGTAATGGGCTTGAAGCAATGAGCAGGAACATGGTTCTGATAGCTGCTCAAGTCAAACAAAGCCTCCCACACAACAATCACACACACACACACACCTGATAAACAAACACTTGTAGCTCTGAGCGGAGTCACCTGCAGAATCCTCTACAATTAAAAAAAAAAAAAAAGGGCATCACAGTCTGAGTCCTGACCTCGACTTTAAACTCGTCTCTTTGAAGTTTTGTCTTTTTTTTTTTTTTTTACACTTACACTCACAATAAAAAACCAGAACAAACATCTCGCAAAATATTTCTACGGCATATGCATTCTATGGGTTTATACATGGTGCGCAAATGTAAAAGGAATTAAACAAACGTAAAGATCTACATGACTGATTTCAAATCAGGTAGGAATTACTGTACTTAAGGATGTATAAGGATGATGTTTAACTAGCTTGTGCGTTTATATACACACACACACACACACACACATGCAGACGTTGGACAATGAAACTGAAACACTGGCCGATTTAGTGTTGGAGGTTTCATGGCTAAATCTGACCAGATATATATTTGGTGTATACAGTATATATTTAAAACACATCCATAACTTGTGACAGTATAAAAAAAAAACGTAGCCATTTAATTCAGAATGCTCAGAGATCTTCTTTTAATGCGGTACAACACTTCATTAGTGACGGCACCAAGTGACCGATACGGTCTGTCCCGAGCTGCACCCCGTCCCCCCTAGTGTGATCTAGAGCATCAAACTCGTGCCTTTTTTTTTTGATTTTCTAACACGGCGTCGAGGAGGAAATGAGGGATTTCAAGAGAGACAGAGACCGATCTTTTTGCACAAACATTAACAGCTCTGCAAAAAATCTGGATTCATACGCATTTAGTCTTAAATGAGTTTCATACTTTTCAATTCGGTGTTAAAAGATTGACCAGAACCAGACCAAACACCACTCGTTTTTTTTATTTATTCTTTAGGCCCATCTGATCATCATCTCATCTCTAAGTGTAACATCAGCAATTCTGATGCATTAAGAAATTTTCTTGTATTCAGAGCACACACACACACACACACACACACACACACACCTGACCCAAAGTCAGAATAATTTTCCTCCATATGCATGTCAAACCATTTTCTTTTTTTAATCGCAGTTAGTTCAGACTAATTTACGTATTCCATAATTTAACTCAAGATTTTGACCTTTCCGACGCTGTTGTGCCTGTAGGGGACTAAACACTAGCCCTTCAGGTCAGATCCCACAGACAAGCCAATGCAGCACAAATTACTACAAATAAAAAATGAAATAAATAAAATTGCTGGCTCTAACAGGAAGGCATCAGTATCGTGTTCAGTGCTTTACAGCTTGGTGTGCATGGAGCTTAGCAGGGAAAGAGCTGAGAGATGCTGAACCAGCCTCCAAATGACAAATCTTAACCTGATCGGGCATCCATGGAATGTCCTGGACACCAAAGTCTAATCCATGAAGATCTCGCTTTGCAACTTATAGGACTTAAAGGATCTGCTGCTAATGTCCTTGTGCACACCTTTAAAAGTCTTGTGTGGCTGTACATCATGAGGTCAGAGCTTTTTTTTTTTTGGTGGTAGAAAAGAGAACCTACAAAATATCCGGCTTGATGATTTGAGGTTTTAGTGATGTGGCTGATCAGTGTGTGTGTGTGTGTGTGTATCAGGTTAGATCAATGTCGCTAACCTCGACCTAACCAACAGAAGCAACCCCAGCAGGGGCGGATCTCGAAACTTATTCATGGGGTGGCAAGGGGGTATCATTAAAATTATGAGGGGTGGCAACACTGAAGCAAGCTTCCTTGCATGGTTTTTGTGGATTCAAGGAAGGCTATTCTTATTCGGTGTATACACTCGGGTGCACATTTTTACATTGTCCTAGAACAATGAAATAAAGGCTGATGTGTGATTGACTTGAATCCGATATCTGGATTGGATGTTTTATTTTTTAGAACGCTAGGGCACTAGGTGCTGGGGTGGCATATGGGGTGGCGAGGCTTTTTCTTAGGGTGGCAACTGCCACCCCGTGCCAGCCCGGTAGATCCGCCCCTGAACCCCAGGTCACAACACTGCCTCCAGAGAGGCTTGTACAGTGGACACTGCACAATGGGTGCATCACTTCATCTGGCCCTCTTCTTATCCTGATGCCCCCATCACTCTGGAACGGGGTAAATCTGGACTCATCAGACCATATGACCACTTTGTCCATTGTTCCACAGTCCATGCTTTTCGCTCCCTAGCAAATTTAAGCTTCTTCGGTTCCGATTAGCCTCACGGATAAGTATCTTTTTTCGCTTGTCACGTCCACCGGGTGATGTTCGGCTTTTAAGGAGTTTTGTGGCCGTCACCAAATACAAATCGACAATCCTCATGTATGTACCTGATAATAAAGGGATTTCCCTATGATCATACAATCCGGTATCACCCAAGTGAGGACAGGTTCAGTTTTAAGTCACAAGGTTTCTTGAGTGTTTATTTGCCACCATCTCCTTCCTCTGTCTTGATCAGAGGAAACAAAGTGATAAAGCTATACAGGAAATAAATGAATTACATTTATATCCAGAATTGTATTTATGTTTTTCTGTAAAGCGGCTT
Organism: Clarias magur; assembly: GCA_013621035.1. Taxonomy (NCBI): domain Eukaryota; kingdom Metazoa; phylum Chordata; class Actinopteri; order Siluriformes; family Clariidae; genus Clarias; species Clarias magur. The sequence goes on along the minus strand of QNUK01000729.1, from coordinate 44,043 downwards.
TGCGGCAAGTTATCATCATCAACAGGGTCATGCAAACGAATCTGAAATTAACTTTAACGGACTAATTCATGGGCCATTGCGTTCATCAGCATACTGTAATCTGTATAAAGACAATCTTCGAAAGTGAAACTTTTGGAACGTACATTTTCGTCTGCTGACCTGTTGTTACACGGCACGCTTTGCCATTGCAAATAAAGGATTGTGACAAGTGCTTGAAAACATGGAGTTTAAGTAATAGAGTTTAAATTCCTGCCTCTTGCGTGCTGAGCCTCTGACACGACCAGTTTGCCAAGCGTACGTTACATCCCTACCGGAGAGACCCAAGTGTGTAAACAAAAGGAAAAGCTCAAGGCTTAGGAATTTACATATACAGCTACGCAGTCATCAGCCATGCGCTAAACAATGTACGTCTGTTCTTTATTTTTACATCTTTTTTTTTTTCTTTTTCTAAACCTGCAACACAGGAAGAGGTTAAGCCTGGGAATTACTCAGAGAGTACTGATGATATCTTCATATTGTAAGAGGATAATAGCTATTATATCAAACAAAGGTCAGGATGTTTACTTCGGTGATTCCTGATACTTTAGTTACTGTTCAGCATTGTATTTTATAATGGCTTGCTATGAAAACCAGAGTGCCTTCATTTTCACAGTCAACACCACAACAGGATGACATGACCGAGCACAGGGGCGGATCTACCGGGGTGGCACGGGGTGGCAATTGCCACCCTAAGAAAAAAAACTTGCCACCCCATATGCCACCCCAGCACTAGTGTCCTAGTGTTTTAAAAATAAAAGAGTTATTTTAATTTATCTGACGTTCCAATCCAGATATCGGGTTCAAGTCAATCACACATCAGCCTTTATTTCATTTTTATAGGACAATGTTAAAATGTGCACCCGAGTGTATACATCGAATAAGAATAGCGTTCTAGTAGTGAATCCACAGAAACCACACGAGGAAGCTTGCTTCAGTGTTGCCACCCCGCGTAATTTTAATGACGCCCCCTTGCCACCCCATGACCAATTTTCTAGATCCGCCCCCGACTGAGCAATCATCACAAAGCAATATTGTTAGTTACTGTAGCTTTGCAATAAAATCCATTTCGCGAGAAAATATTAGAAAAAAAATATTCTAAAATCATCTGCAGAAGGCCGAGTGCAGCTCTAGTGCAACTGTATGCATGATTACATCAGGCAAACCCGTGCGACTTCACTTCATTTCCTCCATTTTAAGTGACATAATCCATGTATTTCAGTACTGCGGATTTCCTTCTGGGACGAATAAAGTCATCCACTCATCCATCCTACCGCCCATCTATTCATCTGTTTAGCTATCCATCTATCCATCCATCCATCCATCCATCTGTCTAACCATCTATTTGTCTATCCATCTATCTATATGTATCCATCCATCTGTATGCCTGTCTGTCAGTCTATCCATCTCTCTATCCACCTACTATCCATCCATCTATCCATTTATCTATCCATGCCTATCTACACTATCTATCTATGCATAACTATCAATCTACCCATCTATGCCTACCCATTTATCTTTTCATCTATCTACCCATCTATCCATCCAACCATCTATGCCTACCAATTTATCTCTATCTATCTATCTATCTATCTATCTATCTATCTATCTATCTATCTTTTTCAGCTGCATTTAACCATCCATACTGTCTGTTGCATCTATTTATATGTTTTTCTCCATTTATCTGTCTGTCTATTCATCTATAATCCACCTAAAATCTATCTATCCGTCTGTCTGTCGTATTATGAGTAACATATACATACAAGTTACTTAAAAAATAAAAAAATCAAGCTGATGTAACCAAATGTACGCATCATCATTTGTTTCTCAGTCGGCATCATCACAATGATCGGCCCTGTGTTTAGATCGTTTCTGGTGTGTTACAGACAGAACCATGCTGGAGTACGGGAACTGTTTAGAACGCAATAAATATTTAAACGTGCCCTATAAACACATCTGGTGACATCCTGAGTAAACCGACAACAAATGAACGGGTGTGTTCATGTGCCGAGTTCCTTCAGGCAGAAGTGTCCACGCACACACACACGCACACACACACGCACACGCGCACACACGCGCACACACACACACACACACACACACACACACACACACACACACACACACACACACACTAAGAAAGTCACAAGCACAGCAGACCACAGGCTGACTGGAACGCTCCTCTCCTGTTCATAAAGCCAAATTAAAGTTTCTTCTTCTTCTTTGTGCATGTGTGTGTCATTTGCCCTGAATGCTACATGCTGACTGGAACACATTCAGGGAACGGTATTTTTTCTTAAAAGCTGCTGATGTATACGATTTTTTTCGTTCACTCAATATTTGTACTAATTAAAGTGACTGAGGAAATCTCGCTCAGACCCCAGCGGTGTCAAACTGACAGCTCGGAGACCCACACTGAGACCGAGTGTGTGTGTGTGTGTGTGTGTGTGTGTGTGTGTGTGTGTGTGTGTGTGCGCTCCTGAGTGATGAAATATCTCCAGAACCCTTACCTTGTTCTCCCCCTCGATGACTACGACGGGCACGGACGTGGCGGGCCACCGGTGCTTGGCAGGTAAAGGCTTGTCACAATTCCACAATACGATAATCTGTGACGGAGCGGAGGAGAGACGACAAAGGATGAAAGGAAGAAATAGAAGCCATGATGATTAAGGACAAATCGTTTGTTAATTATGACTTCAGTTTTGAATCGATGCTTTTGATCTTTTTTTTTTTTTTTTTTTTTTAAGCTCCACCCACTATAGCATAACGCCTAAGGAGCACAGTTCTGATCGTTAGTGCAATAAGGGAAGCGTTCATGACACTAATGACACCTAGTTGCTCTGATTGGTTGGCTGCTCTATGTATTATTGTTTATTCTTTTACACAGTATCAGTCCTGATTTATTGTTTCTTTTAATGTTATATATATATATATAATACAAAAAATGTGCGCGGCTAACAAGCTAGTTCTGAAGTTTACGCAACATGGACGTGATCGATCTCGCTTCCCTAAAAATTTCAGGTTGCCAACTTTAGCCGTCTTTGGAGCGATGCTTTTATACAGTATGTGCCCCAAAAATGGCCATTTTTCAGCGTTACACAGTCTCACTTCAAACAAATAATCATTTAAAATGCTAATCATTCCTATTTCTTTATTCGTATTGATACTAAAACTGGAGTAAGCTTATGCAAGCATATGGCCTGTAAAAATTGTTGCTTAAATTGGATTTTGGTAAAAATCTGCAGTGTCTGCAACCGCGTCAAATTCCTGCTGCGATATCGTGATTTTAGAATAATACACGTTTTCAGGTTTATATCTTTTCATGTGAAAATCTAAACTGGCCAAGTTCCATCTGAATGGCGATTAAGATCATTGAAAGTACATGGATACGTGAATAGGTTACGGACACTACACTTACAGTAGGTCGGACGATTTTGAGCACCAACCACCGTGTTGGGAGAAAGAGAGAGCGTCAAGCGCTTTCAGAGTGAAATTGTGAAAAAAAAATTATTCCAGTTACATACGAATAGAAGATGCTGTTGTAAAATTATTACATTCCTGCAAAGCACACAGTCTCACCTTCTGACTAATTAGTTTTGTCACCTCGGAGTGTATAAACACAGCAATTTCCTTCTTTCTCCCGCCATCAAATCTCATCAATGTTAAACGCTGACGGCTTTACCTACCGCACAGCGTCTGATCTACACTAGATAAAAAACAACCCCCGGCTAAAATCCCCCCTGATACGCCCCTCCTGAACACAGCGAAGGTCTCGCTTCAAGCCTTCTGTATCTCGTCTTACTCTGGAAAGAGTGGAGAAGAAAAAAAAAAAAAAAGGGAAATATACTGTTCGGTTTCAAAAGCACTTTGATTACAGCATTTTTACCAAATTCAGGATGTAAATAGTGATTAAAAAAAAAAAAAAGAAAAAAAAAAAGCAGCACAGGCTTACATGTGATTAAGATTGCTGCGAGGCAGAGCACAGGCGCTTACCGAGGTGTATTTTTAACACTGATTAGCTTCTCCTTCCTCTGACGCTAATTGGAGAAGCTGAAAGGCAGATGGCATCTCTATCAGCTTCCCCTTGTTCTGGGGGTGGAAGTACGTGCATGTCTATGTGTGTGTGTGTGTGTGTGTGTGTGTGTGTGTGTATATACATGTGTGCGCGACTGCTTCGCTCTTTCTCGCTCGCACACATCCACACACTCGCCCTCACACAACGGCAGCTCACAGCGGGACACCAGCGTGAGCTCGCTTGCCAGAACCAACCGAGAAACAGCTCTCGCCTTCTCCTGCGCACACACTCTCTCTCTCTCTCGCTCTCTCTCTCGCTCGTTTATTTATATCTCTCCTTCCTGCAGTTCCGCTTCCCAGAGCTGAGGAAAGCCTCGGCCTGATTAAGGGAAGCAAAGGGCGCTCGCATGATTACTCCTCCCGTCCCTCCACTTCACTCGACGTGAAGAGAGTGCGTCGCGTCGAGAGAAAAATAAAAGCCGAGTCCTTCAGCTGAGAGAGAGAGAGAGAGAGAGAGAGAGAGGAAGAGACGAGAGGCGGCCAAGTGTGTTCGCACTTTATGCAAGTCTGTAAAGGACGTGGTGTATTTAATTAATCTGGGTTTCTGTTCCCCCTTTTCTTTATCTCCTGCCATCTTTTTTCCTCCCCCCTCTCCGACTGGGTCTTAGTCTCTCAGAAAGCAAATCAATACATTTTTCATTCCCAGGACAGAGTCAGCTTCGCAGTCCTGATGGATACCATGGAAACACAGGGGCGATCGAGAGGACCGAGTACTTATTTATTCACAGAGGATCAAGCCGGGGGGGTTTATGCAGCCGAGGGGGCGGCATGGCGCAGCCGTCCACACACACCAACCCAAACTCCTACTTCAACCCGGTTTCGCGAAAAAGGCTATTGCTCTAAAGCGGAATGCAAACGACGAAACGCGGCCCCACCCTGGATACACTCGGAATTGTAAGTCGCCCGTCTGAGCCTTAAAGCCGGACCGCGTTGCAAAAACGAACATTTTCCCAACCGAAGCACTTGGGCGACGTGAGCCGGTCTCTCGTACCTGAGCGCAGTACTGGGACTTGGCCACGGATGTCAGGAGCTTGAGGATGGGCTGAGACTGAGACACCAGCGGGGTGACGGCGTGGATGACGGCGGTGAACTTGGGGTACGGTCTGATCCCTAAGAGAGGAGATAAAAACAAATAAGAAACGGGTTACTACATTAATGAAGAAAGAAAAAGGAAAGAAAAAGAAAAAACAGCTTTTCACATTCCTCCAGGGACTTTCATCCAGTCTGAAGATCAAACGACCAGCAGGTCGAACCTTAAGGCCTTTAGGGCTTGAATGGCTAATCAGAAGTCACAGCTTAGTAAAAGGGACGAAAAATATTCTCTGGTCTGATGAGACAAAACCGTAAGTCGTTGCGCCGAACTCTATGTCTAAACGCTACGAGGTAAGAAGCGTGTACACACCCGCATCCTCTCTACAGGATATAGTGAAGCATGGTGGTGGTGGTGGCGGCATTATGCGACGGCACAACAACAACTTGAAGCACAGTACATGGCTAATGCCAGGGAGAGGGGCTTTGGGACAGGTCTCCGAACGCCTTCAAGTGGGAGAAATTGTCCAAATCCTGGCGTGCAAACCTTGTCGCGTCTTACATGAGAAAACCTGCTGTAATGGCTGCAAAACGGAATCGGTTTTGTTTTATTATACAGCTATTTTCATTTAGAGAAATTCGACAAATGAATATTTGATACGAGCTGAAGAAGAAAGACGGTTACTTTGTAAACCTGTGCGCAGCTCTTTATCGATCGCGCGCCATGAAAGATTGCAGATTGAGACAAAGGCGCGCGCGCGGGCGGGCGGCTCCATGGCCGCATTAGCGATAGCGGTGATCCATGACTCCGGCTTGTGCACACGGATTCGATCAGCCAATTACAGCACAGGGCAATTTAATGATCTACTGCTCCGCATAGCTACTGTTCTCAATCTGGAAATCTGGAAATGTCAAGTCCTCGTCCTTACCGCCAATTAGGAGGCTTTAAAAAAAAAAAAAAAAAAAAACCCACAAAGTCTAAAAATAACAAAGCTCACACAGTGTGTGTTATATGATTATCAAGCTTAGTCTTTTTTTTCCCCCCCCCCGTTTGGCTTCTTTTAATCATACATTAAACACAGGCTGAGCTGCATGACAGCACGAGACTTCTTAAAGTCACACTGAACCCAGGATGAAACGCTGTTTAAACTTCCTTGTAACATTCTCTACATCTTTACCATTTTTCACAGGGGAAAAAAAATAAAATAAATAATAATAATAACCAGGAGCTGTTCATTTATTCATTTCATTTTTAATGAAAATCGCTCTCGGAGCCCTTCCTAAATATTGAGCAGGTTAGTACTGTATGAGGCTCCGGGCCGAACGTTCCATTATTTATAGATCCAAATTAGATTTCAGTATCTTCATTTACACGCTCAGATTTGTACAGCAAGTACCAAACCTGTCAAAATATACAGTGCCACAAGAGTCTTTATGTCTGCAGTCAAGCGTTTGCGATAACTGGCAACGAGTCGCTCATGTCGCTGTGGAGGAATTTTGGCCCGCTTTGGAGGAATTTTGGCCCGCTCTTCTTTGCATAATTGTTTTGATTCAGCGACGCTGGAGGGTTTTTGAACATGAATGTCCTGTTTAAGGATTTCGATCTGATTTAAGTCCGGACTTAAATAAGTAGGCCACTCCAAAACCTTGATTTATTATTATTATTATTATTATTATTATTATTATTTTAGCCATTCAGAGAAAGACTGGCTGATGTTTTTCAGATCATTGTCCTGCTGCATAACCCGAGTGCGCTTGAGCTTGTGTCATTATTGCAGTGCGGGTATGACGTTCTTTTTATAAAACGCTGCATTAGTTCCAAAACTAGGTTCAAAAACCTTACATCTCATCTAGCCAGGTAGGGTCGGACAGCTTTTGTTTCCCTTAATAAACGAAATCATCATTTTGTATTTACTTGGGTTATCTTTGTGTAATATACTGTGTATGTGCACAATTTCTTTTTTTGAGCTCAAAATCATTTAAAAGGTGACGAATATGCACAAAAACAAGCAAAAACTTTTTCACAGCACTGGAGAACAAAAATCAGCCAAAGTATGCGATGGTATGCGATGTAGAAAGCACAGCGAGACTTACCAAGCCCGGCGTAGTAGAAAGGGAAGTCGCCTAGATATGAGGAGTACTGGGGCAGCGTGAAGAGACCTCCTGGATGACTGTTCCACATGACACTAGTGTGCGAGGTGTGCTGGAGAACCCGGTCCTGAATGATCTGCATACACACAAACACACAAGCCAAGCAATCATGAGAATGGTCAAACTGTACAACTGTGTGGACGTCTGAAGTGTTTGTTTAGACACTTTTTATTGGAATGCCGAGCGCACAAGAGTCCCGGACGCCGAGCCAAAGCTCTAAAGTGCTCTCGAGTCCGAGGCCTTGAGTTTCTGTGGCCTTGAAGAGCCGATGGCCGCTTTCCGAAGAGACGCAGACCGGAGCAATTGTTCTGCGAGGTTTATATCATGCCCTTCGGTGTGTTGACGGCCTGGCAGGGTGACAGCGAAATTGCTAGCAACCCTGGAATTGCGGCTGATAGGAGGAGGCCGGATGACTCGGCAACGGAGCCAATCCCGGATGCTGTGCCTCAGGCACTTTGACACAAAAAAAAAAAAAAAAAAGAGGGGGCATAAAATTTCTTCGGAGGTAGCGACGAGCCCAGCTCCTTCTCCCCAAGGGCAGTCAATAACCATTTGCCTCAACTGGAAAGATTAACTCTCCCTCCTTTTGCCCCGGCAATAAGAGCACTTGTCATCTTAAATGCGGAATCACAGGAAGGCATGAAAAGGTTGCTTCTCTTTCCTGCCTAGAACGCCGATGCCTAAAGGTCCGTCTGGACCCGGAGGAATGTGATTGACGATTCAATTTCCCGACGGAACAGTTACAAGATTCCGACCGGAGCATGATAAATAAAAAACAAGTGCTTGGATACCTGCGCTTATTACGGCGTGCTCGTCAACTTAACGCACCGGCCGCGCCCTTGCTTCATCTGCAACTGTTACGATGAGTCGTACTGTGACGAGTGTGATCCTCGCGTGCAAGGAGATAACACGCTGATTTGAACACAGACTGTAACCGAGCACTCGCGTATGCAAACGCAATTACGTGGGAGTTTGACAAATGAGAACGTGCGTTTCTTATCAGGAAAAAGGAACATCTTTAATACCATCATTAGGCCAATCTGGTCCTCACGCGCCGCAGAAAATGAAGTGTTGAGGCCTTATCGGGTCATCAGCGTTAGAATCAAAGGTGCGCGCGGTTCTTCTGTCGAGAGCATCATCACATTCCATTCTTAACCAGTCCCGCTGATTGGCATGCAAATCGCGTCGGATGTTTTTGCTTCATTTAGGTTTAAACAATGGTCCGGGAAGTGGGAAAGTCAATATTGTAATATACAAGGGCAAATAAACACAGCGCAAGTAGAACGCCTTGTAGGACTCCATTAACTCTCTCTCCCTGGAGTGGATCAGACCGAGTGTTTATAGCGTTGTTTTGCTAACGATGATATCCTGCGCATCATCAGGCACCATGATGAGAACTGTACAGTGAGAGCGCGGTGTGATTGCCACGCAGGCTGCCCTTAAGAGATCAGTCTGCATGCCATTTACATTCCTACTTAACCTGGATCAGAGAGACGGCACGCGGTGAGAAATGATGTTTAACAACATCGTTCGTTTCCCTTTTTTGTCGCAGTTTAGACATCTATTACTGTTGGGATTGGCATGAACTCTGGGAGAACTCCAGCCAATTCCGGTTAACACATTTCCGTGTCTGTCTGTGTGTGTGTGTTTTTTTTTTTTTTTCCCTTCAAGTCGAAAGACTTGGCCAGATCAATAGCAGGCTGCCTGTTTTTCCTCCCCGCACCACACGATGCAATCACATCAGGTCCACGCTCACTCTTGACTTTTTGCTCTACAGACTCTAGCTCCAGCACACTATACAAGGGCGGCGGGAAGAACGAGCCAAGGACTGAGCACAGAAAACTAAATAACAGTTGGAACAAGGTTAACTAGAGTCGTAGCACCATGACAAGAGACTATATTACAGTAGAGGCAGATGTGCGCGGTGCGTCGAAAATGACCCGAGATCAGCAGTACCGGAAGGTAATGGCATCCGATAGATTAATTCTGTTTATTAAACACTAAAGAAAACAAAAAGAAAAAAATCTTCTTGCATTCGCATCCTTAGGATTTAGGATCTACCCGGGGTGTTCAAATCAAACCGGGACTTTTGATTGCAACTCCCTTTATTTCTCTATATAATCCCCTGATACACTAATGCACTTATCCCAGTGTTTCACTAGCGCTTGGACACCATCAAGGTAGAAAGTTCTCCCAGGAGCCTCCCAGGAACTCCTTTAACGTCATTTTTTTTTATCGTTATTCACGAACGCACGGCCTTCTTTAAAAAAAAAAACATTTACAACGTTTAGAAATGCTCTAGAGGCTGAGAGTCTCATCACCGTACCGTGTTCAAAGTCTTCTGTAAATGTCAAAAATCAAAAGTCCCGGTTTGACTTGAACGCCCCTTGTATTAAAAAAAAAAAAAACATGCCTGACATCTTTCTGTTGCAACAAAGTCTCAAAGGATTCAAATATAAAATCCTTTAAAAGCACAGAGCAGATAGAGCAGCGTCGACCGCAGTGCATCAGGTTCATTGGTCATTAAACGCTTTTAAAATCACTTATTTAAACCACAAGAGCTGCTCGTAAAGCTTCAAGATGAAAGAAATGGTCGTTTGATACGGCACTAGTAAACATCTGCTTTAGCGATGGACAACAGGTAATATTTAAGTGATGCTGAGCAGAGAATATTCTAATCCAATAAGACACACCCAAAAAAACTTACTTGTGCTAAACAGTGTCTCGCCTAGGTGTAGTGTCCGTAACTTTTTGGAATTCAAATCTTTCAATGATCTTACGTGATATTCAGATGAGACTTGGCCAGTTTAGATTTCACATGAAAAGACACAAACTTGAGAAAGTGTATTATTCTAAAATATCACAAATGCATACGTGGTTTTACATGCACTGAATCTGACATGGTTACAGACACTACAGACTTAATTTTGCACAGTAGGCTTTAATTTAATCAACAATTTTTAGAGGTCATATGCTTCTAGACATTAATTTCAGAATCAATACTCAAAGAAATTTGAGACAGTATAACACAAAAAAATGGCCATTTTTGGGACACATATAAAATCATCTCTTTAAAACGGCTGAATTTAGCAACCTGAAATTTTTAGGGAAGCGAGATTGGTCACTTCCATGTTGCATAAACTTCAGAAGTAGCATACTTAAAATCATAACATAAAACATGAAATCAGCACCAATACTGTGCCGTTTTGGTCGGCAACAATCCAAAACATCAGACTCCTAGAACGTGTAACATACTGTTTAAAGTACTGAATTTAGCCGCGGCTCTGGAGTGAGGGATCGGGCGTGGCATGCCGTCTTACTCGTGGGATCGACCCTGAACCTGATCAATCATTCATACACAGCTGTGAAGCAGCAGACGCTCAGGCTGGTTACAGCGATGCTCGTTTGATAATCGACGGCGTCGGCGCGGCTCCTCGCGATGAAGTGTTTTGCATGCGATTGTTGCTGACTGTTAGAGCGAGGGGAAAAAAAAAAAAGCAGGCTGAGCAGACATCACTCACTTCTAGGGTGGTAAGTACAATCTTCTCCACTGATGAGAAATAGGCCTCCCACAGGAACTGAGTCTGCTGCCTCAGAGCCAAGATCTTATCCTGATGGATGGAGCGCACCGTGGAGGGGATCTGCAGAAGAGACCGAGCAGAAGGGGAGGATTTAAAAATAAATTAAATGAATGAATGAAAGACAAAGAAAGAGATTGATAGGGCTAATAGTGATGAATAGCAAGTCTGGATATTGAGATTCATGATGCATAAGAAGAACAGTACAGTGGAACCTTGGATTACGAGCATAATTCGTTCCGGAAGCGGGGTTGTATTCCAAAACACTCGTAAACCAAATCAAACCTTCCCATAAGAAATAACGAAAACTCAAATAATTTGTTCCACAGCCCAAAAAAATTAACACAGAAAAATAATTATACAATATATAAAGTAAAAATAAAACAAATTAACCTGCATGCGCTATGTATTTGTGTGTGTATGAGTGTGTGTGTGTGGAATTAGCCCCTTCCCTCGCCTCGTCTTACACAGAAAAACTTCTCCTCCCTCCCCTCACTTTTTAAGTTTCACAACAAACACACACACAAATAACGAGAAAAAAATAAATCTCTCTACTGACACTTGTGTGAGCGCAACGGAATCACTGCTGTAAAGTAAAAAAAAACAAACAAATAAACCAGCACCTTACCTTTGAAAAGAATCCCGACAGAGCTAAGTTTCTGTGTAGAGCAGAGTGTGCGTGTGTGTGTCTGTGTGAAGCCGGGGAGGGGGGGTTGTAAAGGCGAGAGAGTGTGTGTGTGTGTCGGTGTCAAAAAACTCGGCACTCGTAAACCAAGACATGCTCGTTTTCCAAGTATTAAATGTATTAAAATTATGTATTATAAGTATTCCAATGTATTAAAAATCTTTGCTCGTCTTGCGGAACACTCGTAAAACGAGTTACTCGCAATCCGAGGTTTCACTGTATAATGAATTCGACTTTAGAAACACGAGACACTCGGCTCGAGTCTTCTCGGTTCTCAGTGATAAGAGTGGAGGATGGTTGACCAACGTGTGAATGATCGTGAGAAATACTGTACGGCTCTATACTGTATATACACACTAGAACTGGACTGCAATGTCAGGAAATAAAAAAAAATCCAACAATTATTGAGTGACACAAAAACATTCCAGACGGAGAGATTTCTGACCTGCAAGAGGAGCCTTTCGTCTCCGATCACGGCACCCGTGTTCCAGTCAATGACCTCGGAGAAGGGAAGCTCCCATCCGTTACTTAGCATGACGGGAACACAGGCTGCCTGTGTACACACACACACACACACACACACACACACACACACACACACACACAGAGAGAAAGGTCAGAGAAGTGCGGCATTGGTTAGATAGATAGCTGTGTAAATCGGCCAGCGGCTCCGTACATCATAACAAACGCGGAGGCCACATTAAAGGGCAGCGACTAAACGGCCGCGATTCTAATGAACTCGACTCCAGCAGGCCCGGAGACAAAAGGAGATGAAACGAAACGAGACGTGGCGAGACGATGCCAGCGCTCCCGGTAGCTCCGCTCCACCGACAATGAGCCGGTTACTAATCCGAAAGCATTTTTCCCCAAAAGCGAAAGGTCAAGTTTTCCCGCCAAAATCAATTCAGCTCCAGATGAAACCCAGAACCGACGATATAACGAGGGCGAAAGAGCGCCGCTCCCCATAGACCTCACGCTATTTCAATAACCATCACGGGGAGGAAAAAACTACAGTATTGTAGGAAAAAAAAAGTGTCAATCTGAAACTGAAACAACCGGCGAGTTGAAATGAAAGAAGGAATAAATCGTTAAAAACATCCTCCTGGTGCCTTCTGCACATCTGTCGTCTCCGGTGAGGCCTTTGTGCCTGGGTGTAGGTATTTAATCTAATTAAAGTCTACCTGCAGTATCTTTGCGGTTACACTGAGAGGAAGGTTTTTACCTCATGCTGCTTAAATCACTCTGTCCTACTCGCGTTGCTATATTTAGTTGGTATCGGTTGCGGCGGCGGGTTAGTGTGCAATACAACAACATCTTACTACAGCACAGTCATTTCTACAGGAACTAGACTAGTGCAGTATAAAGTCAAATCTGGGTAAAGGCAAGACAATGCACACAGTGCCGACCAAATGTATTGGAACAAAAAGTGGAAATCCGGTGATTTAAAATAATGATCATGATAAGAAGAAGAATTTGTTACATTATGCAGCTGGAGCTCTTTAACTAGCAGGTCGTTTAATTTTCTACAAGAGTTTTAATCATTATTAAAATGGTAGTGATAAAGTGGCAAAGTTCTCGCACCATCATGCGGAGATCGCCAGTTCGAATCCCGGGTGGTGCTGTAACCTCTCGCAGCCGGAGGTCTAGAGAGAGCTGATTGGCCGAGCTCTCTCAGAGGGGAGGGATGAGAGGTACATAGTGCTCCGACATTAATCACGGCTCTACAGCCAATCAGGGGCGTCCGTGAACTCGCGCGAGCGGAAGGAGCGGATATCGCTGTCCTCCGAGTGTGTGACTCCGCCCCCAACGGTGCATGAGCGAGCAGTTCTAAAAAAAAAAAAAATGCGGTCGGCTGGCGTCACGTGGTTCGGAGGAAACGCGTGATAGTCTTCGGCTGTCCCGGCTGAGTGGTGGTAGTAGTAGTAGCCTTAATGCGGCAGCGCCCCCTAGTGACGGGGAGGAATTGGACACGAGTAAAATTAGAAAGAAAATCGCGAAAAAAAAAAAAAAAAATCAAATAACGAGAGGTCCTACGAGGATCGACGGTCTACGACAATCAATATTTACTCCTTTAAATACTCGCTGGATCAGGCTGGGCACAGAGTCAAGCAGACGTCTGCGTCTGCAAATTAGCACAGCTCTTCTGCCAGATAAGAGAGAAATAATTAGTGACGTCACCACTTGTGTGCACAGGGAGAACTACATTATAGTACATGCCACATGTTGTCTTAAGATTTTTGGCCCCTCCTGTAGACTCAGACTGAACGAGGTTTAAACATAATCTTTGCTGCCTATTTAAACTTCGCCCCCCCCGGGCTCAACTCGATGGACGTGAGGTTTGACCCTGTCCAATGCCGTAAACACTGAACGGTATAGACGATGCCGGATGTGACGAAATGGACGTGGCGCTTTCCTTTTATCTGGCAATCAATCAATCAATCAATCAATCAATCAAACACCACCGTGAGAGAGGATCGGCGCCTGGCTCAGGAGCTGCGAACGAGGAGAGAAAAAAAAAAGAAAAAAAAAAAAAGAAAAGGAAATGCAGTAGCTGCCAAATCGCTTCTCTTAATTAGCTCAATCGTGAATTTAAACGGAGATAAACTTTAATCAGCGTGATCTACATTTAGCGAAGATCACAAGGTCTCATTGAGGAAGTACGACTCCTGATTCGGGCGGCTGAACGCTGGGTTACGGGTGAACGCTTCAGACGGTTTAATCTAAACGAGGATGGAAAATTTGGCGAATGTTTCTCGGCTCAGACGGCGGCGGTGCTGGGGGAAAAAGTGCCAAAATTAGTAAAACCAGTGAATATGAAGAAAAGAAGAAGAAAAAAAAGAAACAGTGCACAGGGATGATGATAATAATAATAATAATAATAATAATAATAATAAAAAAAATGCATAATTCTGATTGGTTTGTACTTCAAAGAGCGATGGAAGTGTGGAGGAGGAGAGGAGAGGAAAGAGGGATGGAGAAGCAGTAAAGCCTTAGCCAAAGAATATGCTGCCAAGAGGATTTCTAAGAGGTGTGTGTGTGTGTGTGTGTGTGTGTGTGTGTGTGTCAGAGCCAGCTCACCTGCAATGCCTCCAGGAAGCGAAAGGAGCCCAATCTTCGTCCTCGGGGCACGAGACAGAAGGTGGAGTTGTGAAGCATTTCACGGTAGTCGTATCTGCAGAAAAGTGCACACACACACACACACACACACACACACACACACACACACACACACACACACACGCGACAAGGTTTTTAGAATAATTTTTCTTTTCATCGAACATCTTTATTAATCTCTTGACCTGTGATACACCTCCTCCCATTCATCCACCTCTTTTTCACTCTGTGTGTGTGTGTGTGTGTGTGTGCGCGTGTGTGAGTGTGAGAGAGAGAGAGGGTGAAGTGTCACCTGGCTATCCAAACACAATGATCTGGCATCCGGGGCTAATGAGCTATGAGTGACACCAGCTTGCATAAGCCAAGCACGTTTGCCAGGAGTGTATCTGGGGACAGGCTTTATCCCCACACACACACACACACGCACACGCACGCATACACACACTCTGCTACATCTCAGTCACATACACAGCACAGATGCCTTGAGAAGATATATAGGTGTTTTCCATATCAAAGCGACAGCAAGTCATCGCTCTGCACGCTGAGATCGAGGGAGCAGCCGTGCCACACACACACACACACACACACACACACGGGTCCGTCTCACTTACAGACGCTCAGGAGAGCCGGGAGACGTGCAGCCGCAGACATGTGGAGGCCACAGGGTTATAAAGACAGACAGGAAGCTAACGGGTCTATATATATATTTATATTTATATATACATACGTACATGTGATTCATGAGCTGAGAAATGACCTGATAAACCAACTGTTCATACATTGTGCTCATAAAAGGTTTATAGCGATAATAAAACCTGCTGAAATCAACAAAATTCGACACTCAAGTTGCTCATCAAGTTAAAAGGTCAGTGTTCTCCGGCATTTTTCCAGTTCCCACCCGTCTCCCTCGTCACTACAACATCTCGGCCAACACGCAGTATTGGTGCTGATTTCGTTATTTTTTATGTACAACACAGAAAATAAGACAGAAAATGTGTGCGCAAAAGAAGCTACTTCTGAAATTTAGTCAACATGGAACTGACCGATCTCACTTCCCTAAAAACATCAAGGTCAGAAAAATAAATAAATAAATACATTTGCTTAAATTAAATTCCGTGCAAAATGAAGGATTTGTGTAGTGTCCGTAACCATGTCAAGTTCACGTCGCAATACCTTAACAATTTTGCATTTCAGGAAAATACACTTTTTTTCAGGTTAACGTCTTCTCATGTGAAATCTAACCTGGCCAAGTCTCATCTGAATGACAATTAAGGAAAAGTTACGGAAACTATAGTGACCTACTGTAGGTGAGACACTTTTTAAGCACCAGTACCATGTTTTGGCCCGTTATCAACCAGGGAGAGACTTCTCCATGAAACGTGTGCCGCCAGCCTGCTACATCTTTTCCACCTGCTGCTCGTGCAACGCCAGCGTTAGCGCAACACACTCGGCGGAGATCGCTATCCGCCCATTCCGCTTGCGTGAGCTCAGACACCCACGATCGCCTAGTGTCGCGTGAATGATGTCACGTGTCGCTAGCCGATCATCAGCGTCTATGAGCTTACGCATGCAGAAGGGGCAGATGGCGATTCCCTTCTCGAACTGCGAACACTACATTTACACAACACTGACTACTGGTTTTAGTAAAAACTGATGGGTATTTAAATGATATTACAGTATTCTGGTGGTAAAAAAAAAAATTATCTATTTAAAAAAAAAAAAAAAAAAAGTTTTAAAAACGTCTGGAATTTGAAACATGTAACGTCAGACTCATCGCCCTGGGCGCTCGTCAAGCAACAAGACAACACTTAAGAATGTGAATGAATGAAGCTGTCATGAGAATGACAGTGTGTGTGTGTGTGTGTGTGTGTGTGTGTGTGTGTGGGAAAGTATTTAATAGGAGAACAGACAAGAGCTGCAGATTTATTTTACAAAATAATGCCATTTTTAATCTAAGTGCCCTATGTACAATAAATAATAATGTGGTATAATAATGGTGTGGGTTCATATGCACAGGGTGAGAGTGATTAATGTACCGACTCTGGAAGCCGACTCTATCGCACTCTGAAAGAAATGGTCCCTTCGCCATGTTGGTGTAAACATGCAAAGGTTTGATATCGAGGCTAGGAACATGGCGACACGGAGACAAAAGAGAGGACAGAAAGCAATAACGTGCAGAGACAAGAACACAATGGACCTTTATTATTATTATTATTAATTTTTTTTAAAGCTTTTGCTTTCTTGTGAATGGTGAGAAAGGAACTGCTTTAGGAATTTGATTGTTAAATAATGCATTTCAATTGTAAAGGAAAGCATCAACGGTGCTACATTAGCGGGTGCGCGCTGTCACAACACGGCTCCATTTTAAGATATGCGCCGGACAGTTCGACAAATGCCATCTACTCCCACACAGGGGAAAAAAAAAAAACAAAAAAAAAAACAACGGTTTTATTTTGGTACTAACAAAAGAAGAAAAGAAAGATGTAGCTTGTTAGTATTGCATTTGTAAATGGCGAAACAAGATGTTGAGTTGAAA
Source organism: Clarias magur (assembly GCA_013621035.1). NCBI lineage: Eukaryota > Metazoa > Chordata > Actinopteri > Siluriformes > Clariidae > Clarias > Clarias magur. The sequence continues at coordinate 26,840 of QNUK01000729.1, read as the reverse complement.
TTGGAAATTGATTCGTTTGACCGATCTCTCATACGGTACTGTGCAACAGTCTTGGGCATCGGATTATCTGAAGTATAAATTTCGTTATATACGTTTATCATTATACAAAACCGTTCAATATTTCCAAACACAAGTTCAAAATTAATAAACGATTGACATTACGGACAATTTTTTTTTTTTTTTTATGATGCCTCTTAAGAGAGCGACATATTACATGGACCCATCTTGAGACGGAAAATGAAATCCTGGGTTTTAAATCCTAGGCTCCTGGGTTTTACCTTAAAATAGAAAAGAAGAGCAGGAGTGAAAAACCTAGAAGAAGAACTCCAGCAGTATATCCTCCAGCACACTCAGTAAAACCTCCCAACTATTTTACTTAGAAACCTGCCACACATCTGCATCGAACACTACGGATTATTTTCAAGCATCGAGTTTTCACACCAAATATTGACTGTGTTTATTTTAAAGCACTTTAATGCTCTTTGTAGAAGGTTCTTTTGTGTAGAAATGACTTTCAAACACATCTTTGCTTACGGCATTTTTTGTGTGTTTTGTCCGTAAGTAAAACTGCTGTTAGGTTTTACTGAGCGTGCTGGAGAATATACGTTTTTTTCTGGTAACTTTGCCACACTCCTTTGTATTTTCATGCAAAACACAGGGGTTTTTTATTCCATCTGAAAACTGTTCAGTCATATAATGTTTTTTTTTCCCCACAGGCCTGCACAATATTCTTCCGTAATGTTATTTATTTATACACTTTTAAGTTATGTTAAAAAATAGTAAATGGTTTTGTACGTCATAATGCAGACATGATAAATATGTACAGTGGAACCTCGGATTGCGAGCAATTCGGTTTATGAGAGCAAAGATATTTAATAAATGTTGACTTGAAAAACGAGCATGTCTTGGTTTACGAGTGCCGAGCTTTGACACCGCCACACACACACACACACACACACACACACACACTCTCTCTCTCTCTCTCTCGCCTTTACACTCGCCCCCTCCCCGGCTTCACACACACACACATTCTGCTCTACACAGAAACACTTATCTGTTGGGATTTATTTGAACTTTTTTTTAAAGGTAAAGTGCAGGTTAATTTATTTTATTTTTACTTTATATATTGTATTAATTCTTTTTCTGTATTTATTTGGGCTGTGGAACAAATGATTTGAGTTTTCATTATTTCTTATGGGAAGGTTTGATTTGGTTTACGAGTGTTTTGGAATACGAGTCCACTTCCAGAATGAATTATGCTCGTAATCCAAGGTCCCACTGTACATGTACCCTGACTTACAAACGAGGTCCGTTCTGTGAGCATGTTTGTAAGCTGGATTTGTTCTCAAGTTCAACAAGGCGAGTCTCATACGCCTTTGACGCGAATATACAACGTGAAGCGTACCAATACAAATGACTAAAAACACTGTCATCGTACCTAAGGAAATGAATCTCGCACGTCAATTGTAACTGTGGTCTCTCTGCGCCTTTAAATAGCGAGGAATGTCTCAGGATGGCTGCACAGAACAGCCATTTTCTATCATCATGTTTCCAGATTAATTTGAGGCCGACTGAGTCCCCCCCCATATTGCATTCAATATGCTCTTTAATCCAAGTTTTTTTCTTCTTCCATTTTTCTGAAAGCATCATATCTCACTATTTGCTCACATTCACAAGAGACAAAACCACAAAACTCCCACAGATGTTTTTTGTTGGGTCCCGGTCCTGAAACCTCAAGCTCGAGTCCGTCAGAGAAGCTCTAAATATTCAATGTGCTCTCATATTTCCTGCTCTTCACAACTGTAGCATGACCAACAAATATTACAGCCCCCTGGACCACAGCAAATGCGTGTTCACATTTACTGAGCACACAAGGCACCGTTATTCAAAGGCTCGTGTAATCGACTGTAAAGTATCCAGACTAAGGGATTTTCAAGCTGCAGAATGCAACCAATATGCAGCAATTCAAGCTAATATCAATTCCTTGTTGAATACGCTTTCAGGAACATCATAAAAGAAGACAAAACTGGAAATATAAGTGTACATTTCTAGCTGTCATATTTTTACTCTTGCATGAGAGCCAGGATTTCTTACATGTTTAGAATTTCTGCTGGGTTATAATGGGTTTATGAGATCTGGATAGTTTCAGCTTGGATCCGTAGTCTAGATAGACAGCTCTGCCGTTATAGCCAGTAGGGCAGATTAACCCTTTTTCTAAGAAAATATCTATTTTAGTAAATATATTTTATCTATATAATCTATATTTCCAGGATAGTGTACATGTAATACATTTCAATAAAGCTGAAACACTATGGACAAATGAATGCACAACAAGATGAGGAGAAATATCAGTACAATAACATTACAACCTCACAGGGTTTGAATTCCCCTCATGCCACCAGGGCAGCTCTGGCCCCTCTGGTCATGACTCCACAAGACCTCTTGGGCCGGTGCATGCTGTGGTGTCTGGCACCAGGACGTTGGGTGCCATCATTTTCCCTAAGGGGGGGGGGGGGTCGACCCGTTTGGACTTGTTTGTCCACTGAATCCCATGGGTACTGGATCATATTGGAGAGTTTGAAGGCCGGATCGGCAGCCTTGGGCTCTTTGTCTGTTGGCCCCCATGTGCAGCAGCCTATGCTATGTTGATAGCCTTTCTACCGAGGCCAGCATTGACTTGTTGGCAATTTGTGCTACACTGGCTTTTCTGTACTACTGAACCAACATTGATGGATACTAGGCAGCTGGTCTTTGAGTCCCCACTTGTTCAAAATCCTCATTAAGAAAGGCCAGATGATGCAACTTTTAAAGCTTTATTAATACTCCTTAAACCTTGCCCCAACAATTAGCAGCTGCCTAGCATCCATCCATCCATCCATCCAGGAACCTCTGTAGTCCAACTAGGGACTAAACCATGGAGGCCAATGGTGACCATTTATTGGTTTATTTATTCCCATCTTTACGACTGTGGTAGGACCTCCAGTGAACATCCATGCACGCATTCACACACACTGACCAATTTGGGAATGCAAATCTGTACGTGTTTTGGACTGGGAGAAAACCGGAGTATCTGGAAGAAACCCACCAAGCACAGGGAGAACATGCATACCACAGACCAGAGGCAGGAATCGAACTCGGTCCTAACCACTATGCCCCCATGCCACCAGCTGCCAAGCATGCTATTAAATAATCGATGCCTACAAAGAAAAAGGTGGCAATAACAAAGGCGGCTAAAGCTTTTTCTGGTGGCCATTTCCTCAGTTCATAACATGATTAAGAAACGGCAGGATCGGTGGAGGCGCAGGAAGCACAGCACAGCAGCGCCATACAAATGGCTGTGTTTTTAAAATCCCAGTTGCTTTCTCTCTTTTATATGCTGCTTACACACTCGCTCTCTCTAAACAACACGCCTTCCCTGTCAGAATTCATACGAAGCCTGTCTGGGAAAGAAGCCAAAGTGGTGCTGCTTCTGAATCAGGACGATCGGGCCAAGCTCCAACGAGTCTACACTTCCCTCATCATCATGCTCAGTGACGAACGCGACTGTGCAGCACTATCTGTCCAAAAGACGGGGGAAAAAAATCACAATCTGCAGTAAATACATTCTTGTCTTGCGGTACGGATACACAATATTCACAAACCGACTAATAACAGCTACAGCAACCTGCAGTTATGGAGGAAACGCCATTCGACAATTAGAGCCAGCATGTCCACTACAAAGGCTGCGTTTTACCTTAAATGCCTAAACCACCTTTAGGCCAGAAAAGAATATTAGGAGCTCGGTGAGGAAACTTGGCATAAGCGATACAGAGCCGATTCCAAAAGCAAAAACGCACCCCAGAGCAAGACAGCAAATCCACTAAATGCAATTTGCAAGATTCTGGACTCGGGATATCTTGGCATCTTAGAATGATTTTTGAGCCTCAGAAGAAAACGAACTGGCATCAACGGTCTAATAATATGAAACAGTCCCGGTTCCTCCAGCCCTCCAGCCAAGAACCATTCCAGTCCACGTCAAACGCTTTTCGTTAAAGGGAGACGTTTTCCTGGCGCCCTGGCGTTCGCCGAATCTGAAATCATTTTAGTCATGAAAAGGATGGAACGCAAAAAATGTGCAATACACAGGAGATTCCCTTCTGCTTCTATACACCAGCCAGTATGAGGTTCCAGAGTGACTGGCGCGGCTAACCTTCATGCTTCAGAGTGACTGACTCACTCAGAGTGACTGGTGTTCATTATCCAGCACATGCTCGCGTAAAATGAGATGCCCCTGCTCAGGCTCTGCCCTACCGAACAACAAAATACCTACCACCTCAATGTGTGTGCAGGATATAGCTATACGAATAGGATTTATTATTATTATTATTATTATTATTATAACCATTCCAAAATATTCCCAAAGACGACTTTGAATTCATGTGTCCGAAAAGGAATAAAGTGACAAAGTGACCGCTGCTTCAAGGCATAGTAACACTCTGCCTGTCGATGAATATTAAGAATGTGTGATGAATTAAAGCGTGTAGGTGTTACGGATGTGACATCTGAACTCACGGTGACCTCGACGGTGTCGCACTTCCTGGATGAGTCGAACTCATCGCATTTGAAAATTCAAAAGATAAGCAATTAATTTATATAATGCAACTCTATAATAATGCATATAAAGGGACATGTCAAGGCAGACAAGTGTTTTTTTTTGTTGTTTTTTTTTTGTTTTTAAGATGAACCATAAAAAAAAAAATTAAGAAAGTTGAGTTTTCTGTTGTTTTTTTTGTTTGTTTGTTTGTTTTTCTTACTAGGAAAAGAACTGGGCTTTTTATAGGGTATGTAATGTGTGTATCAAATCATATACAGTGCTACAGTACCTCTGCATAGCAACACGGCCTTAAGAACAGAAATTTTGCACGAAACTTGCCTCGGCCTATAAAGCATGTTCGGCTTACGTGCGAATGAACCGAATGCCGGCTAAGTCACACGTACATCGGAGACGTTCAAAACTTGTTGCCGTCAGTGGAAAGCCAAGCGAAGTGAATTTACTTATTTTGTTGTGTTTTTTTTTTTTTTTGCATTTTGTGCTAGATTTAGTGAAGGCATATCACGATGGCTCCCCAAGAATGTTATCAAGGATGGCAGCAAGAAGAAAAAGGAGCCGGGTTTTTAAAGCAGCCGGTGCCGAGAGGAATCATAAATGAAGGTTAAATGAGGTTTAATGTCTATTTACTTCATATTTTGCTTTATTTACATGTATTTTATAAATGTTTTGATTGTTTTTATATTGCAGAACTATAATATTATTATAGTGTTGGGAATTGGTAATATTCTTTGGGTGGCTGGAACGGATTATCTGTATTTCTATGATTTCCTATGGGAAAATGTGTTTCACAATACGACATCTCGCCTTAAACTCGTATGTGGCGGTACTGCTTGTATAAAAGCAGGCGTCAACACTAAAAATAAACTAAAATACATTTTTACTCGTGGGGCAACTAAAAATGCCCCACAGCTTGAAATTTCAACAAGGAGTAGTACTTTTTATTCCCCACTTTCTTCTCTGTTCATAGAATAACCTCAAATTGGTGTGTGAGCGGTGTTTTGATTTTCTGTGTGTTTGTTTGAACAAATCTGTCTTAAATCAAAATTGAGGTGCATGTAAGTACATTGCCATAGGTCTTGGTTGTTATAAATTTTCCCTTGTTCCATGCATTCCAAAGTTCATGAAGGTTCAGCGGTCCCACAGAGCTAAATCCAGTTGGTTTCGTTCAACATTATGGTAGATTTACATGCAATTCGCCTCTGGTTCCAGGTTTGCCATGCAGATATTGTTCTTGGGGAAGAAAACGGTTAAATTTGTACTTCAAAACACTTGTGGCATTTGGGCCCCATTTGGAATTTCGGTGTAACAGGACAAAACAGCCCAAAACCTGTTGTAATGTACTCACTCACCTCAATTGTGATTTAAGACGGACTCTAAAAAAAAAAAAACCCGGAATTATCCCTTTAATGCTAATCACTGTTCTGAGAAGGTCGTCATTACCGTTAGGGTTTAAGGCTAATCTCAGAGGGCTAGCTTGTTGCACTTTCAGTCTGAAATGTGACATTCAAAGTCGGCAGAAAGTTTTTTATTTTAAAAAAATTTTTTTTTACGAGAGTCGTGTTCCGACAGAGCAAAGAAAGGACGTCTTTGTGGAGACGGCCACGTTACGTTCCCCTGAGCTGGGAAACGACGTCATTACAACTCACAAATTACCGCGTACGAGGAGCCGTGAACGCAGTAAAAGAATAACCTACAAATGAACTGAGGAAGACAGATGACTCGGTGCGCTGTGCTGAAACTCATCAACGAGAACACATCAAAAAATAAAAAGTTGACAGACAGAGGGACAAATGGGGTATTTCTGATTGAGATCACGTTAACAGCTGGATCACATCATCAGCGGAACGGACAGAATGATTGGACTCGCATGTAATTCAGTTCAGATTTGTTTTCACGTGCATGCCAAACCCAGATGGTTAGCAGGGCCACGGTGGTGTGTGTGTGTGTGTGCGTGCGTGTGTGCGTGTGTGTGTGTGTCTATACACATGTGTTTGTTTAGAGTGAGAGCAGAGAGTCGGTGTAATTTGGAACATGATGGCACACGTCTCTCTCTAAGGTGGCTCTGGTTCTGCAGGAGGAACGTGCATGGGCATCGCAATCAATTTCATCCGAGATCACACATTTTCACCGGCAGGGTGTTACTGAAAGGTCAAACCACACACACACACACACACACACACACACACACACACACACACACACACACAACCAAGACTGTGCATGCTCCTTTGAAGTTTCTGATTTAAAGAAAATGACAAAAAAAAAAAAAAAACTATCCTCTACTGAGCGTGAGAAAGAAATTTTAATCCCAGTTATACAAACACACCCAGGTTAAGTAAACATTTTGTTATATTGCGCTCCCACGTGCACAGCATAGGGGCCTTAAGATGGTGTACAAGTTACATACGTACAAAATTATTATCATTTTTTGGATAAAAACATCGGATTGTAGCAAGTCATCGAAAGGTGGATCTCCAATCTAATCCTGGAAGGGGGGGGGGGGGCGTAGTTGGTATTGCACGCATTTTCTTTTGGCTTAATTTTTGTTAAATGATGGAAAAAGGAAAGTTGTATTTTGTTTTCCATCCGAGGTTGTATTTGCCCAATATTGAGGCCCGCTATGATCAGATGATTTGCATCATGTTTTTACACACAAAAAAATTCAGAATTAAAAGAGGGGGGGGGGGGTACTAACTTTTACACATGACTGTAGTCAGGAGAATAAATCATATCTGACTTTGCCATAAACCGTATACGCTGTGTACAGATGAAGCTCAATCATCAGCCAGACTTTCACAAACACACACACACACACACACACTCGACTAAACTACAGTTGTCTGCACCACCAGGGTCGGGGTTCGATTCCCATCTCCGCTCCGGGGGGTTTGAGTGTTCTTGGTGCCGAAGACGTGCAATGTAGGCTGACTAGAATTTTCCAAATTCTATGTATCGCATGATTGTGTGTGTGTGTGTGTGTGTGTGTGTGTGTGTGTGTTTGTTTGTTTGTTTGCGCGCCTGCAGGTTGCAGCAATGACCACTGGTGTGAAGTCAGACGTCATGTCGGTCGACCACAGCTGAGATAACTGCTCTTATTCCGATAACAAGACTATGAATAAGACTATAAGTTCATCAGATTTCTGGAAACTAATAAGGAATTAAACAGAAATGAGGAACCAGAAATGACGATGATATCGCGCGGTTTGGAAAGTAATTAGTGTAAATACCAATAATCTCACTGCAACACTCGAGTTCATGGTTCACTTTAATGGCTTTTTTTTTTTTTGGTGTGTGCGCGATTCAATCATTTCACTTTTACTTGGGTTATTATCATTATTATTATTATTATTATTATTATTATTATTAATAATCACTGTAATACTTTTAACCCCAGACGACTAAGTCGATTACATCCTGAGACTTAATCAAAATAAAGGCGGAGCGGCGGCTTGAGGCTGATGTATGCACCGTGGGCCTGGCACAGCCGCGCAATTCTGAAGTAACGTCAGCGCTGTGGACTGGTGGCGATGGAGGGGAACCTAGAGACACTCACTTGCGCCTTCAACACAACGGTGGCTAAAAAGCACTGACGTACAGCGTACAGACCGAGGTCCGAGCCGAAGTCGCGCGTACGTCCGGGAGCCGTTCAAAACTGGCTACAAAAGCGATTTGTATTTTGCATTTTGTACCAGATTTACTGAAGACACAGCACCAGTGCCAAGACCGTTAACACGAGCGGTAGCAAGAAGAAAAAGGGAGCCGCTTTCAGTTTGGGTTTTAAAGCAGCCGGTGCCAAGAGGAATCATAAATGAAGGTTAACTGAGGTTTAATATCTATTTATTTCAGGTCACTTGTTTTGTTTTGTCACAAATGTTTTGATTTGTTTTTATATGCAAAAATATGATCGCATTGTTGGTTATTGGTAATACTGGCAATATCTTCGGGTGATGCGCTTTGCAATACGGAATTTCGAGAACTTGCCTCCAGGATGGATTAAATCTGTATGCCGAGGTACTTTGATGTCCTTTCTGGAAGACAGACCCAGAAGTACGAGTCACATGGTCTCAAGATATTTTCCCCCCTCCTACATACAGATTTTCTTTTTTTTACAATTTTTTGGCCTCCCATGTGCGGATTTCTTTTTTTCTTCATCAAGAAGAAATTTTTTCATCAGATTTAATGTGTGAGAATCAACTTAGTTGTTCCCAAACTCTGGTTCTTTAACCCATATTTTGTTCCAACATGCCTGATCCAGGTAATCGACAGCACTTCCCCAAATGCATTACAGTGTTTGAAGCACAAATACAAAAAAAAAAAAAAAAAAAAAAACCCCAACAGGTAGATCGAGTCTGGAAATCTCCAGGCTATGCGACACACTGACGGTGTCACTACGCTGGTAAATGCAAGCTGTTCTAAAACCCCGAGGTTCCGTGAGACAAACCCGGCCGCTCCAGAGGTTGCGAAAGCCTTTGCTACGGCACGGAAAACCAGGCTAGAGCACCATCTGTTCCGGAGAGAACCCCCAAAAGGTGAGCAAACGCTCTTAATTAACTCATTTACTTGCAAACACATTCTAATTTATTCCATCTAACGAGTAAATATGACTCCACAATAAACCGCACGCCATATGCGCCTCCGACACGGTGCAGAGAGAGAGAGAGAGAGAGAGAGAGAGAGAAAGAGAGAGAGAGAGAGAGAGAGAGAGAGAGAGCGCCTGCTCCTAAAATGAGATAAATTAATGAATCGGGCTCGGCTGATGCGAGGAGAATGAGGTTCGAGAAAACAGCAAGGGTCAGAATCAAAAACCTCGGTATCGTAGCGGGGCGGCTGGAGTCAGAAACCAAATCGATTCCGAGCAGACGGTGAGTAAACAACAAGAACAACGCAACCGGGATGCAACACCAAGACTAAGAGTTAAATGTAAAAGTACTAAAAACGGAGATGAGGCAAAGAGAAACACTGGGGCTGCGTTTCATTTGATCTTCTGCCGTAAAGGAAAGGCAACAGTACTGTGCAAGGACCAGTGTTCTGATCTGAGGTCAGCCAGGGCAAGTTTGCGTCCCTTATGGTGCCCCTAAACGCTGCCCCTTTAGAGAGACCAGGCTGCATGATTCGGGTGTGGCTCTCAGTCCTGGCTCACACGACGCATCTGGAGGAGACGCAGGGGAACGGGGGAGAAATTCTATGATCCTCCAGAACAAATGGCTCTTGCACGGCTTCCTCTCATGCCACTTGCGCCACGTCAGTCGGCCTTGGGAGGAGCGCATCGGCGCAACGGCCAAGGCTCTCGCTAATCAGCAGACGTCATTTCTGGGAAGTTATTCCGCTTAAAGGAGCGAAGGGACAGAAACAACAACTGCATACCCAAAACTAAGCAAACGCTATCTCTCTTACTGATGGAGCTCTCCAGAAATTTATCCGCGGCTCCAGTCTTATCTACAGTCTATATTTATATTATTATATTCATCATCTAAACCAAGACATGACCAGAGGAAACAGGCTGAGATCCAGAACTCCAACTCCAGGCCAAGAAAGGTTTCCGTCCCCCCGACTGATGATGGTGAGGTAATACAAAAAGTAAGTAATATGGTTTAAAAAAAACAAACAAACAAACAAACAAACAACAAAAAAAAAGCACACAATGAGCGAAACCGATTGTAATAATTCTGTAGGACATGAAAGAAGGTTCTGGCGTGGTTTTTCCAGGGCAGCTGATGGGTCCTAGATCGGATTAAGATCCTGCGAGATCAGCACCCTTGGGCTCCGAGTGTTCTGGCGCCTTTCTATCATGGCCAGCGTTGACTTATTTTGGTGCTTTGTGCTGCGTTGGCTGAACCAGAACCATTTGGACCCAACTGGATCCAGAGCCTATTCCGAAAACAATGGACATAAGGTTTGAACTGGACGCCAGTGCATCGCAAGACCGACAAACTGGAAAAATGTTGTCATGTTCCTGGTGCTTCAGGCTTCATCGGCGTAGTTATAATGGCATCACAAGACCATTCCATTCCACCGGCGTCCATTCTGCATGATGATAACAGAGCCGTTATGAATCTGGAACTGGTCCACAGCGAACCTTAATTTGATAAACTAACTGTACAGAACCCACACACACATGCACATTTCCTGGTCCCCCTGCTCCAGACACAGTCCAATTACACTTACTGTGTTGCTTTCTCTGTTCTCTTGCGCGCATATGGGAATAAGAGACTTGGCGAACAGATGGATTGTGCTGCAGAGGAATCGGGACATCAGAGTAAACGAATCCTTCCTTCTCTACTTCAGAGCACAGCCAGTACGGCGCCTGTCAAAAAACACACTGACCAAAAAACACCACCACCAACAACCCCTCTCCCAGTCGCAATATACAGGTGGGACAGTGGTGGTGGCTCGGAGGGCTAAGGCAATGAGTTACTGATCGGAAGATCGCCGGTTCGATTCCCAGCTCGGCCAGGTTGGCATTGTTGGGCCCTTGTGTGAGGCCCTTAACCCTAACTGCTCCAGGGGCGCTGTACCATGTCTGACCCTGCGCTCTGACCCCAGTCACGCTGGGATATGCGAAGAAGGAATTTCACTGTGCTTTAATGTATATGTGACAAAATAAAGTAAAGCTTCACTTTACTTTACTTACAGTAGTATAGCATCCCATATAACACGTCCACAGTACATGCAAACACAAAACACATGCCGCTGTATATTATGGTCTGTATGATTATTATTAGTATTGCTCTTCTCCATAGAGTTATTTCGCCATTTTGCGACGGCAAAAAAAAAAAAAATAATAAATGACTAGAATATTTAAATTACACGCGGATTCAAAGAAACAGCTTTTTTTATTACCAGTACGGCCTCAGCGCGACAATGCCTGCTTAGATAAATATGCCTAAATATGGAATAATAATTAAAGAGATGCGTCCCCTCTCATCTATTTCTGAGCTGGTTAAATACAGCAGTGTAATCGTAAGGATATAAAGGAAGGCAAGAAACGACATAAAAAAAAAATAAAAAAAAATAAAAAAAGAATAATAAAAAACCCAGCGCGGTAAAAATTCATGCATTAGATAATAAATTCATACGGTTCGCTCCAGTTTCCCTCTTGGAGGCAGAAGAAGAAAAAGACGAAGAAGAAGAAGAAGACGACGACGACAACGACGGCCTCTGAAACTTTGGCATTATTTTATTTCACTTTCCGACAGCGAGGCAGCCATCAAATTATTAACCTACAATATTTCTGATGTCACGTCATTCGTTCATCTCATCGGTACAGTATACCCGTGTACATGGTTACGGGAGCCGACAGGGTTAAAAGCCTCGGCTCAAGGGCCCACAGCGCCAGCCTGATGGAACCGGGGCGTGAACCACCAACCTCCCGATCAGTACTGTAGAGACATAGCCTGCTGAGCTACGCATACGGGTCTAGAAGTGACTTTAAACATCAAGGAAAGACCAGAACGGAAGAGACGTCAGCCTTAACCTTAACTAAAGATCAAGCGAGCATCATGTTCTTCTCCAACCGGAGCAAAAAGAGCCAAGTTCTCGGCCAGAGCTAACAAACAAAAAAAGGATTCGAGTAGCACGGGGGAAAAGATAAGAAAAGCAGTGCGTCACACCAAATGGCACGTCCGCGTTCTGCAGTCCGGCATGAAAGAGCTCGACTTCCACCTGCAAGAGGAAGCGACGCCAATCAGCGTGTCGGACGACCCGAAGCAAACAAAAACGGCACGGCAGCAAAGTGACTCGTCCATCTTGCGCTGCGTTTTACAAAAACACCAGCTCCAAACATATAATTCGGGCGTCTCGGTGCTGACAGCGCGAACAAAGGCGCAATAGACAGGGCTAATGTGAATGACTCAGTCCATTTCGGCACGGGGCAGACTCGCAGAAAGGAAGCGGACGACTTAATAACCAGAAAGGTCAAATTACAGACGGCTCTTTTGCTTTTCAGAGAGAGACGAGCACGGCGAAAACGCTAAGGAGCAACTCGATGCCAATCAGAGTGTTTAAACTTCTCATCTGGGTTGAGCTTGAAAAAAAAGAAAAAGGAAAAAGAAAAAGACGCTTATGGTGAATTTGTCTGCTGAATAAAAACAAACTGGAGCAAGACAAAACAAGGCGAGACAACAGAGAGGGAGAGAGAGAGAGAGAGAGACGCGATTCGTTGCTCTCAGGTACACGATCTATGAAACATTATGAGATGTTTCAGACAATTACCAAATGGATCAGATCGCCATTTCATCCAGTTTGGAATCAGCCTGATGATGATGCACAACATCACAAAAAAAAAAAAAAAAAAACCCCTAATGCTGTTTCATTTCTCATCTGGGGAACGCAGTAAGAAAGTCCCGTCAGTTAATAAGACAATCCAGGAAATTGAATAATGAAACAGTATGTGGAAGAGAAGTAAAGGTCAGACTTTATTGTCTCTAGATCAGAAGTTTTCAAACCCCCCCCCCCCCCCGCTCATATGGGCTGACTTCTAACGGTCCAAGTTATTCAGATTAATCACAGACGGCGGATCTGGTCCACATGAGCACAAAAGCACCACCATCAGCTCAATGTGATGCCCACGAGAGCCCGTGTTTTGGAATGATCATCAACTTTATTTCGGCTGCTCCCGTCAACAGGTCGCCATCCGGTCCGCATTTTCTATTCATTTACGCCAGACGCGCTTCTTCATTTACGCAACCTCGCGGTTTTTTTCTATCCGGACTCGGGACCGGCGCGAAAAGCCACAAAGTGCAAAAACCGAGGACACGTCCATGTTAGCAACAAGCTAGCAAAGCTAACCGTGATAGACCTGCTCAGATCAGTGAACCATGTAGTAAGTGGTTCATTAGTGTTCGGCTGAACAAGCCTGCTGTATATAGACGCATTTGCATGTCGATTGAACTAAAGCGACTAAATACTAGTTGTTGTAAAATTCTCATGAATGGAGGCGTTTTTTTTTTTTAATGGTGCATCGGCGCGACTTATTGCCACATCCCCTGTACAGTCCTGACGTCACTCCAAGCCATTTCCAAGCCAAGGAGTTCCTGGGAGGCCGGCGTTTCCGACGAGGCAGTCCGATCATGGACTCATCATGGACTCCTGAGAAAACCTTCTACCCTGATGGTGTCCAAGCGCTAGTGAAACACTGGGACAAGTGCAGCAGAGGATTATACAGTATAGAGAAATGAAGGGAGTTTTAAACTCTGTTCTGAACGATCAAATGTTCTACCATGTTATACCGCGCGCGCCTGGACCTGTCAGGAGTTAAAAAGGTCCTCGGTCAAGGGCACACCAGCGGCATCTTAGCAGCGCTGGGGTTCGCCATACTGTACATTCTGATCGGCAGCACAGGGCTGTAACCACTGAGCCACGACTGCCCTGAAGTTCCAGCGCTGTAACGCAACAACTAAAACTCCCGCCTGCGCTCGACGGACCCCGCTGCGAGAACCACCGCTCTGTAGTGCGGGTTCAGAGATACCTGCTGTACAGCTGGAAGGGAAGTGCTGTTCACTTCAGAGGACTCCGGGAACTATTGTATTTAGGCAGAAACCATGCTGGCGGCAACCAACCACACGTCACATGACTCCCGTCTGTCAAACTCTTCTGCCTTTTCTTTTTCCAGATTTTCTTTTCATGCAGCCCATATTTGCGCTTTTTTTTTTTTTTTTTTTTAACCACCTGTGTAATTCGACTGCAGGTCTGCAAATGAGTGTGTGTGTGTGTGTGTGTGTGTGTGTGTGTGTGTGTGTGTGTGTGTGTGCGCGCGCGCGCGCGAGAGTGTGTGGACACCCATGGCGCAAGGTAAAGCTTTTGTGCACTCCGGGACGCGAACAATAACTCCAGTCAGACGTCCCCGAGACGCATTCCGCTTCGAGCTGATTCATCAATTTATGTATTTTGACAATTACAACATGTTTTTAGTGCTTGAACAATGGACTTTCTGTGTCTCGGATCTCAACTCGACAAAAGAAGAAAGGCGCGGCGCACAAAGGCAAGAGCTTTCTTTATTTGCTTTCACCCGAAAAGCCTCACGTGTGTGTGTATTAGCTTAGTATCAGCATGGCCTTTCACAGGACCCACGGACTAACCTGGTCGTCGATTTGAACCCGAAAGCGCGCCGTTGTGTTGGACATGTGTGCGTTTTGTACGCTAAGAACAAAAGGCACTATTGAGCCCATCCTAAAAAAAAAAAAAAAAAAAAAAGAGGAGCTTCAAAGAAATATGGGTCATACCGGCGTTATTCTTTTTCCCCCCCGCATCAAAAGCAAAAGGCCCGGGGCGAATGTATGCATTTCACCTTCTACAGCACCAGTCGTAATCAGTAACCAATTATGGTTTTCAATAAGGGTCAAAAAAAAAAAAAAAAAAAAACCCATACAAGTCTATAGAATCTCTAGAGAAGAAATGCCAGACCTAAACAATCTGAGCTCCTAGACAGACAAAATGGTGTTAGAGATTGCGACGGACAAACACAAGCTGACTTTCGAAATGTCAAAGCTGCAAAGGAGCGTGGTGAGCAATGGTCGTCTCGGCTTGCTCAGTGGCCTGTAACAACCGCATCGGTCATGTTGATTGGAGCAGAGACGAGGCACGGCGGTGACTGGGCAGAAGCAGGGACGAGTCTAACCAAGTCAGATGGTTTAGGAATCCGACAGCAATAGAGCGGGGCTTTATGAAGCGTGGACGGTTTAGAGGTCATGGAGTACATGCTATTGAAATTTCATCAATCCAAACAGCTCTTTCCTTCACAGCTGATGCCTGGTCTGGTCTTAACACCGTGTCTTCCCCCCCCCCCCCGTCCCCTTTTTCCTTCCTTCAGTGAAGCTAGTTTGAAAGAATTCGCCTGGAGATGGGCCTCCTGCAGAGATGGGGCTCTGTACGTTCGCTGGACTTGTGGTCAAGGCAAAGCAGAGATGAAATAAGGAATAAAGTGAGAACTGAGCAGACAGATTGGATCGGGGATGTCCGGATCGTGTTCTTGGCCGTCTTCGAGAGAGGAGCTGGCAGGATTCGTCATTAACCAACGGATTCTAACAAAGGCTGAATTGAAGAACGGGAAGCCGACACCGGAGCGTCCATGGCGAACAAGATCGCCGACTCCGAAGTCACGTCAACTTACGGCGTGGAAAATCCATCAAGTCCCCGATGTAGGAACGGCGCCGAAGGGCGAGCCAAAGCCATGTGAAGGAATTGTTCTTACGAAAGTCATATATAAAATCAGTTAATGCTGCAAAGCAGCTGGCGATGTTTACGAGAGCTGCCTGGGTAATTGCTTCAAGACTTGCTGATTTGAATACATTTCACAAATAGTCTAAGCCTGCATGCGGTCGGTGTTTAAAAGAATTAAGCATGTTTGATATAATGCTTTCTAAGCATCATCTCTAAACATTTTTATTTATTTATTTTTATTACTATTTCCAGATCTAACAAACTTTTATGAATCTTTTTGTAGAAGCTCCTCGATTTGAGAGTAGTGTTTGTACGAGTGTAAAAATTTATTTATTTATTCATTTTTTAAAGGAGGATGTTTGGTGCTTTCGAAATCGAAACCACATTGAAGCCCCATGAATTCCCCATCTCACATTTTTGGACAGATAACACACACACACACACACACACACACACACACACACACACACACATACATACACACAATAATCTGTATCCATATCTACATACTATTGATATTAATGTGCATGTGATTAATCTATATAATTTTTTTTTTTTTTTTTTTTTACAAATTAATCATATGACCGAGTTTGACCCTAATGGCTTCCCATAATCGCAGTGCGTTCACCCGGCCGCGTGCGATACGTTTAGTGCAGATAATAAGACGACTGAGGAAACATCACAATAATCTAATAAATAACATCATATATTATTATATTTTATAGATACCACATACACACAGGGGTTGGACGATGGCATCAATTTCGTCTTAGGGACGACAGTCGACTCCGAAACAGCGTCTCAAGAATATTTAGATCTGGTGAGTGTGCGGGCCATGGGAGATGTCCAACTTCACTTTCATGTTCATCAAACCACTCTGTCTCCAGTCTCGCTGTGTGTATCGGTGCGTCATCATCCTGATGCACGGCACCGCCTTCAGTATATAATGTTTGAACCACTGGGTGCACGTGGTCCCTCAGAACGGTTCGGTAGTCCTTGGCAGTGACTCGTCCATCTAGCACATGTATTGGGCCTACAGTAGGGAATGTCATGATATCGCAGCCCAAACCATCACTGATCCGCCTCCATGCTTCACTCTGGACATGCAACGGTCTGAGTGGTACTGTGCGCTTCTTTGGGGCGTCTCCACACCGTAACTCTCCCGGATATGGGAAAGAGAGTGAAGGTGGACCTATCGGAGATCAATACACGTGTCATTGTACACAGTTCAAGATTTTCGTTGCTGGCATCATTGAAACCGACGTTTGGCATCGGCATGAGCGACTATGGTACTGAGTTGGGACGCTGTGGTTTTATGCTGTTCGGATACGATCGGGGTCGGCGCCCGGACGTCGCTTTCAGACGGCTTCCTCTTGCGACCACAGTTACTCCTGTTGGATGTGATTCGTCCGTCTTGGTGGGACGCTGACGTTACCCTGGATACCGCCGCTCTTGGTACATCACAAAGACTCGCCGTCTTGGTCGCAGATGCGCCAGCGAGACGCGCACCAACAATGTGTCCTCTTTTGAACTCTGATTCGTCACCCATAATGTTGCGTGCATCGCAATATTTAAAGCGAATCTGTGCTACTACTCTGCTAATTGAACCTTCACACTCTGCTCTTACTGGTGGAATGTGCAATCAGTGAAGATCGTCCACCAGGCCGGTCAGATTTAGCCATGAAACCTCCAACACCAAATTGGACCAGCTAGAATGAACAGTTACATCACACGCACGCGCACACACCATCACGCTCCTCTCGTTTTGAAAGGCAAATGCGTTTCCGAGCACGGACTCCGTCGGCCTGTGAAGGTGCGAGTGCGCAGCGTAGCAGAGCTTCCTGTGAATCTGATGCAGTACATGGGATCAGGATGCTAACAACATCGACTCGGGTCCTCCAGAAGGCGTGACGTGGTCGCCGCCTCGTCACTTGAACGATGACTTTAGAGAGTTCATGGTAATAGCCTGTCCCGGCGATACGGCAGGCTATAAATCTCCCCCCCTCCAAAAAAAAAAAAAGAGGAAGCAATCAGGTGCGGAAATCGGGGCTGTGAAACAACGTGTGACGCAGATTTGGGCAAAGTCCTCCCACCCGCCACTTACGATGATTAAAAACTCGAACGCGGTGAATGGCGTCTTCCTGTTCATAACCCGAATCAAGCCGTTCACAGATATCAGCCTGAGAGAGTATTTATTATTTACTCTTGCGCTTCTGGACGCAGTAATAGGGGTCAGGGAGTGCAGTTGAGACTGGAAGGGAGACGCAGACGTGCCACGACAGATCGCGGCCCCTGAGGTCCTCGGGTAACGGATGATTTCTCTTTTCTGATCTGACTGCACTCTCTCTCTCTCTCTCTCGCTCTCTCTCACTAATGAATACTTGAACATTCCTGGACGTGGAGACGTGGGAAACACACCGTCGAGTGTTGTCTTGTCTCGAGCTTTTAAGCTTTGTGTCTTCCACGCACTTTTCAAACGCAATGCAGGACGCTGTCCCGTGCTCAAGTGCGCGCCGCTCACTTTCACGGCAATCGTCTCTATTACTAATTGCCTTAAATTGCTCTCGTCCTCAGTCCATTTTCTTTTTAGAATGCTCGTCCGGGAGCACTCGAGGGGGACACGATTCTGCCTACAGAGGTTCGTCCATATTCCATTAAATAGCGAAACTGCTGCGATATCGGCGTACCACGATGCGTCGGACAGTCTCGTCGCAAGAGAAACAAAAAATTTAGGCATGAAAACTAATTAGGGATGCTTGAAGACCGGCTTTACAACAACATGCAGTAGAACAGGAGAGAGGGAACAGATTCGAGTGCAAGTACCATCAGTCCAAAACCCATCTACAGGAGGTTATATGGGAAAAATATACAGGAGATGGATTTTAGTGCTCATGTTTAAACGATGAATAGAGAGCCAGGTGTTTTATTCATGATTCAAAGCCAACGTCTGGAACGTCAGCAACCTGGACATCTAGAGGAACTGAGCAAGTGATGGGAAGTTTTCTTTTTTTTTTTTTTTCTTTAAGTAATGAAAATATCACAATGCAACTAAGGACATATTACTATCAACAGAATGAGCGGCTCGCCTCACATATATATTCTAGTCCGAGTCGTTCGTTCTTTTTGTCACGTTACTCTCATAGACGCTATGCAGTGCATCACACAGGAAACCGAATCGAGCGATTCTTCTCGTGAGCCTTCTAGTCCGAGTCGTTCGGGTTTGAATCCATCGCACTGCACGGCGTCTATGGGAGTCACGTGACAGAAGAACGAACGACTCGGATTAGGAGATTCGAAAAGAACCGCTCGATTCGGCTTCCTGTGTACCGCACTGCATAGCACGGTAAAGATTCGTTCAAAACGAACGAATCGTTCATGAACGACCCCATCACTAGAGGAAGCCCAGTCCACCACCCACGTGCCAGAACAGGGACGAGTCTTCACGCAGGTCCGTCTCGAAAGATGGCGTGTCCAAACAAACCGTGCCAAAAGATGTGCGAGTGTACTTGATGAATAGCTCTCCAAGCCGCATGGATGCGAGGATGGTTTTGTCCCTCATGTCCCTCATCACGTGACCCTAAAACTCGAGACATGCCGAACGGTTGGAGGGGACGAGAAGGGAAATGAGGTTGCTGCTGGAGGTTTAAATCAACTCGGTCTATTTTTTTTTTTATTGTATCTTTAGGCGCTTTGCGGCCTGTCACAGTGAAACATTTGCTGCCATTTCTTTCATTTAACATGAAGAAATGAGGCGTGGCTCGAGGCTTTTGCACAGTACTGTGGATGAGTGCTGGTTCATCAGTGTTTTAAATCAGTTTACAGGAAGCCGGTGGAGGAAGCGGAGCAACGGGACGGTAACGTGGGAGACGAGCCGTGCGTCTGCAACCGTGAATCATTCGCAGAGGTCACATGGTGCGCAGAGGCACCTTGGAACCAGCTCAAGTCTCAAATCTGGCCGCTTGTGTGGATGGCGACGGGCGATTCCTTCCAATGTTGCCAGGTTAGCGAAGCGAGTCGATATTGGAGGCAGGAGACAGATTCTTCAAAAAAACAACAAGATGCCAACTCAGCAGACAGGCAGAAATAAACCTTACAGAGGAGACTGTAAAAGAGGGAATGAAAATAAAGGAGGCGACGAAAGATCCGGAGCTAAAAGCGAACCGAGGAGCAAGGAACCTTTTCCTCCTGCATGGCTTTACTGAACATAGCCACGCGTCTAACACCACTAGCGACACGTGGAAGTGTCCATACAGTGCGTGTAAGCTACGATCGCGCTCATGCGCGCTTATTGGATGCCACTGTACTTCAGTAACGCTTCAATATTTCCGTGACGATTCTCCGAGAGATAGAAAGGACCCAGAGTGGCGTGTTACGTTAGAAGACGAGCACACAGGCGAGTTATTGTACACACGGCGTCTTTCTCGTCTCCGTTTTCAGCTGGAGGGAGATCGTCCCTCTGTACTTCAGCAGGAGAGGAGAGGAATAAAGTGGGCTTTATCTAAAGTGGCTGAATGGAGCTTCTTAAGAGGCGTGACTGTGTAGTGGGGCAGCAGTGGTGGTCCGGAGCATGTTGTGTGTGCGTGTTAATCAGACATGCACCGAGATGCACGGTTCTCACGCTCCCTCCCCGTCTCTCTCTCTCTCTCTCTCTCTCTCGCGCAATCTATCTTCTACAGAATGCGGTTTTCTGTTACTAATGCAGGCCCGGGACACGGTTCAAGAACGCTTTGGATTATAAACTTCCCTTCACTCACGTCAGAATATTAAAGGGAACATAATAAATCAAGTTAGTTGTAGATAATAATATACTCGTGTTTATACATGGTAGAGATGGTTAGCGGGGAAAAGAAAAATTCTGTTATGTATCGCGATTATGTACATGATTCATTATAGACAACTAATACACACACACACACACACACACACACAGCAGCACAATGTCCTGTATGGTTTAGAATCGTGACAAAATCAGAAAATATCAAAATCTAATCAAAATATTTACAAACTCGTGACGCGTATAGAATCGTCATGCAAATCGAATCGTGTACCATGATATCCGGTCGGGTGACCCCTGGTGATTCTGTCCCAGGATATTTTGCTTGAGAGACACGGTCCTAGACCTCACAGAGCATTTGAATAAGACTGCGGTTTAATAATAGAGACTTTCTTCCGTTTTAACCAGACTGGTGGTGATTCACTGCTGTTTTGGCGTATAGTCACGTGACGCCTGTAGATCACAAACAGACGCTGTGATGTTCTGGGATGAACCGGTCTCTGGGTTCTGGTGTTGCATGCAGTACAGTATATTTAGCATGATTTCTTCATAGAAAAGGTGTGAATAAGAAAAAAAAAAAAAAAAAAAGACTGAATGTCAACAACATTTTTTTTTAAAGCGGGATCATTAGATCTGTAAGATCTGGCGCAGGTTTTACGCAGGATGCCCTTCCTGGCTTGGGATTATTTTATAAATCATATTATAAATTCGTCCAACCCATCACTTTTTCCTACCCACACTTACTATGCCAAAAATGTGTCATGTTTTGCTGCTGCAATGCTTTTTGCCCCGCCTATAAATCCATGCTACTCCTCCAAGCGACTTGTGGATTTATATTTAGTAATAAAAGTTTTCTTCTTGTTTGCATTTTAATTAATTTGCGGGGTTCATTTAACAGTCGACTACTGGATTAATGGATAACGTTAAATTAGCGTGTCAAAACCTGCTACCAGCTTTGCTACCGGCGATAGGGATTAAATTCTGATAACGGTAAAAACGTGTCAAAAAGTGCTACCAGTATGCCAGGAAATCCGTATACTAAAACCGTACTATTATTATTGTAGCGCTAAAACCATACAAAACTATAGGTTTGAAATATTCTGAACTGACGTACCTATAAATTTCCGCTACTGGAAGGAAATTCTGGCAAGGTAGGGAAAATGGATTGGGTTGTATAGAGCGCCAAGGACCAACAGTGGCAACCTGGCAGTGGCGGGGCTCAAAAACCTGACTTTCTGATCACAGCAACCCAGAGCCTCACCACTGCCCCTACTGTTTGCGATGGTTATAGCAACAAAAATCAGAGAGACAGTTAATT
>QNUK01000728.1:192500-286921 GCA_013621035.1 Clarias magur | reverse complement strand
ATATATGTGTGTGTGTGTTGAATAGAAAGGAGAGCACATTAGTCTCAAACCTACCCATAACACAGCGAGCGCTAATTCTACAGCAATCACAGGCAGTGCTCGCAGCCACTCAATCTGTGCACTCACTGTTGAGTTTTGACAACAGTAAAACTTGAGGCGTTAGTGTTAAGAATCAGAGGTCATGATGGATCCAAGTGCAGGGGAGGAACTCCTTGGGATTGGTTATATTGTGTAATAGTTGATGTGGAGTTGGAAGAGAGTTTGGCAGGGGTGTTTTTATAAACGTGCTTGTTGCTGTAGGAATTGCTGCTCAATGTCGGGAAGCTGCGTGTGCTGAGTGAGTCGGCGCGAGAGCTCTGTGCGCAGCGCGAGCCTGGGAGGAATGCGGAAGCACCGCGAGCCGGTGAGACAGCCTTGTGTGTAGCGCGCTTCGAGCAGGAATGCGGAAACACCGTGATCCGGCGAGAGAGTCTTGTGTGTAGCACGCTTAGTGCAGGAATGCAGAAGCACCGTGATCCGGCGAGAGAGCCTTGTGTGTTAGCACGCTTCGTGCAGGAATGCGGAAGCGCGAGGAGCCGGCGAGAGCGCGATCTTCGCGATGATGGCGACGAGCGCGGAGAAGTCGTGCAGGTTGGTGGCTGTTTTGCAGAGCTTAATCGTGGTCGATGGGCGAGCAGGGTTCAAAACCAGAGAGACAACGAGAAAATCCGTGATCCAAGTTCGTAGTCGTCAAAACAGGTCCGTTGGTCGATAATACAAAAAGTCCGTGAGCGTGGAAATCCAAAACGAGAAGCGAGAGCGTGGTCGGGAAAAACAAAGCGTGGGCGGTAACAGGGAAGCAAGGTCTAGGAAAACGCTGGAAAATCGGGCTATGGAAGGCACTCAATAATCTGGCGACAAGGTGGTGTCAGCGTGTGGTTTAAATAGGTGAGGGAGATGATTAGTGATGGAACACAGGTATGTGGAGAGCGGAGGATGAGGCGGTGAGACATAAGGGGTGGTAGGGAACATGGAGCAGGAGTGCTTAAGTGATTAAGACAGAGCTGTGGCTTGGCGGGTCGTGACAGTACCCCCTCCCCTATGAACGCCACCTGGCGTTCTAGCAGGTGCCTCACGGTGGAGTCTGTGAAAGTCAGTAATAAGGGAGCGATCTAGGATGAACCTGGCTGGCACCCAACTTCTCTCCTCAGGGCCATAGCCCTCCCAGTCCACCAGGTACTGGAGACCACGTCCACGGCGGCGAGACTTAAGGAGTCTGCGGACTGTGAAGGCTTCACCCCCACCTATGAATCGAGGAGGAGGGGGGGGTTGGGTGGGTGGGGATAGTGGACAGGAGACCAATCTGCGAATCTGTGAGACATGAAATGTGGGGTTGATTCGGCGCATGGATAAAGGTAAGGCCAACTGGACAGAACATGGGTTGATAACACGAGTGATCGTGAATGGACCGATGAACCTTGGTGAGAGTTTCCTAGAGGTGGTCTTGAGAGGAAGGTCACGAGTTGATAACATAACCCTTTGGCCGATGTGATATCTGGGAGCTGGTAAGCGGTGGCGGTTAGCCTGACGCTGGAAGGAACTGACGGTGCGCTGCAATTGGATACGAGCCCGCTGCCACGTTCTTCTGCAGCGGCGGACGAAGGCTTGGGCAGAGGGGACTGAAGCCTCCTCTTCCTGGGGGGAAAATAATGGTGGCTGATACCCAAGGCAGCAGTGGAACGGAGACATCCCCGTGGCAGAGGTGGGGAGCGAGTTGTGGGCATATTCTACCCAGGGTAAGAAGCGGCTCCAGGAGGCAGCATCCCGAGAGGCCATGCACCTTAATGCTTTTTCCAGTTCCTGATTCATGCGTTCTGTTTGTCCATTAGTCTGGGGGTGAAAACCAGATGAGAGGCTAGGAGTGGCACCAATAAGACCGCAAAAGGCCTTCCAGAACTGTGCTGAGAATTGCGGTCCTCTGTCAGAGACAATGTCCAACGGAAGTCCATGGAGACGGAAAACATGGTTGATGAGCAACTCTGCAGTTTCTTTGGCAGATGGAAG
Source organism: Clarias magur (assembly GCA_013621035.1). Classification (NCBI taxonomy): domain Eukaryota; kingdom Metazoa; phylum Chordata; class Actinopteri; order Siluriformes; family Clariidae; genus Clarias; species Clarias magur. The sequence continues at coordinate 284,878 of QNUK01000728.1, read as the reverse complement.
TTTGGGTAGCGGAATAAAATGGGCAGATTTGGAGAAACGGTCTACAACGGTTAAGATGCAGGTGTTATTGTTTGATGGTGGTAGTCCAGTGACAAAATCTATGGAAATGTGAGACCATGGGCGATGGGGAATGGGGAGGGGCCTTAGGAGACCCTCTGGGGGGCGGCTAGTTGTCTTGTTCCTTGAACAGACATCGCAAGCAGCTACAAACTCCTTAACATCTTCCTTCATCGTGAACCACCAGAACCGTTGCTGCAGGAGTGAAAGGGTGCGTGTCCTCCCAGGGTGACAAGCCAATCTAGAGCTGTGGGCCCAGTCCAGCACTTGGGGTCTTACTGACGCAGGAACGAAGAGCATGCTCGGGGGAACATTACTTGGGCCTGGTTCCTGATTGAGAGACTGTTGGACCAGATTTTCCACATCTAACCGTGTAATAGCCACAAGGCATGGAGGGGGGAGGATGGTTTCCATCGTGGGGGTGCGTTTGGAGGTGGAGAATTGCCTGGAAAGGGCGTCAGGTTTGACATTCTTAGATCCTGGTTGATATGCTAATGTGAAGTGAAAGCGTGCGAAGAAGAGTGACCACCGCGCCTGGCGAGAATTAAGTCTTTTAGCCGTCCTTAAGTACTCGAGATTCTTGTGATCCGTCCATACCAGAAAAGACTGTTCTGCTCCCTCCAGCCAGTGTCTCCACTCCTCGAGTGCCAGTTTGACTGCCAATAGTTCTCGGTCCCCAATGTCATAATTTCGTTCAGGGGGAGTGAGCTGGCGGGAAAAGAAGGAGCAAGGATGAAGCTTGTTGTCCTGGGGCGATCTTTGCGAAAGAACGGCCCCTACACCCGTCTCTGAAGCATCCACTTCTACGACAAACTGAAGGAAGGGGTCGGGGAAAGTGAGAATGGGTGCTGTGGTAAATCGACGCTTGAGGTCCTCGAAGGCGCTGTTTGCCAGGGGGCTCCAACGGAACGGGGTCTTGGTCGAGGTGAGTGATGTGAGTGGGGTAGCCACCATACTGTAATTCTTAATGAATCGGCGATAGAAGTTGGCAAATCCCAGGAAGCGTTGTAGTTCACGCCTGGATGATGGTTGTGGCCAGTCAGTGACCGCCTTCACCTTAGTGGGGTCCATTTGGATGCCGGACGGTGAGATGACGTAGCCTAGGAAGGAGGTGGAAGAGCAGTGAAATTCACATTTTTCAGCCTTGACATACAACTTGTTCTCCAGCAGGCGTTGCAGGACTTGGCGAACGTGGAGCTTATGTTCCTTTTCAGATCGTGAGAAGATCAAGATGTCGTCTAGGTATGCAAACACGAATACGTTGAGAAAGTCTCTGAGGACATCGTTGATGAGTGCCTGGAAAACTGCTGGGGCATTAGTTAAACCGAATGGAACAACCAAGTACTCATAATGACCAGTGGGGGTATTGAAGGCGGTCTTCCACTCGTCACCCTCCGTTATTCTGACCAGATGGTAGGCGTTTCTTAGGTCAAGTTTGGTGAACATACGGGCATCCTGGAGCATTTCAAAAGCAGATGACATCAGTGGAAGTGGGTAGCGATTTTTGACCGTGATCTCATTTAATCCCCTGTAGTCAATGCAGGGTCTGAGGGATTTGTCTTTTTTCTCCACAAAAAAGAATCCTGCCCCTGCAGGTGAGGAGGATGGGCGAATTATCCCTGCTGCAAGTGACTCGTTAATATATTGTTCCATAGCCTCTCTCTCAGGGCGGGAGAGAAAGTATAGTCGACCCTTGGGAGGGGAGGTGCCAGGGAGAAGATCAATAGCGCAATCATAGGGACGATGAGGTGGTAGTGAGACGGCCCGTGCTTTGCTAAAAACCTGTCGAAGATCATGGTAATCGGTAGGCACCTCTGCCAGATTAGGGATCTCCTCCTGGAAGGAGGGCAAGGTTCGCCCAGTGGTGGCAGCACGTAGGCATGACGAGAGGCAGGTGGGGCTCCAACCCAGGATGCTTTGTTTCAGCCAATCTATGTGGGGGTTATGCAACCTTAGCCAGGGGAGGCCCAACACAATGGGTGCGTGAGCGTTCTGGACAGTGAGAAAAGTGATGGTCTCAATGTGGTTGCCTGAGAACTGTAAGGTAACGGGAGAGGTGCGATGCGTGATAGGGGCGAGTCTACTGCCATCAAGAGCCTGAACTATGAGTGGTTGGGATAAGGGAGTGAGTGGGATTTTGAATAGAGAAGCAGAAGAGATGGAAATTATATTTTGGTCGGCCCCGGAATCTACTAAAGCGTGGGTGATGTAAGAACGGTTGTCAAGGGTCAGGGTAACAGGAAAACATGAGCTCTGGTCTGGGGAAAGAGTAGAATTGGGGCCCCCCTGTACCCCCAGAACTACTGGGAGGCCCGGCCTTTTAGTGGACAGGAGCGCACAACATGGCCCGACTGGCCGCAGTAAAAGCAGGCCCCATCATCCCTCCGGCGTTGACGCTCCCTTGGCGAAATATGTGCCCGGCCAATCTGCATGGGTTCAGGTAGTGATTCGGGAGTGGTAAATGAGGGAGCTGGGGTATGAACGTTACCAAGGGGTCGGCGCGCCTCATGGCGGGAACGTTTACGGGCATCAATACGTGTAGCTAGATCAATGAGACCCTGTAGGTCTGATGGAAGCTCTCGGGCCGCGAGTTCATCTTTGATAGAATCCGAGAGTCCATTGTAGAAGCAGTCAAAAAGAGCCCTTTCGTCCCAGTCACAGGAGGGTGCCAGTGTTCGAAAGTCGATGGCATAATCGGAGACGGAGCTAGATCCCTGGCGTAGCTGAAGTAGTTGTCCTGCCGCCTGGTGTCCTGTGAATGAGCGGTCGAAAACCCTCCTCATCTCATCAGTGAATGTCCTGTATGTGAAGCAACAAGGGACCTGGGCATCCCATAGCGCTGTTCCCCACTCCCTGGCTTTTCCTGAGAGTAGCGTGATTATGTAAGCCACCTTGGATCGTTCAGTGGGAAATGACGCCGCCTGCAATTCAAGAACGAGGGAACACTGTGATAAGAATGATCGACAGGTAGACGGATCACCATCATAAGTGGGTGGGGCAGGGAGGCGTGGTTCATGACCGGTGGCCTGTAATGGGAGAGGAGGCTGTGCAATCGGTGCCGGGGGCAGTCGTGTCTGCTGTAGCTGGGTAGTAAGTGATGTTAATGTTTCCGTGATACTTTGGAGTGTTGAGGTGATCTGCATGATCTCTTGTTGATGAGTACCTAGGAGGGCTCCCTGGCTCTCTAGGGCCCCCCTCAGATGAGCTGCCTCTGCTGGATCCATTTCGATGGCCAGATTATACTGTTAAGAATCAGAGGTCGTGATGGATCCAAGTGCAGGGGAGGAACTCCTTGGGATTGGTTATATTGTGTAATAGTTGATGTGGAGTTGGAAGAGAGTTTGGCAGGGGTGTTTTTATAAACGTGCTTGTTGCTGTAGGAATTGCTGCTCAATGTCGGGAAGCTGCGTGTGCTGAGTGAGTCGGCGTGAGAGCTCTGTGCGCAGCGCGAGCCTGGGAGGAATGCGGAAGCACTGCGAGCCGGTGAGACAGCCTTGTGTGTAGCGCGCTTCGAGCAGGAATGCGGAAGCACCGTGATCCGGCGAGAGAGTCTTGTGTGTAGCACGCTTTGTGCAGGAATGCGGAAGCACCGTGATCCGGCGAGAGAGCCTTGTGTGTTAGTACGCTTCGTGCAGGAATGCGGAAGCGCGAGGAGCCGGCGAGAGCGCGATCTTCGCGATGATGGCGACGAGCGCGCGGAGAAGTCGTGCAGGTTGGTGGCTGTTTTGCAGAGCTTAATCGTGGTCGATGGGCGAGCAGGGTTCAAAACCAGAGAGACAATGAGAAAAGCCGTGATCCAAGTTCGTAGTCGTCAAAACAGGTCCGTTGGTCGATAATACAAAAAGTCCGTGAGCGTGGAAATCCAAAACGAGAAGCGAGAGCGTGGTCGGGAAAAACAAAGCGTGGTCGGTAACAGGGAAGCAAGGTCTAGGAAAACGCTGGAAAATCGGGCTATGGAAGGCACTCAATAATCTGGCGACAAGGCGGTGTCAGCGTGTGGTTTAAATAGGTGAGGGAGATGATTAGTGATGGAACACAGGTGTGTGGAGAGCGGAGGATGAGGCGGTGAGACATAAGGGGTGGTAGGGAACATGGAGCAGGAGTGCTTAAGTGATTAAGACAGAGCTGTGGCTTGGCGGGTCGTGACAGAAGTGCTTGTAATTATATTTTAGTACATCACAGAAACAACTGAAACAAAGATCTAAAAGCAGTTTAGCAGCAAACTTTGTGAAAACTAATATTTGTGTCATTCTCAAAACTTTTGGCCACGACTGTACATAGATTTCAGCTCAGCTTTCAACACTATCATCCCCCAACAACTGATCGGGAAGCTGAGTCTGTTGGGCTTGACCACCTCCCTCTGCAATTGGATCCTGGACTTTCTGGAAGGCCTCAGTCAGTACGCATCGGGAACTGCACTTCCAGCACCACCACACTGAGTACTGGGGCCACCCAAGGCTGTGTGCTTGAACAACCAGAACGACCTTCTCCGCTGAGCATCAACGGATCCTCTGTGGAGATCATCGAAAGCACTAAATTCCTGGAGAAGGAACTCATCTGGTCCTGTAACACCAGCTCCCTGCACAAGAAAGCCCAACAGTGCCTTTTCTTCCTGAAAAGGTTAAAGAAGGCACAGCTTCCACCACCGATCCTGACCACCTTCTATAGAGAAACTATTGAGAGCATCCTGAGTGGCTGCATCACTGTCTGGTTTGGGAATTGTGCCATGTTAGATCGCAAGACCCTACACCGGATAGTGAGGACAGCAGAGACGATCATCGGGGTCTCTCTTCCCTCTATTGAGGACATCTACACCACATGTTGCATCCGCAAGGCTACCAGCATTGTGGCTGATCGGACACACCGCTCTCACACACTCTTCACCCTCCTGTCATCTGGAAAAAGGTACTGAAGCATTCGGGCCTCACATCCAGACTGTGCAACAGCTTTTTTCCACAAGCCATCCGTCTCCTTAACAAAAAGGAACTAGACTGATACACACACACACACACACACACACACACACACACACACACACACACACACACACACACACACACATTATCACACAGCTTAACTCAACTACCTCAAAACATTGAGACTGGACTGACTAATCAACACAAGCATAGACACACTGATCTACACTATCAAACTATTGTACACACCAACCTGCAAATGTTTTTTTGCACAATATTTATTAATGGATTATTTTCTGCACCAACTTTTAAAATTCTCACTGTTACTTTAAAGCACCGTTTACTGTTTCTGCACTACCTCAACTCATCGCCTCAACACCACAGAGTATTATGTTTTGTTATGTCATGTTTTGTCGCTCTTGTTGCACATTTGCACATGCACTTTATGCTGTCTATATAACAAAACAAAACAAAACACCCACAGAGAGTTCCTCTCTAAATTTGGCTGTTAGTTTCTGTTAACTTATGTTGTAAATTTATGTTGCATGTATGTAGCACCTTGGTCCAGGAGGAATGTTGTTTCGTTTCACTGTGTACTAACTGTATATGGTTGAAGTGACAATAAAAACTACTTAAACTTGAACTTGTTTGTACTTTAGGTTCTTTGGGGTGCATTCCTAAATTCAATCTGTCTGCATCTGTATAAACGCCAAAATGGGAAAATCATGTTTGCAAAAACGACACATTCTGTATCTGCAAGGTTAAGATGGAAGCGAAACTCAGAGTTTTTGTCCTCCTCAGGGTGACTTCATGCATATTTCCTCACACATTTCATTGTCATTTCTCTAATTGTCTTTTAATTCTGTAAAGCTGATTTGCGATAGTCAACGCTATTAAAAGCAATATATAAATATATAAAACCGATATTACTAAACAAATCCTGGAGCGTGTGTGTGTGTGAGAGAGAGATCTCCTCTACGACACAAATACTGTAGCCTACAGTAAACGATGTGTGCGTTATGGGATTAATATAACTGATCAGTTTCTGTAACATGCGATGTAAGAGCATAGAAGCGTTATATGAATCAAAATTTTGTATATATTTTTTTAAATGTTTAAATAAAATTTTCAGAGTACAGTGGAAACTTGGATTACGAGCATAATTCATTTCCGGAAGCGGGCGTGTATTCCAAAACACTCGTAAACCAAATCTAATTTTTCCCATAAGAAATAATGAAACTCAAATTATTAGTTCCACAGCCCAAAGAAATAAATACATAAAAATAACTGATACAATATATAAAGTAAAAATAAAACAAATTAACTTGCACTTTACCTTTAAAAAAATAAAAATAAGTCCCGACAGATAAATGTTTCCGTTTGTGCGGGGAGGTGCCGTGTATTTGTGTGTGTGTGTGTGGAATTAGCCCCTTGCCTCGTCTTACACAGTAAAACTCCTCCTCCCTCCCCCACCTTTTTAAGTTTTTAAGTTTCACAAAAAACGCACACAATGGAAGCACAGTTTTAACAGGGAAAAAAAGAAATCTGTCTAAACACTCGCGTGAGCGCATACTAAGAAAATCACTGCTGTAAAGTAAAAAAAAAACAAAAAAAAAAAACAAATGAACCAGCACCTTACCTTTGAAAAGAATCACGACAGAGCTGAGTTTTTGTGTGAAGAAAGCGTGTCTGCGTGTGCGTGTGTGAAGCGCAGAGAGTGTGTGTGTCCGTGTGTGTGTCGGTGTTTGTGTGTGTCCGTGTCAAATTACGCGTGCACCCACATATGAGACACGATGAAACGAAGAGGGAGACGTTGATTATACCAGTAAGGGATGAGCACTAAGACCCAGGGAAGCAGGGGAGACGATTACCCACAATTACGCAGGGCAAGAGAGAGAGAAATCATTGGCTCAGTTGTGATCACTTGCCGCTCTGTCTCAAAATAAGAGTCGCATGCGTGAAACATGATACTCGGCACTCGTAAACTAATACTTGCTCGGTTTCCAATTAATAATTTATTAAAAATCTTTGCTCAGTTTGCGGAACACTCGTAAAATGAGTCCAATTATTGAACTGATATGTCTTGAGTCCTTGTTTAAAGATTAAAGACTTTGCTGTACGGACATCTAGAGGGAGTTCATGCTCAGTATAGAATCTGAATGTATGTCTTCCTCGATCCCAGAGAGATGGTGGGATAAGGCGAGCAGTGCTGGAGGATCAGAGGGAACGTGGTGCAGTACGTGGTGTGATTAGAGCTGAGAGCTAAATGGGTGCTGGGCCATTTTTAGCTTTGTAGGCGAGCATCAGGGATCAGTACAATGGCACTGTACAAGTGCACTGTCGAGTGCCCATCAGTTGAGACAGTGTCCAAAAAGCTGTGGTTAGAGAACATGAAAAATTAAAGCCCCTCTAACCCCTTCCCAAAGGAATGAACAGTTTTATTTATGTATATAGTTTTATGGTTTTATAGTACGTTTTCTGCCAAGTGTTCTGTTGTCTGTTACGCCCGGTCTTGGTTGGGGCCTAACAGGTGTCATGTCATGCTCCAGTCTCCCGTTCTGCCCGCATTTTGCCTTTCACCAGCCGTGTGCCTGCATGCTAGCTGGGCACTGCCATTGGACCTGCACATGCGCGACCCTCAATCTTTTCCTCCCCTTTTATTCTTCCTACCTCCTTTTAACCCATTCCTACCCCATTTTTCCTAAATAAATATACCCTTTTTCCCATAAGACAAGAGTTGAACACCAGTTATATTGGTGGAGAATGCGGTTCCTGGGGCACCTGTCCTGGACCTTGAACTGAATCCCAAACAAGGCTAAGGTCTTACTGCTGGACAGGCAGTGCCAGCAGCGATGGTGAGCACGGGTCTGAGGGAGGGGCCCTCTGACGTGCATGTGATGGGCATGCATCGCAACCTGTTATCGTTCCTTGCTCACTCCATAGGCTGCCTATGTAGACGCCCCAGCTTTTACAGGCGCGCAAAGGGACAGGCCTGCCAGGTCGGGGGGCTGGCAATAATTAATATTAATGTAACTCAGACTTTCTCTACGTTATACAAGCGAAGCGCTGAGTTTAGTTAAATAAAGCAAAGAGTCGTGTGGTGCAGTATTAGTGAGTGGCACAAAAGCGTGGCAATGTTATAGTGACTTCAAGGGCGAGATTGAAATGCTGCCTCTTCGATCTCCACGATAAGGACAGCGCCAAGTCATAGATGAAGCAAAATTTCCTGCAGCTAAACAGCTCTAAGCCTAAAGCTAATTTAGTAGGCAGCCCACACCAGGTTAGGACATCTAACATTTCTGGTCAGGATATCCTGTTGTCAACATCTGTAATTAACCTCAGGGTTAAAATGGAATCTCATTTGACGTATGAGGCCCATATCAAACATCTGTGTAAGACATCTTTATTTCACCACAAGAACATTGCTAAACTGCGTCCAGCACTTACATTTGCCGACGCAGAAAAGTTAGTCCATGCGTTTGTCTTCTCCAGGCTGGACATATGCAATGCACTCCTCATTTGGACTTCTGGAAAAAGCCTTTAAAAGCTGCAGTATATTTAAAATTGCGTTGCTAGGATCCTGATATGAGCACATAAATATGACTATATTACACCCATCCTTCAGTCTCTTCATTAGCTCCCTGTTTAATTCAGAATTGAATACAAGGTTGTCCTTCTTACCCACCAGTGCATATATGGGGATGCCCCTCCCTATCTCAAAGAACTTATTATTTCACATACATCGACACGAAACTCCGCTCTGTCTCATCTGCTGAAACCTCCGAAGACCAAGCTTCATACTATGGAAGCTCGGGCTTTTTGCTCAGCAGTACCTAGACTATGGAATGCCACAGACTGTTGATGATTTTAAATATGGTTTTAAAACTTATCTTTTTATCAGAGCTTTTGAGTTGAAATATTTTGTAGCACTTTGAGATTGGCTTCAAATTTAAAGTGCATTATAAATAAAATTTATTATTATTATTATTATTATTATTATTATTATTTTATTTATTTATTTTATTATTATTGTTATTATTATAGCATGGGAAAAACTGCTCGAGCTCCTACAGCACCTTCACTCCCGCGCTGAGCCTCTGCCTTCACGTCCCCGCCGCCAAAGAGGAAAAGGATGCTGAGACGCCCCTGATCAAGCCATCCAGCTGACAGATGTCAAGGAGAGACTCCAGCCTGTGGCTGCGCCCAGGGAGAGCAGGGAGGGGCCAGTCTTGGCTCAGCAGGAGAGGTCGTCATCATGAGAGCATGCAGGAGTTCTACCTCCACATGCTCCATTCTGCCATTCTGCCTGCCGTCACCTTTTGCCAGCCATGTCATGATGTCAGCTGGGCACTGCCATCGGACCTTTCCATGTGTCTGTGGTGCCACCAGTGCACAAGACTTGAAGCTATTACATAGGAAAGAAAAGAAAAAGGTGAAAAATAAATAAAAAGGATGTGTGATCAATAGTGTGTTTGCTTAGAGTTTACAACAAAAGTAAATAAGCAAATTCGTTCAACGTGTTCAAATACATTTTGGGGCCCTGGCACTGTAATTTTTCCTATTATACACACGTGGACAAAATTGTTGGTACCCTTCGGTCAATGAAAGAAAAACTCACAATGGTCACATAAATAACTTTAATCTGACAAAAGTAATAATTTAAAAAAATTCAATGAATGTTAACCAGTGAAAGTCAGACATTGCTTTTCAACCATGCTTCAACAGAATTATTTTTAAAAATAAACTCATGGAACAGGCCTGGACAAAAATGATGGTACCCCTAGAAAATACTGAAAATAATGTGAGCAAAGGGACATGTTAATTCAAGGTGTGTCCACTAATTAGCATCACAGGTGTCTACAATCTTGTAATCAGTCAGTGGGCCTATTATATATAGGGCTCCAGGTCGTCACTGTGTTGTTTGGTGACATGGTATGTACCACACTCAACATGGACCAGAGGAAGCGAAGGAAAGAGTTGTCTCAGGAGATTCGAAAGAAAATTATAGATAAGCATGTTAAAGGTAAAGGCTATACGACCATTTCCAAGCAGCTAGATGTTCCTGTGACTACAGTTGCACATATTATTCAGAAATTTAAGATCCATGGGACTGTAGCCAACCTCCTTGGACGTGGACGCAGGAGGAAAATTCATGACAAATCAAAGAGACGGATAATCCGCATGGTAACAAAAAAGCCCAGAAAGACTTCTAAAGAGATCCAAGGTGAACTTCATGCTCAAGGAACATCAGTGTCAGATCGCACCATCCGTTGTTGTTTCAGCCAAAGTGGACTACATGGGAGACGACCAAGGAGGACACCATTGTTGAAAACAAATCAGAAAAAAGCCAGACTGGAATATGCCAAACTACATGTTGACAAGCCACAAAGCTTCTGGGAGAATGTCTATGGACAGATGAGACAAAATGGAACTTTTTGCCAAGGCACATCAGCTCTATGTTCACAGACGGAAAAATGAAGCATATGAAGAAAAGAACACTGTCCCTACTGTGACACATGGAGGAGGCTCTGTTATGTCCTGGGGCTGCTTTGCTGCATCTGGCACAGGGTGTCTTGAATCTGTGCAGGGTACAATGAAATCTCAAGACTATCAAGGGATTCTAGAGAGAAATGTGCTGGCCAGTGTCAGAAAGCTGGGTCTCTGTCGCAGGTCATGGGTCTTGCAACAGGACAATGACCCAAAACACACAGCTAAAAACACCCAAGAATGGCTAAGAGGAAAACATTGGACTATTCTAAAGTGGCCTTCTATGAGCCCTGACCTCAATCCTATTGAGCATCTTTGGAAGGAGCTGAAACATGCTGTCTGGAAAAGGCACCCTTCAAACCGAAACAACTGGAGCAGCTTGCTCATGAGGAGTGGGCCAAAATACCTGCAGAGAGGTGCAGAAGTCTCATTGACAGTTACAGGAATCGCTTGATTGCAGTGATTGCCTCAAAAGGTTGTGCAACAAACTATTAAGTTAGGGGTACCATCATTTTTGTCCAGGCCTGTTCCATGAGTTCATTTTTTTAAATAATACTGTTGAAGCATGGTTGAAGAGCAATGTCTGACTTTCATTGGTTAACATTCATAGAATTCTTATTTATTATTACCTTTGTCAGATTAAAGTTATTTCTGTGACCATTGTGAGTTTTTCTTTCATTGACCGAAGGGTACCAACAATTTTGTCCACGTGTGTATGTGTGATGTGAGTTTTTTCCACCTTTTTCTGAAATGTGATAAGATTGATTTCTGCAGAAACAGATATGATATCCTGCATATCAATAATAAAACCCAGTCATATGGGTGTGAAGTTAATCATTATTGTCCAATAGTGTTAAATGCCTTAACTCCTGACTTACAGCTTGATTATTGCTTATTTATTGTGTAGCAGTATGTCCAATGTAATAGACATGCTGTTAGAACTTACACAAAAAATATCACAATCAATCCATAGTTAACGTAATGAAATTATCGTATTTGCTAAATACAATACATCCATGTAACCAGTCAATACATTTAGAGGATGTTCACTGAACATAAAAAAAAAAGTCTGGAAAGGGTTACCAAGCCATTACTTTGTGCCTCCAGTGAACCATGATGAGAGCCTTTATCTACAAATAGAGAAAACTTGGAACAGTGGTGAAACTTCCCAGGAGTGGCTGCCCAAAATCACTCCAAGAGCACAACAAAGACTCATCCAGGAGCTCCTAAAAACAACATTTAAACAACTGCAGGCCCCACTCGTCTCAGTTAAGGTCAGTGTTCATAATTCAACAATAAGAAAAAGAGCTGCTGAGAAGCCACTGCTGACCAAATAGAACACAAAGGCTCGTCTCACATTTGCCACAAAACATCTTGATTATTTCCAAGACTTTTGGGTGAATATTCTGTGGACTGATGAGACAGAAGTTGAACATTTTGTAAGGTGTGCATTTTCTTACATCTGGTGTAAAACTAACACAGCATTTCATTAAAAGAACATCACAACAACAGTCAAACATGGTTGTGATAGTGTGATGGGAAGAATTGCAGATTCAGGACCTGGACAACTTTTTTTTTTTTTTTAATTGAAGAATCATGAATTCTGTGCTTTACCAGAAAACCCTGAAGGAGAATGTCTGGCCATCAGTTTGACTTGAAGTTCAACAGCACTTGGCTTATACTGCAGGACAATGAGCAGGAAACTGCATTTCAAATTCACACCGGGTTATGTTTTTATAATATTAAAACTTGTTTGATGATCTGTATCACTTAAGTGTGAAAAATATGGAGAAAAAAAAAAGCCAAATGAGGCACACCATGATGTATTATTTCAGACATCAATGAGATTTACCAGCCACAAATGAAACACACAATATTTATAATCCACTGTGGGAGCTTGCATGAAGAAGAAGAGCAATACGTTTAGAACCGTTCATCCACTTCACAAACAAGAAAAAAAAAAATGCAGGTGCAAAATGTTCTTAAATTATATATAACTAATTAGATAACAAAATGAAAGAGTTTGACATCTTTTGGAGAACAGAAAGCACCGATGAGGCTTGAGTTGGTTGTCCTGCAATGCGTACTTTTCAGAGCCCTGTCATAAACCCTATAGAGCATCTGTGCAGTTGAGAAGACCTCACACAATTTCTGGATGAACTAAAAAATATTGTTGTTTGAAATTCAGGCAGAACTTCTGTTGAACTGTGCCATTCAACACATTTAAATAAACATTGGTTTCAGTTACAGTTAAGATTAACGTTTCACGGTTAAGACATTCTGTGACATGAAGGATGATTACTAAACAAAGTTGTTCTTAAATAAAGCGTGCTAGAGTACAATTCTTAAAATGAATTCATTTTATTTTAATAGGTTGTTTTCTTATGCAGAACAATTTGTACATGTAAGTGTGGCCAGAGTGTTCAGATGTGTGTGATGTCAGTGAACCGTTTCCTCAGATGTGATAAGATTTCTGCAGAAACAGATATCCTTCATGTCAATAATAAAACCCAGTCATATGGGTGTGATCTTCTAGGTAAATTATTCTTGTCCAACAGTCTTAGATGAACAACACAATCTTAATAAATAACTCCTGACTTAGAGCTGGGTTAGCGCTGCTTTATTGTATAGTAGTATCTCCAATATAATAAACATACTGTTAGATTGTATATAGTGTTGTATACTGATATACTGTATCATATACTTATACTGTAGATATTAGAAGAAATATATTACAACCAATCCACACGTAACATAATAAAATACAACGTGTATTTGCTAAAATCCCTGTAATCAATCACTATATGTACTGTAGGACATCTACACTGAAGTTTTTCTTAACTAACCACAAATAGGAAATAAAACACAATAGTTGGTGTTTAGGTTTAGGTTTATATCTGAATGCAGATATCAGCATATTGGCAACTACTGTTTGGCTGAGCAATGTGTTATATAGATAATAGTATATAAATTTTTTTTTACAGAAAATATAATTGTGTTAGTATGCACAGGTGCACATAAAAATATGTTTACTACACTGCATGTGCATTAATATAAATTCTTATGTTAAAAAATATCTGGGACAAATTTAGTTTAATGAAGATGGAGATGTATTTTTTTTTTATTAAAAAGTATTTAGGCTTCTGTGACAGGATAAAACTCAGAAGCAAGATAGGAACAGGCAGTCATTATAAAGGCATGGCTTTTTTATTCCTTTGCTCATTGTATTTTTTCCCAACTTTTACTTAATAGTCTCTATTAATTATTCATGTTAGTGTAATTTTTTTATTCCTTGTTTTATATATATATATATATTGTGACAATATATAATATATATAAAATATTCCTTGTGATATACATTGTGACAAAACATTTTTATGGAAAATAGAGTTTTGCAAAATCATAAAAGTAAAACCATACTAACCACATCTTTAAATATATATTTTTTGTTTATTATTTTACATTTTTAAAATGTTTTTACAAATTCACATTTCAGCATTAATAAAAGTACTGTATCCCTGCTGTCTATTTAGTTCTACAGACACTTTTAGGCTGTTCTTTCACATTAAACTTAATTAAAAACGTTTCTATGACAAAAAAACATAGCTTTTTTTAAATGCTTTATTTTAATTTGCAAGAAAATTTTGAAGTATTACAAGATTACGTTCATTGATGATACAGCATAATATCCATTATTGAGTAAATGTCTGTTAAAAAACGACATAACCAGGATTAAATTGAGCTATTATTAGAGTTGTTCTCTGAAGCACAGATGGCCGCCAGTTGGTGGTTGTTCTCCTTCATCTTACTGATGAGCCTTGGCATGTCATTGCTGTTGAGGAGCTCATTCCCTGTGATTTGCTCTGTGGCCTTCATCACATCATCCATCACCTTCACTACCGGCTCCTGGAGAATGAATCTGCGAGTCTGAAGTTCAGCTGCATTGGCCCTCCCACTCAGGACACCCAAGAGCTGGATGGCACTTCTTGCTTTCTTCTGGAACTCGGCTACAGACGCAATCTGCTTCTTTGCCTTCCCGATTCCTTCACGGGTCTGCTTCAGCTTCTCATCTTTTTGACTGATGTCACATTTGATCTGTGAAATCTTGGACTCATATTCTGGTACTTTACTTCCATATTTATTCACTTCAGTCTCAGACTTTTTCACTTCTTCTTTAGCCATGCTGACAGCACGTCCTGCTTGATCCAGTTCAACTCCACCACCAATCATCATAGCAGGACCTTTATGGAGAATGAACACATGAAATGATGTATATGGAGTTTAAAATTGATGTAATACTTAAATACTTATTTTGAAAACTTTAGTAAAACCTTCGATTGTGAGTAACATAGTCTACAAAATATATGTGTGAGTAACATGTTCTACAAAATCTTCCAAAGGCGACAAATGCAAGAGTCATTGGGTAGGTTTCATTTATGAAGTCACACAAAAAGAAAAAACAAATCAGTGAGCCAACAGATAACAGTAATTTTGTTAGCAATCGTGAAAGTATCCTACACGATAAGCCCCCCTCCTCGTCCTCTCCTGTCTCTCGTCTCCCTCACACCAGCCACAATTCTCAAAAAAGCTAAAGTTGGGGTTAATTTGTTTTATTTTTACTTTGTATTTTGTTTTAATAATTTTTATATGAATATTCTTGGGTTGTGTAAAAAATCATCTGAGCTTACATGATGGGGAATCATAAATTTATGGGACATTTCGAATTGATATAAACCAACTGGGTTTTAAGTGCTGTGGATTACAAGCATGTTCCCGAAACTAATTAAGGTCAAAATCCAAGGTTTTACTGTATATGCCGAAATTCTCACCTACAATCCATCCAATGATTGGTATAGCTAACAGTCCTGCCCCAACCCCTGTGACAATTTCAGCATCTTTCTTTCTTTTCTCCTGATCCTGAAGGGTGCGTATTGTTGAGTTTAGGTTTCTCCTGGCCAGCTCCAGAGCTCCCTGAGAATCTCTGAGTAACTTTTCATTAGATGCCTGCTCTGTTCTCAAGTTGTCTAAGGTTTGCTTTGTGTCGTTCATCTCTTGTTCCAATTTCCCCTCGTCTTGTATGAGTCTCTCTAAGTTTTCATCCAGACTTTTTAACCCAGAGCTGGCCATCTGTTCTGACTGCTCCAGGTGCTGATGAGCCTGCACTATCTGCTCTCTGATGTAGTCGTAGTTGGAGCATTGACCAGTAACAGGATCTACATCTGCCTTAATGAGCGCCTCGTAGACTCTGTTCAGGGAGGAGACGCCGTCTTTCAGTGGAACAATAACAGCCTCAGCTGTGTTCTTCAGCACAACACTGCACAAAGACAAATTCACAATGTCACCACAAAAAGTCTAAAATATTGTTTTAATTTAAGTTCTTGATCAAATTATGTTATCAACATTTTTGTTGGATTTTTTGTCAGCAGTTACTTTTAAAAATCAGTTTATTGTTATGATGATCATTTGTATGTAAATACTATTATTCAGCTTACTCAAATGGATAAAGCTGGGCCATTTTAATCTGAAACAGAAAATAACAGCAACATATGAAAAAACACACACAAAATATAGCCTGAAATAATTATAATAAATCCCTCCAGTGTCTCCATTGTGATATCGCTTGCAGTTCTTTTTTTTAGACAGTGCTCTATGGATCTAGAGAAAGTAAAAAAAATCCGTTTGTCCTTAAATGCTAATTCACTTTATTTTTGCCCCATCTTACACAGGGTTACACTGCAGTGTTCTGCTTTTCATATTTGTTTCTTAATTTTTTTTCATAGTCATTTTAAAATATTTTTCCTGGTTTTACCAGTTTGAATAAAAATGCTCAAGTTATTTCAGGATATACAGCTCAGAAAAACAGCACAAGTACTTTATTTCTTAAAAATGAAAATTCAATTTAATGTAATTTAATCCAATTAAAATACAATGGTTTACCTACGTCTTTATGCTGTTATTTCTCTCCGAGCTCAAAACAGTCAGTCATGTGATATTTTATGATGAGCTCCTTTTAAACTAGACAGTAGCAGAGGTGGGCGGATGAAGGGGAGGGGAGGGGAGGGTGGATTACAGATTATAAATACACAGAGTCTTACAGGTTTCTAACATTGCACTGCTAGCAGAGATCCTCTATACCTTCACAGACGGCCATCCACATATCAAGGTAGGAAGAGCAACACTGTTCTAATCAACTTTTAAGATCTTCAATTAAAATCGAACGCACTTGTTTAGAATATCTCAGATTTCAAAGGTCATATAAGAGCTTACCTTACCATTGATATCACTTCCACTGAAGCTTAATTGATTTTCTTTTTTTTTCTTTTTCTTTTTTTTGTATTTAGAGTTAATTTCCAACCAAAAACATTCCTTCTGCTAATCTCACCAAATCAGTGCAATGATTTGAATGAATCAGTGCAAGTTCCTTTTTACAAATTAGATCATATTTAACTGTTTAATTTTCAATTTAACTGTTATTTTATTTTAAATTTCAAGTCATCTTAACAAAGTATTATACGCATACAATCCAATTTGTTAACTTTAATCATCTATCACGGAAGTACTTGTATATTACTTTATTTGATTATTTTTTTTTACACTTTATGTAAATGCTGATGTGGCATCATGGTCATCTGTAATGGGCCTAAGATGGCTGGTAGATGATGGCTGCCGATGGCTGGTAATAAGAGAAAATAAAGGTCACTTGATTGTTTTCCCTTTTGAGCCTTTTAAGTTCTTTGCTTTACACTCAGACGTACTTCCTGTGCCACTGGTCAAAGAAATTTCATGCTACACTGGTGATTAGTTTATAATAGAGAAAACTTGAGTAAGGGAAAAATATATTTAAATGGTTAGGATATGTAAGTTGAGGAAGAGTTTTAATCAGGGAAAGTTCAGGTCTGGTTTTTAGAAACTCTTCAGTGCTTTACACAACTCAGCCAGAGGGGGAGCTCTTGTTTTGTTAGCCAACTCCTTGTTTTAGGTAGCTGTTAGTGTCCTCAGTCTAAGGACAAATTTCCCTGTCTGAAATGGCTTCCTTCAGTTTGGTTGGATACTAATAGTCCACTAACACTGGGAATGGTAGGCCAATAAGAATTAAACTGAATTATATAAACACCTCAGAGCATTCTTACCTGACCTGGCCAGATTTGTAATAGAATTGGGGGTATTACTGTTGCACAAACATTAAACATGCACACTTTTCTGACCAATCACAAAGTTTGCATTTGACATATTTTTTCATGTCACCCTGTCTGGCACAACAGGCCTCACGTTGTGCTTCTACCTACACCTGCTATTCACGTTCTTATTTCAACACATCACTTACAAAGAGTGGAATGAATGGGGTTTTAGTTATAAAGAAAATGTTATCTGAAGAGAATTTCAGCTGGAGAATTAACAAGCACTGTGAAGGAGCTATGAACCCTGTGTTCACTTACTGAAATAATTTCACACATGCACACTGTTTGGAATGACAAATAATAAGTGTAAATTTCAGGCTCATGAACTGAAGTCTGAATAATTGTCAACACATTCACATCCACAGTAACTTGTTTGGTCTCGCTGAATAAAAAATGTTTGTATATATTATTGTAATATTTTTTTGAGGGAGGGGGGCGGGATTAAGATGTAAACACTCAGTTGTTGCCCAGTGGACCATGGTTCTGTTGTGATTTTCAACATGAAGTAAAAAAGGATTGTTCATTTTGTTCAATTATTAGTGATCATCTTTTTTGTTGTTGTTGTTGTTGCCGACTGGCATACAGAATAATGTACACCTCTTATGTACACCTCTTAATGTACACCATCTACCAAAAAAATCTCCAAAATGAACTTATTTCTAGAATCCTCAACCACCCTCCCCCCCACCCAACCCCCCACTCAGGAATCTATTCGTATTAGGTCCCTAGGAGTCACCACTTCTAATTATTTGATCTGCATAATCTGGCACCAAAAAAAATCTTTTTAAGTTTTTATTTTTTATTTTTTATTGAGAATGCCCTTCTTGCTGCAACCCTCCAATTTCAACCAGGCTTGGGAGTGGCACTGCATGTAGCAGCTGTATTATAGGGGCATACGGTTTAAGGGTCCTGCCCCTAATGACCCAACAACGATAAAAGGGCAGTCGTCCGATCGGCCATCCAGACCCTTAACTGTTTGGGCCACCACTGCCCCCATTTCTTAAATCCCTACATTACAATCACTTAATTTGCTTTAAATTGCTTAAATACATATTGTGTAACATTTTGAGTTAAACAGCTAAATGAACAGCTCGATGATAGACCACAACATCTGAGGAATTAGTTTATCCAAAAAAACACAATATAAAAAAATTATAATCATCACTAATATATGTGCGTGTACGTATTGTTTTTGTTTATGTTTTTATATAATGAAATGGTGGATATTCTTATAATGGATATAAAGATTTTTATTTTTATTTTTAGGAAGAAAGAAGCAATGGATTCTGAAATTGCAAAGAAAAATCAAAGCCTCACCACAGCTGAGGATATGAGAAACCACACCCAGCTTGTGATGCAGCCGTATGCCAACTGGGAGGAGTATCTGACGCCTGCTCCACTCTCTATAGCCATCCTGGGAGAGCTGGTCTTCATCTCTTCCAGTACAGATTTCTCCATCAACAAAAACCCGCCTAAAGGTGGCTACAAGTACATCAGATATCCAGATTCATTTCGTGCCTGCCTCATGCAGGTCTGTAACTCCGGCTGGGGGGCTTTCAATGAGGCCCATAAGAACATGGATCAGATTAGACTCCATACCATGGCAATTCCGGATTACATGAAGATGGCTGTGAAGATCCTGTTCCAAGACAATGATGAGATTGTTCAAGCCCACCTCCGTGACCAGCTGGAGAACATTTCTGTCATTGCAGATGACTGTCTTAAGCTAGCTACTTCAACAGAAGAGCGTTTCTCTGACGTCATTAATATTATCCAAGAACTGCTGGAGGCTTGTGTAAATGCTCAGTACTTTTATGGAGAAGAGCTGGATGCTATCAAGAAAAAATTGGAGGAGGCCAAGATGAGAAAAGAGTCATCAGACAAAGCCATGGAACGATCAACAAGAGCAATGAAAGACGTGGAAAAGGAACTGGAGAAAGCACATGAAAGTTACAACGATGCAATGAGTTCACTCCCCAGTGGATGGGAAATGATAGGTATGGATTTTGTTGCAGGCATTACGGAGAGCTTCACAACGCTTCTTAATGGAGTAACATCCCTTGTTACCCAGCCAGTGAACCTATTATGTAAAGCTTCCACCTCAATTTCTAGTGCAATAAGTGACATTAAAGGTAAAAAGTCAGATGATAATCCTCTTGATTTAATTAATATTTACAGCAAGTCTGCAGAAATCCTGAAGTGCACAGAGAATGTTCAAACGTTTGTGCAGGACAACACAATTAACTGGAAAGACTTGTATGATCAAAGGAATAAAGCTGCAGTAACAGATTTCCAGCAAAGTCAGTTCAAACGAATCAAGGAGAGTTTTCAAAAAAGTCCAAATTGCAATGCAAAAGAGCATGCCCAGAACATATGTGAAGAGGGCATTGCAATCTGTGCAGAACTAGCAAAAATTGCACCAGAAGGAACATGTGAAGATGCCAAAACAAAGGAGTTGATTGAAAGGATTAGAAAACTGACTGACTCAGCTCGCAGTTTTGATAGCAAAAGTAAAGACACAACAAAGTCTTCTGCTCTGACTCCTACACCACCAATAATGAATAAAGAAGAAAGTAAATCTGGGAAGATGAGTGCTTCACAAAGAGCATCAGAGAATGCCCGGTTCCGCATCGAGCAGAGCCGCGCTCAACTGGATAAAACCAGAGAGATCTATGAGAAGAGTGTAGAGAACATGGAGAAAAATCAAAAGGAGCTGACTGAAATCCTGATCACCATGAGGAACTGTGAGCTAAAAGAGATAGACTTTAACACCACTATACAAATGCTGGTGAAAGGTATGGATGCCATGGGGAGAGTGAAGGAGCAGTGGGAGAAGATGATACGATTTTTTCAGATGGTGTCCAACATCGTGAAAACCAGCCTGACCAGAACCCTTAAAATGTTTGTCACCACATCTGAGAAAACACAATCACTTTCCTACAATGGAAAGCTATTCTCCAAAGATCTGCTCTACACTCAAGCCTTTCAGGCCACCAATATATCAAACCTTGTCCACATGATTTCAGCAACTTACACCGAGGTGTCCACCAAACACATCATGGATCGTGTCAGCTCTTTGGGAAAACTGATGGCCATGGACAAGGAAAAACCAGAGTTTCTGTCTGAGCGTCTGATGTTGCAGAACTCCTGCGATGAGGCTCAGAAAGCCATCTTATGCCTTGTCCTTGAGAATAAGCAGCAGTTTGAAAGGAAAAGTCTTGCAAGACTGGAGAAGATTGATAAAGAGCTTCTCGCCATTCTCCCACCTGCTGCTCCAGAAGAGATCAAGAGCATTCAAGAAGCTGTTCAAAGCGGATTCACAGAGGAAGAAGACTACATCTGAGATAATACTCATCTACAACTATATTAAATATACTTAAAGCATAAAATATATTTGAAGTGCTCTATAACGATTACAGAATTATCATTCAGTATCCTTTTAAAATAAGCTTTAATAAGAATTAATAATTATTCTTCAAATATTTTAATCAAAAGTACTTACAATATACATAATAGATTTTACATAATTGTTTTTGAAATGAAGAATGGAAAAATATTCATCTTAAAGATTAACTTGCATTATATGATTCACTTTTGTTATATTTCATTAACTCCTGAATTGCACTCATAACACAAAAATTATCAATACTTAGGATGTTCTACTTCATAATTAATTGCCTGTCATATAAATTTCCTTAAAATTACACATTTATTTTGCATTTAAAATGAACCTTTTTTTTTTTGCATTATTTGCTAATGCAACTTTTAAATGATCACATTTTTACCTTGCAATTTAACACAAGGAAAGATTTCTTACTTATATGTAATAAATATATAGCTTTGTGCTCAGTACTTTCTCATTTGATATTTGATTTGATAATTTGCCAATAATTTATCTTTGTATTAATACCACAAATAATTACTAAAAATAAACAAAAGCCTTTTTCAGGGGAAAAAAAAAAGTTTTTTTTCTTTTCTTTTTGCATCTTCTTAAATTTTGTTATATTATAGACATGATACCTGGATCCTTCACTACACCTCCATCTTTGTGATGTTTACAATTATAAAGACTTATTGATATAAAAGCAAACTGATCAATAACATAAACATTTTGAATGGAGACTTGATGTGAAATTTATCCATTGGAGCCCTCCCTCCAAATGTTTTCAAGTGTAGTCTCATGTGCTTAAACGTTTGTTACAGTAACAGTGCAGGTGTGTGTGTGTATGAGTGTGATCAACAAGGCTGATTCTGTGTACATGCCCATCTTTGGGAGACGCTAATGAATATTAAAGTATACAAATACAACATTCAAGTGACAAGGTGTCAAAACAAACAATATGCTGAAAACCCAAACAAGTGAAGATTTATATATAGAAATATAAATTTCCTTTTGATAATGCGACAAATGTGCAAAGCTTACACTGCCATCCCATAAGCTGGCATTTAAAAAAAGGAATGATCGTCTACAAATATGTACAGTACAACTGTTGCTGTAAAGGCTAACAGACTGGTAAAATAGTACTTCCATTTCAATACATATTTTTTGGACTAATATATTATCATACGGATCTACGAGTGGTGTCAAAGTGGGACTTCTGATGAAAATTCTTGGAAATGATTTTCATGGAGTCCACTGCAGTCATTCCGATGAACATTCCTGTGGAATGCTTTTAGGAAAAACAGACTGATTTGGTCACCAAAGGCATTTTACTCTTGCAGAACAATGCACAACTTCATATATAGAGAAATATACTGTATATACATAAATTTAAATAAAGGGAGCTTTTACTCTTAAAAGTGTGTTCTGTTATTCTGTACAATTAAAGGCCCTGCTTTGACTTGAATGTCCCTTGTATAAAAATAAAATCCCAACTTTAACCCATTAATATCAACTAAATTCATTTTTAACTTTGGCAAAGGTTACACATTTAATACTCCTGTTAACTTAAAATAAATGGTTGACATTTACCACCTCTTTTTTTTATCTCCATTCAACATCTTTTCTTTAGTGGTGTTGATGCTTTAAAAGAGATTTTGAATAAATATAATGTGTTGCACAAAAGAAATTTGATGAGGTGCACCTGCAGGTTATAAATAGGACTGAACCGGAAACATCCTCAGGTCTTTTTGTCTTCAAGGACCGCATTGTGTGTGTGCGCGTGTGTGCAAGCACTTTTCAAAGCAAAACAGAAAGCGAAAATAGAAAGTGTCATATTACTCATCTGAAAGACGGCAGAGTTAGACAGGAGATGCGTGCCTCAGTGTGAAAGATATCTCACCAAGGGCGATTTCAATACTTTCTGTTTTAAGAGTTTAGGGGAAGTCTGGTGGAAGATCTGGCGGAAGCGCATGAGACGGAATCCTCCTTTTCTCTCGCTCTCTCGCTGGAGAATGAGCCTTTACTGTCTACTTCTCAAGCGCGCTCCGGTGCTTCTTCTGAAGGGGTGGAAGAAACTACCCCTCTCGCTTTAGCGGAGCGATGAGCGAGCGCATCAGAAGGTATTAGAAGTGGTAACACGAGCGGTTGAACGCTTACATCTCGATTGGATGCAGGAGCAGGAGTCCCCCAAGTGCTTTGGTGAGCTCCACGTCGAATGAACTTGTTCATGGAAGATGATGTATTCATCCCGTGTCTTTGTGCCATCGACTTCGATATTCATTCTAATGTCGTGGATGGAAAGACGCAAGAAGAGACACTTGCGGGCTATCTCTCTCCTGGGACGTCACCCTCCCTGAAAAAGCCCACACTGCCCACCAAGCCGTGTAGACTAACATCTTCAGGCAGTGGGTCAGGCTGGTGCTGCTCTGCACCCCATGGCAGTTTTACACGTATACCAGGCTGACCTACTAAATGACTTGAGCACCGGTGGGGTTATCGATGAAAGGGCATTTTTAGAATTACGCCAAGCCAGTCCCTTCGCGCAACCAAGCAGACGGCCCGCGCTATTGGCCGCTTTATGGCTGCCATGGTATCTACAGAGAGACATCTGTGGTTTAATCTTATGGGTATCAAGGAAAAGGATTGCCCTTTCCTCCTTGATGCCCCCATCTCGCCTACCGGCCTGTTCGGTGATGCCGTTAGTAACGTCATCAATAGGTTTCGGGAGCCGAACCTTCATGAAGAAACCTTTGTGAGGTTTCTTCCCCACCGTGCTCAACAGTCGGGACCGTCAACCACCCAGTCCCTACATCGGGTGTCACCAAATTGCGGAGCCGTGCTCCTATGGTGATATATTTTTAGGCTGATATTGTTTATTTTATTATCTGAATATTACTGTTAAATAATGCATTATAATGACTTTAAATGACTAAAATGACTTTAAATGACTAAAATGACTTTAATGACTAAATGACTTTAATGACTAAAACGTTTTTGCCCCAACTCTCCTTCCTAATATGCATACAGTATGTATGGTATGTATTATGACATATTATAAGGGCCTGCCCTTAGAGGTCACTGTGGACATGAATATTTTTTTGTCTTGTAGACTCAGTTTCCCAGAACAGCCAGCTATTTATAACCTCTTTAATGAGCTACCTCGGTTCAGGTGAGCTCAGTTATCACCTGACCGAGGTGCCTTCTGGGAAACTGAGTCGAGCATTAAGTACGTCATGAGGGCATTATGTTTAGTTTTGTTTGATTTGGTTTTGACTTGTTTTAGTTTGGTTTTGGTTTAAGTTTGGCTGGATGTTAAGTAGGCTTGTTATGGTTTGTGGAGTGTGTATGCTTTAGCGTGTTTGTGTGTAATAAGCCTGCAAGTGTGCGTGTGGGTTCTCAGCCCGTGTGTGTGTGTTCTAAGCCTGTGCTTGCTATAAGCTAGAGTAAGAGCCAGTGTGTGTGTGTGGTGTGCTCAAAGGAGCCTGTGTGTGTGCGGTTCGCTCATAAGAGCAGGAATGTATGTGGTTCGCTAATAGGAGCGCGAGTGTGTGTGTGGTTCCCTAATAAGAGCGAGATTGTGTGTATGGTCCGCTCTTAGGAGCGCGAATGTGTGTGTGGGTCGCTCATAGGAGCGCGAGTGTGTAGGTTGTGCTCATAGGGGCCGGAGTGTGTGAGAGGCGTTCCTAGGGGCGCGAACGGGTAAAACTTAAAGGAGCCTGTGTGTGTGGTTTATGAGAGCCTGTGCGTGTTTTCTTTATAGGTGTGTTTTATGTTGAGTGAGTGTTGTGTTTGATTTGTTTATTCTGTTCATGTCTTGTTTTATTATGTTATTAAAGACCTTTTTTGGTAAAAACATCCCTCTGCACCTATGCCTGATTTCTTTATGCCCCTGGTGTTAACAACAGCCAGAACTACCACCAGTTCCTGACACATATAAATAGTGTCATGTCGATGTTTGCTACAGTACAGTATTAAATTATTTTTAAAGACCACAAAATTTTTTTTGATGTTGACTCTTTTGGAAACTCCCACTCTAGAGTCTGATGAAGATGAACCATTTCATTATTCTGCATTAGAAGAGAAAACAACCTCAGCCAGCGGACACTTGGACGATGCCGGTGTAAGTCTAGATTTTCCATCAGCGGCCTCTACACCTCTCGTTGACCGCACTTTCAGACAGCAAACTCCATCAGAGCACATTTTGTCAATGGACTCGCAATCTAACGCAGAACATTCAAACCATCGTCTAACCAATATGTCGATGGTTAGTTGTACACCAGTTCGAGAAAATTTGGGAGTTTCTTCGGTATCCAACACAACGTCCTTTTGTTTGAGACTGCCTGAAACACCAACAAACGCTTCACATTATCATGTTCGTCGGTCTCTCATACAGGGAGTAATCCAACCTGACACAACTTTAAATCACGTTCCTCTGGAGACAGAGCAACGAATGTATATGGATTCAACAAAACCAGATGGCAAACCAATAGCATATCGTTTTGCTGTTCATCTGTTTAAATGGTTAATTCCTCTTCGCGTCTATCAGGACTGGGTAGGATTGCTGAATTTCGATGGTTCCAGGGAAAAAATGCTTTGCCCCACAACGTGCGTCAAGCAATTTCAAAGAAATTTCATGCCACAACCCAGGACTGGAAGCAAATAAAAGACAGAATTAATGAACTACTCAGAAAGAAACGATTAAGTTTTTTTAAATCTGTTGTAAGGTGTTGTGCAACAAGCACTGTTTGAACACTGTTTCTTTACTGTTTATTTTTCATACAAATAAATACTTGCTTTAAATTCTATACTGTCTTATGATTATGTGAACAAATTGATTGGCCAACTGGACATACACAACTCCTATCAAAAAACAGATGATAATGTGTAAACATTATAAATGATATTTAACTAGTTTTTTCCAGAAAAAGTCAAACAAAATAAAACTCTATCGAGCTCTGGTGGCTCAGTGGTAGGTGTTTCGCCTGCCATGTGAAAGGCCCATGTTCGATTCCCGGGCTGGCTTGTGTCTGCTGTGGTGACAGCAGCAACAATTTATTTGATTTGCAACAAGTTCAACAAACACAAAAATTGATAGTTCTGTTTTTACTTAAAAAACCTAAAATATTTAGAATTTTGCCAACTTAATCGGGTTTACAGTTCAAAATAAAACGTGTTCATTTTTGCACTCAAAATACCACCCCCTCCCATCATCAACAAATTATTTTGCTGAATCACCCCCAACAAATTATTTCTTTTTTAATTAATTACTAATCATTACTAATAATTAAAAATAATTAATTTTGCCACGTGCGTGTCGTTTCAGGTGGCCCACCTCCTCCGTCCGAGTGACTAAACACTGAAGAGTCGAGTCGCTTCAGATTCACTTCTACTGAAAGAATCGGTTCTTTATGAACTCGTCTATAGGGAAAGAATCGGTTCTTTTTTTAAAACTCATTTAAATGAAAAGAATCAAGAATCGGTTCTTTATCCTATTTGAAGGGAAAGAATCGGTTCTTTATTTTAACTCGCTAGAAGTGAAAGAAACGGTTATTTTTAACTGTTTGAAGCGAAAGAAACGGTTATTTTTTAATTGTTTAAAGCGAAAGAAACTATTCTTTCAAGTCCGAGTCAGTGTAAGAATCACTACATCCCTGTATAATCTGAATGGGAAATACACCTCCATGGTAGATGACGATGGCATGGAGGGTACCTGGATACATCTGAAAATAAAATTAGAAATAGTTGAAATTTTATTACATGTTCATATGTGCTATTCAAACAAGACAGCGATAATGTTTTGCATATATGTCTGCTAAGTAATGTTCTGACATTGTTCGAACCCTCGAACAATGTCAGAACATTACTTAGCAGACATATATGCTAATATAGGTTAGGTTAATTGGTCTTCCCAAATTGCCTGTAGTGAGTGAATGAGTCAGTGTATGTGTGTGTGTCTGTGCCCTGCGATGGATTGGCACCCTGTCCAGAGTGTACCCTGCCATGTGCCCTAAGTCTCCTGGGATAGGCTCAAGGCCCCCCCGTTACCCTGAATACAGGATTAAGCGGTATAAATGATGAGTGAGTGAGAGTGAGGTCATTATCTTCTGAAATTAAAGCCTGAGTCTTGAATTAATATCTACAACACTTTCAGGGGTGAAGCTTACCGGTATCGGGTCCTTCTATTCGACCTAGCCCTGTCACCCTGCACATTTACAAAATGTATGAATGCAGTTCTGGTTCCTTTATGACTCCAGGACATCCGTATCTTGAATTACATAGACGACTGGCTGATTTTGGCTCAGTCTCATGAGCTAGCTCTTCAACATTGAGATGTTGTCCTAGCTCATCTCGACTTTTTAGGATTGAGACTCAACATCATGAAAAGCGTTCTCTTACCTGCTCAAAGTACGACATATTCGGGTGTCACATGGCATTCAACCGTAATGCGGGCACAGCTCTCTCCTGCTCATGTCGAATCCATTCTCAATACCCTAAAGGAGATCAAGCTAGGCCAGAAAGTAAGGCGATTTACATTCCAGGGCATATGAATGTGGGAGCAGATTTACTATCCAGACAAACTATGACACATGGGGAATGGAAACTCCACCCCGAAGTAGTCAATCAGAGCTGGGAGAAATTTCATGTAGCAGAGGTGGACCTCTTATTGCGCCTTTTATTGATAGCGTCCCGCTGGCCGACCAGAGTGTGGTTCTCATATCTAATATCTCTCCTCGACCGCTCACCGTGGGTGATTCCAGTCAGGAGGGATCTTCTGTCTCAAGCGCAGAGAACAATATGTCATCCCCGGCCCGAGCTCTTCAACCTTCACATCTGGCCCCTGAGGGGGACCAATTAAGAGAGGCTGATCTTCCAGTCAGTGTAATTGAAACTATATTAGGTGCTAGGGCTCCCTCCACTAGAAGAACTGCCCTCAAATGGAGTGTATTTGAAAATTGGTGCATAGTAAAACATGTAGACCCAGTCTACTGCCAAATTGCTTCAGTGCTGAATTTTCTACAAGAAAAAAATTACCTCGGGCTTATGCCCCAGTACTCTCAGAACGTATGTAGCCACTATTTCGACTTGTCATGTTCTCACTGATTGTGTTTCTGTCGGAAAGCACCCTTTAGTTGCACGCTTTATTCGTGGAGCTAAACGGTTGAGGCCGCCCATTAGAGCTACAGTCCCTTCTACAGAGCCTGTCAGGCTTCTGACCCTTAAGATGGTTTTTCTCATGGCCATTACTTATTTGAGGAGAAGTGGAGATTTGCAGGCTTCGTCAGCCTCCCCATCTTGCTTAGACTTTGGCCTGAGCTAGTCAAAGCTATTCTGCATCCTCACCTGAACTATCTTCTGAAACTGTCACTGTGGTGACTCTTTGGGGACTGTGCGCACACTACACAACTCTGGGGGTCCAGACACTGGCAGTGCGGCGGCGTTGGTATTCTCATTCCCATAGCGTTTTCATGCAGCATCGAGTGTAGGTTTGGAAAGAGAACGTCTTGGGTTACTTTGCTGTAACCCTGTTTCCTGAAAAAGCGGGAACGAGATGCTGCACTGTGGGCGTGACTGGACGTCCTTTCAGACAAAAAGTTCAGTCCTATTTATAACCTGCAGGTGCACCTCATCAGATGACGTCACCTGACCAAGGTTATATACGTGAAAAGTTTGGCATGTTTGACACACACATGCTTCACAACCGGTGAACAAAGGGACGTTCCCATAGCGTTCCCATGACACACTTTTCAGATATTTGTAAAACATTTTGAAAACCCATCATAATTTTTCTTCCACTTCACAATTATGTCCCACTTTGTGTTGGTCTATCACATAACATTCCAATAAAATACATTTATGTTTGTGGTTGTGACAAAATGTGGAAAAGTTCAATGGGTATACAGTGGAACGTTGGATTATGAACATCATTTTTTCCAGAAGCAGGCTTGTATATCGAAACTCATAAAAATAATTAAGACAAAATATAAAGTAAGAATAAAACAAATTAACCTGCACCTTACCTATAAAAACTGTAAAAATAAATACCGACAGATTAGTGTTTTGATTGTGTTTGTGTGAAGCTAAAGAGGAGAGGAGGAATGAGCCCCTCCCCTCTCCCTCTTCTCATCTTACACAGTAATGCTTCCTCCTCTCTTATTTGAGTTTCACACAAACGCACACACACAACGGAAACACTATTTCATCGTGAAAATAAACAAGAAATAAATGCTGTAAAGTAAAAAAAAAAAAAAAAATTAGCCAGAACTTCGACTGTGTGGCTCGACACAAAGTGCAGGCTGATACAGAGACAGAAAATGGATCTTTAAACTCTCTAATCAGACTTGCTTTTGCTTTACATGCGCACACACATGTGTTATAATAAACAGTACACACATGCTGTATACACACACAACACAAAATAACAGTGTAACAGTAAACATTTTATCTGTATCTGATGCAGAAAAGCTATAGTTCATGCATTCATGACCTCCAGGCTGCACTACTGTAATGCAGTGCTAGATGGTTGTCCTACATCCTCAATAGACAAGCTACAATTAGTCCAAAATGCAGCCATCAGGGTTCTCACATATGAACCCCAATATTATCATCTCTGCACTGTCTTTCTGTTTACTTTAGAATTAATTACAAAGTAGCATTACTTACGTACAAGTAATCCACTTTGAACAATTGTTGTTTAACCTGCTAAACTGTCAGACACAAGTATTGAAAGTGATTTCAGAGTTGATCCTCGTCTTTTCAGGCACAGCTTTGTGAAGCTGCTTTGAGACAAGGACCATTGTTAAAAGCGCTATAGAAATCAAATCAAATTGAATTAGTTTTACATTACTTTAACATTCTTTGATGTTCTAGATGCAGGTTTATAATTTTTTAATGATTTTTTAAAAGATTACTCACAGGAAGTGGCACAGGTAAGGCAGCTGAAGCCCCACATTTATATGTAGGCTATAGTATCTGCTTGTTGACAGGACCCCTTCCTCTAGGAACGACTCCTGGCGTTCCTTTCAGCACCTCCCGATTGTCGTGTGTGAAACTCCCGGATTAAACTGGGATCTAGGATGTCTTTGGCTGGAACCCAAGAGCGCTCCTCTGGCCCGTAGGTGGAGGGGGTCTGCGTGGGGGGGGCAAAGGGAGAAGACAAAACAGGTTTTAACAAAGACACATGAAACGTTGGGTTAATTCTAAGAGAATTAGTTAGAAATAAACGATAAGAAACAGGGTTAACTTTCCTGGCAATGCAAAAGGGGCCGTTTAACTTCTGGGACAATTTCCTTGATTCAACCTGGAGGGGCAGGTTCTTGGTAGATAACCAGACTCTTTGACGAGGTCGGAAATTGGGTGCTGACCGGCGGTGGTGGTTGGATTGACTTTGATATGACAGTCCGGTGGCCAAAGACTGGAGGGTGTTGTGGGCGTATTCAGCCCAGAGAATGTAGGTTGCCCAAGAGGTGGGGTTATTGGCTGCCATGCATCGCAGGGTGGTCTCCAGATCCTGGTTAATCCATTCTAACTGGCCATTGGACTCAGGATGGAACCCAGATGAAAGGCTGGCTGTGGCCCCAATCAGTCTGCAAAAGGCGCTCCAGAACCTGGATGAGAATTGGGGCCCCCGATCAGAGACAATATATACAGGCATACCAAATACCCGAAAGACGGGTGGGCCTTTGAGAACCGATCCACCACTACTAGGATGACAGTGTTACCTTGGGATGGTGGGAGTCCGGTAATGAAGTCCTGGGACTTAGGCGTGGAAAGGACGCAGAGCCCCCTCGAGCCAATGGTGCCATTCCTCCAAGGCAAGTTTTACCGCTAGCAACTCTCGATCCCCCACATGGTAGTTGTGCTCAGCATCTGAAAGATGATGAGACATGAAAGCACAGGGATGCAAATTACTGTCCTCACCTCTTTGTGACAGAATGGCCCCTGGGTGGCATGAAACTTACATTTCTCTGGCTTCACATAAAGATGGTTATCAAGAAGTCTCTGGAGGACCTTGCTAACATGCTGCTTGTGCTCCTCTAGTGACCTTGAGAAAATAAGAATAAGAATAATGGCCTGTGGGCGTGTTGAAGGCAGTCTTCTATTCGTCACCCTGCCGTATCCGAACAAGATGGTAGGCATTGCGCAGATCTAGTTTGGTAAAAATGGAAGCCCCTTGAAGTAATTCAAAATCCGTGGCCATGAGAGGAAGGGGATATCGATTCCGAACAGTGATCTTGTTAAGGGACCGGTAATCGATACAAGGCCTGAGACCCCCATCTTTCTTTCCCACAAAGAAGAATCCTGCCCCAGCAGGAGAAGTAGAGGCATGGATAGTGCCAGCTGCCAAAGACTCCTTGATGTAGGTGTCCATTGCTTCCTGCTCAGGTGGAGACAAGGAGAAGATCCGACCTCTGGAAGGGGAGGAACCTGGGAGCAGTTCAATGGCACAGTCATAGGAACGGTGAGGTGGTAGGGAAGTGGCTCGGGATTTACTAAACACTGTCTTGAACTGATGATAGCACCTGGGGACTTGAGAGAGGTCAATAGGTTCATGAAACTCGGGACTAGATGCGGGTGAATTCACATGTAAGCAGGTAGGTTGGCAAGTGAAGCCCCAGCTGAGAATAGTGCTAGGGGCCCAGTCGATGAGGGCATTGTGTGTGTGCAGCCAGGGATAATCAAGGATGACAGGGAACTCAGGAGAGTCAATAAGATAAAAGGTCTCCTTCTGCTGGTGTTGGAGGATGGTAAGTTGCAGGGGATGGGTGGCCTCTGTTACTCTGCCCGGTTCCAGTGGTCTGCCGTCCAGTGCCGTCACTGCCTGGGGGTGAGACAGGGGTTGTGTTGGGATCTTAAGCTGTTTCGCCATTGACTGATCCAGGAAATTGCCAGCAGCACCAGAATCAATCATGGCCTTGACCGGAAGCTGATGACCCTCCCCGGACAGAGTGGCCGGGATGGCTAGGACGGTGTTAGTAAGAGGAGATCTAATTTTCCCCATCACAGCCCTCCCACAGCTGGGTGGGGGCCCCCATTTCCCGAAAGCTCAGGACAAGTGGAACGAAAGTGATCAAAGGATCCACAGTAGAGAAAAAGCCGCTCCTTCAACTCCTCGAGTTGAACTCCTCCTTAAAGGCAGCATATGACTCACAGCAGGAATCCTGGGATTGCCACACTGCCGAGGCCCAGGAAAGTGCCTTGTCTGAGAGAAGGGTAATCATGTAAGCAATCTTTGAGCCGTCAGTGGGGAAACTCGAAGGTCAGGGAGCACTGGGTGAGGAAGCCCTGACAGGAACTAGGGTCTCCAGAAAAGTGTTTGGGAGGGTTTAAACAATTTAAACAATTAAAATCCATAGAATAGACAGTATAATGAGTGTAATCCTGTACAACCAAAAATGTTGCTACATTTTTTTTATGGTAAACTTCTGGCAACCACAGCTGCCGTTTTTTTACCGTAAAATTTACGGCTTATTTTTTTTACAGTGCAATAACATATTTTTTACGCTAAAATTCTGGCAACCACAGCTGCCGTTTTTTTTACCGTAAAATTTACAATTTATTTTTTACAGTGTATGTTTTAGATTTGACTTACGTGCACTAAGGCATTAGGATTCTGAACTAAAAGGTAACATTATTTGCACACATACATTATATAAGAACAATAGAGTAAAAAAAAGGGACCACATTGTACTTTATTTGTAATAAAGTTTCCATTTGAGTTTACAACTTTAATTGGAACATTGGGACTCTTGTTCGAAATTGTTCATTTCTTCATGTGTTTTTAGTCAAGTATATCTTACAGCAATGTAAAAATTTGTGAGAGAGAATGTTCCACTGTTATAGCACAATAGTCTAAATATTTCATTTTGTGTTCTCATTCTCGGATTTTACTATAATGCTATAGCTTTTATTATTTATGTACTACACTGTCATAATTCTTCAGACTATTTTACAAATATTATAATCTTGAGCTTGTGTTAACACTTGATATATGTAATGTCACTTTACTGAAGGTATTTGTAAGAATTTTGGGGAAAAAATGTAAAATAACATTTTGCTGCTACACATATAGTGCTGTGGTAATGAAGGGTTTAATCCTTTAAATTTAGCAAAAATCTGTAAAATAATGGTGTTTCACTGCTAAACCTCTAGTGCTGTTAGTTTAATGAAGGTGTTTAATCATATAAATTTAGGGAAAATCTGTAAAATAAAAGATTTATTTCTGTTATGTTACAATTTTAGTTCTCTTTAAAAGATTAAATAACAATTTCTGTAAATTTAATGTTTTTGCACATAACATATATTATAATATATAATATTTTACCTTAATTTTAAGATTTTTGTTTGGCAGCCATTTTCTTTTACAGTGTAGAATCATTTTTGTCTACAATCTTAGATTTACACCACTAACCTTATCTGCAGATCTACTGCCTTCTAACACAGAATCAGCTGTGAAGTTTGTGTAAAGAAATATAAAAAACTTAGTCTGAAAAACAAGTGTAAAAATGTCCAAAGGTGAAAGCCCACAAATAAAACAGCTTTTCAGAATTTAAAATAAATAAATAATCAGATGAATCCAAATGTACGGTGGATTGATCAGATGGTGTTCAAGTAGAAAATATCTAGAGAGGATTTCCACTCAAACTGTGGTAAAGGTACGAAAGAAGTCTATAGCTACAGTCACATCAAAGCCATATCATGCGCTACTTTATGATTTTGTATTTGATTATCCCAATACAATTACACACACAAATAAATACCCACCTTACTTTTCATTTGACTACAGATAT
The DNA here is from genome assembly GCA_013621035.1 of Clarias magur. Lineage (NCBI taxonomy): Eukaryota > Metazoa > Chordata > Actinopteri > Siluriformes > Clariidae > Clarias > Clarias magur. The sequence continues at coordinate 251,070 of QNUK01000728.1, read as the reverse complement.
TTATATATCTAAACAGATACAGTATTTAGTATGCACACATAGACACAAACCATGACTTTTGCTATTTTGCATGTGCATTAGTGGAAACTCTTTTCTCTCCTGTAATATTATTTGCAGGTCTTTGGCTAAAGTATTAAAAAATGGACAACAGTGCACTCCAGGGGTTTTTATATTTATTTATTTAAATGTAGTTATTCATTAGTGCTTCACCCCAAACTAATCAACATCTGAATATTTTAATGACCCGACTTTAAATGTGTTTAAAATCCTGCAAATTTAACTACTTTTGCTGAAACACTGTTTACTAAATTCCTCTTCTTTCTTCCTATAGTATTAATCATGAACAAAAGTAATGTAAGCCTCCGACCTATAATTATTCTTGCAAGCAATACATAATATCAGTTTAAACATATGGAGAATTATTAGAGTGGTTCTCTGAGCTACAGATGGCTGCCAGTTGCTGGTTGTTCTCCTTCATCTGATTGATGAGCCTTGGCAAGTCATGAACAAAAAGGAGCTCATTTCCTGTGACTTGCTCTGTGGCCTTTATCACATCCTCCATCACCTTCATCACAGGCTCCTGGAGGATGAATCTGCGAGTCTGATGTTCAGCCACACTGGCTCTTCCACTCAGTACACCCAGGAGCTGTACAGCACTTCTTGCTTTGTTTTGAAACTCAACTACAGACTCAAACTGCATCTTCATGATTCTGAATTTCATATTGCACCTTCTTTAGCTTGTCATTTTTCTGACTGATGTCACAGTTAGTCTGGTAAATCTTGGACTCAAATTCAGGCACTTTACTTTCATATTTTTTCACTTCAGTCTCAGACTTTCTCACTTCTTCTTCAGCCATTCTCACAGCATGTTGAGCTTGGTCCAGTTCAATTCCACCACCAATCAGCATAGCAGGACCTGTAAGAGGTAGGAACACAAGAAATAACTAAGGAAAATGTATGTCTGTCAATTAAATGTATGTTCTGTCAATTAAAAAAAAAAACTATATTCTGTAATTCTCACCTGCGATCCATAAAATAATTGGTATAAGGTAGCACTGCTGCCCCAACACCTGTGACAATTTCTGCATTTCTCTTCCTGTTCTCTTGATCTTGAAGTGTCTGTATTGTTGAATTCAGGCATCTCCTGGCCTGCTCCAGAGCTTGATGAGAATTGCTGAGTAATTGTTCATTAGATGCCTGCTCTGTTCTCAAATCGTCTAAGGTTTGTTTTGTATATTGCATCTCCTGTTCCAATTTTTTATCATCTTGTATAAGTAACTCTAGATTCATATCCAGACTATTTAACCCTGAACTGGCCATCTGTTCTGACTGCTCCAGGTGCTGATGATCTGCTGTCTGATGTATGACCAGTAACAGGATCTACATCAGCCACAATGAGAGCCTCATAGACTCTGTTCAGGGAGTAAATGCCATCTTTCAGGGGAACAATAACAGCCTCGGCTGTGTCCTTCACCACGATTCTGCAGAGACAAAAACAACACAGGAAATCAAAAAAACATTATTTAATTTTATTTTGTTAAAAAAAAAGTGTAAATAAACTACTTTTAAAAACATTGCACTACTCGTAATCACTTGGATATCAATGCTGGTATTCAACTTACGCATATGAATAGTGCTGGGTCATCTTAACCTGAAACAGAAAGTAACACAGCTATATGGGGAAAACAATACACACATAGATACACAAACACAAACTCTCCAGGCATCTGTGATATACTGTATTTTAAAAATCACATTTTATTGATAAAAGTACTTTCATACAAAAGAAAAAAAAAACATTAAATTAGTCTTATGATGCACATCACATTGTTCTGATTTTCTTTTTTTTCAGTCATTTTATTAGTACAAAACAAACATTAATCCTAAACCACTTTGTTGCAGAGTTTTTAAAATATAAAATTCTACTTACAGAGGAAAATTTCACTCCTGTTTGTACACTCTTATTTCTCTTCTAACTCACCACAGATTGATCATGTGAAATATTAATGAGGTCCTTTTAAAGGCTGTGCAGAGGTGACACAGGGGGAGTGGATTACAGATTATAAATAGAGAGTGATTTTTCAGTTTTGTGTTAGCACTCTATTTGGGTTGTAGAGTTGGCAGAGATCCTCTTCACCTTCACTGAAGACTATCAATATACCAGGGCAGGAAATAATTTTTTTTCAATTACCTTAATAATCACATTATTATTTTATTTTATAGGAGGTAATGCAATCATTGATATAAATGATATAAAAGCCATTAAAATCAAGTCAAAATCAGCAGTGTTCATTATAGGATAAATTATAATTAAGTTAGTTAGCCTAACTTAAGTTAGCCTTTATTGGTCACATATACATTACTGCACAGTGAAATTCTTTATTCTTCGCATATCCCAGCTTCTTGTATAGGCCGGGGTCAGAGCACAGGGTCAGCCATTTTTACGGCGCCCCTGGAGCAGACAGGGTTAAGGGCCTTGCTCAAGGGCCCAACAGCAGCAACCTGGCGGAGCTGGGGCTCGAACCACCGATCTTCCGATTCATAACTCAGAGCCTTAACACACTGAGCCACCACTGCCACCCTCTGCCAATAATAGCTTAAATGTGTCGGTCAGTTTTGTCTGTCAGGATTTTCCTTCCTCGGGACTATATTTTTTTGATTGGTGGAGTACATTTACGGCATTTGGCAGACTCTGTCATGCTTTGAAGTTCCATCAATAAATATATCCTTACACTGGTTCGACTAGGTTACTATATATAGAAGAGAAGTTCATTTAGCTACCACCCTTAAAATTAAACCATTTAACAACCTTAGATTATATAGCAGACAGCAGACAGATTTCACCATTAGATTATTGGATATTTTGGATACCTTTAGCATAGTTTTACAATGTAGAATGTAATAATTTATGCAATTTAGATCATTTAGATTTTTACATTATTAAAAATGATGACAGCTTTGATGACAGCTTGGCATACTCATGGAATTCTGTCATCAGATTGACAAGGTAGTCAATTGGAATAGACCATCAGATGTCCCAGCAGAAGAAGACGTACAGAGTCTCTAGCCCTTTTAGTGTTACTACAACCACTGTACAAACCCATATATTATATTATAGCCAAAACAGTTAAGTAAAGAGAAGAGACAGTCCATCATTATTTTAAGAAATGTAGGTCAGTTAATTAAAAAAAAATCTCAAGAACTTTGTACAGTTGCAAAACCATCAAATGCTATAATAAACCTGTCCCTCATAAGAACCGTCCAAGAAACCACTCCTAAGAGCTATCTCTGTTGCAAAGGATAAATTTATTTGAATCACCACCCTCATTTACATCACGTCTGATTAGAGCCCATATGAATGCTTCTCTGAGTTCAAGTGTCAGATATGTGTCAACATTCATTGCTCAGAGGAGACTGCACAAGTCAGACCTCCATTGTCGAACTGTGGCAAAGAAACCATTACTTTGTATGAACAACAAACCATCCCATCTGGTATACACTTAGTGTGACTATAATTTGTTTTCTGAGGTTATAAACATACCTCCACCATCACCAGAGCTGTAACAGAGAGTGAAGGAAAAACAGCCAATTGCCACGTGCAAGACCGAAAGGGAGTGAACTCAATAGCACACAAACAAGTCATTTTTATGGAGTTTTATTCATTCACTGATTATTAAATGTTCAGGTGCTAAAGGAGCCATGCAATGAAGCTCTGTGTTAAATCAGTCTATGACTGACATCAATGGAGAAATCCCCTAAGATGCGGGACTGGCTGGGTGATGACATGGACATAGTGGAGCAGAGAATGAAAATCACAGATTTGCAGAGATTTAACTTTCAAGAGAGAAAAAATACAGCGCATAGTGCAAAGTGCAAAGATGAGCGAGAAATGCAAAAAACAGGAAAAAGTTGTAATGAATCAAGAGAACACTGAATAAAATAAGAAAAGTAAACACGAGGCACATGATCGAGATATTGTGGGCCAGACTAATTCTCTGAAACAATATGATTTTTTTTGTCATTTGGCATGTGTACATCACCACTTCAAGCAAAGTTAAAACTTTATGCTTTAATTTAAAACAATTTACCCAATGATGTCATTAACCATTCAAATTGGTATACAGAGGCCAAATGGCAAAAAGAAACATAACCTTGTTTTATAATTTATGGACCTGCCTGTGCATGGGGTCCCGGGGAGCCTGAAAAGGGAACAGGGGAGGCCGGTACCCAAGACACCACTAAAAAGGCAAAAGGCCAGTGGTGATTGTGGGGAATTTTATTGAATATTAATTATATATCAGTAAATTAGCACTCCAAAGAAGCCAATGTTTAATGTTTAATACACAGACGACCTCTGTTGCATCAGAGAAAAAAACAGGCCATGCAGACACTCAATTTAAGGAATTAAAGGGATACAGAGACAAACTCTTCAAATAATTTAATAGTAATAATATAACCTAATATAATATCTAAACTAACAATATACTAATAATACTTAGTAATTTTATATTATTATATTCCTTTTCTAACTTTAATCAAGTGGAAAAACATGTAGAGATGTTGGAGTGCGACCAAAGGATGACCTGTACCCTTACGCAAAGAAAATATACTTCTCTATATATTAACTGTCAATATATTGAATGATTTAGTGTTCTGATCTAAATATATTCACAATATACTGAATAACATACAGTGCCCTCCATAATTATTGGTACCCCTGGTTAAAATGTGTTCTTTAGCGTCTAAAAAAATGCAGTTTTGTTCTAAATAACATTCCACCACAATGGAAAAAAGAGGAAATTCCAACCTTTAATTCAAGTGCATTTATTCAGTGGAAAAAAAAAATCCCACATTAAGAAATAATTCTTTTACATCAAATCATGGGTGCCACAATTATTAGCACCCCTGATGTTTAATACTTTGTACAACCCCCTTCTGCCAACAAAACAGCACCTAATCTTCTCCTATAATGTTTCACAAGATTAGAGAACACAGAAATAGGGATCGTCGCCCATTCCTCTTTGCACAATGTCTCCAAATCATCCAGTGACCTGACTCCTCTCCTCTGCACTCTCCTCTTCAGCTCACTCCACAGGTTTTCAACGCGCTTGAGGTCTGGGGACTGAGATGGCCATGGGAGGAGCTTGATTCTGTGTGTGTGTGGTGAACCATTTCTGCGTAGATTTGGCCACATGTTTTGGGTCGTTATCTTGCTGAAAGACCCAGTGACGACCCATCTTCAGCTTTCAGGCAGAGGCCACCAGATTTTGCTTTAAAATTTCCTGGTATTTCAAAGCATTCATGATGCCATGCACCCTAACAGGGTTCCCAGGGCCTCTGGAAGAGAAACAGCCCCACAGCATCACCAATCCTCCCCCATACTTCACATTGGGCATGAGGTGCTTTTCTGCAGACTCATCTTTTGTGTTCCACCATACCCACTTAGAGTGTTTGTTGCCAAAAAGCTCTATCTTGGTCTCATCTGACCAAAGAACACGGTCCCAGTTGAAGCCGCAGCACCGCTTAGCAAACTCCAAACGTTTGCATTTATGATTGTGACTGAGAAAAGGTTTTTTCCTTGCATGCCACCCACAGAGCTTGTTGGCATGTAGATGATGGTTGTTTTGGAGACTTTGTGACCCCAAGATGCTATCATTTGTTGCAGTTCTTTAACAGTGAGCTTTGGAGAATTTTTTATTCCTCTTACCATCCTTCTCACTGTGTGTGGAGGCAAAATAAACTTGCGTCCTCGTCCAGGGTTGTTTACTACTGTTCCAGTTCTTTTAAACTTCTTAATGATTCCTCTCACAGTAGATCTGGGCAGGTGCAGGCGGGTGGCTATTTTCTTGTACCCATTGCCTGACTTGTGAAGGTTGACACATCTGCGTTACTTGAATGGTGTGTTCCTTTGTCTTTCCCATGTTGAAGAGTGCATAAGAGAAATGGCCTCTGTGTCACGTGATATTTATACCCCAGGGAAGCAGGAAGTGATAAATGACTAATTAAATGTTCCTAGATACTCTGATCAACTTTGTAAACTACTGTAGAAATGACAGAAATACTTCAATTACATTTATTTTCTAGGAATTGTTAGGGGTGCCAATAATTGTGGAACAGGTTATTTTATGAAAAATAATTATTTGTTAGTCAGCGATTTTTATTTCCCCTTAAAATTCACTTTATACTCACATTATATTTTTCTACAATTGTCAGTGTGACAATATGCTTCTGCAATAAAAACTGAATTTATTTTAATTTTTATCTTAACCAGGGGTGCCAATAATTATGGAGGGCACTGTATGTCATTAATATATTACAATATATAACATTTGCTTATGCAAATGAGCCATATACAAGACATAATGAAATTAAAGCCAGTTTTATTGAACATTTTAAAAATCCTCATTTAACAGCATACAGTGATGAGCAACAAACAAACACCACCTGAGACCATTCAGTGGCCATACTGTCCTCTGTCTACCCCAACATTAAAACCAGCAGGTTAACAATATCGGTGGCACGGAGGTGTAGTGGTTAGCACTGTCGCCTTGCACCGCCAGGGTCTGGGTTCGATCCTCGGCCAGACTCGATTCCCGACTCTGTGTGCATGTTCTCCCCGTGCTTGGTGGGTTTCCTCCGAGTACTCCGGTTTCCTCCCACAGTACAAAGACATGTAGGTTAAGCTAATTGGCGTTCCCAAATAGCCCATAGTGAGTGTATGTGTGTCTGTGCCCTTCGATGGATTGGCACCCTGTCCAGGATGTACCCTGCCATGTGCCCCAAGTCTCCTGGGATAGGCTCCAGGCCCCCGTGACCCTGAATACAGGATTAAGTGGTATAGATGATGAGTGAGTGAGAGTGAGGTTAACAATATTAAAAATATTACAGTTTACTATTACCACTAATTTGTAAATCGAGACCATGCATAAAAATAAATACATAAATGGAATAAACGTAAATGTGCAACATACAATACACAGTTTTTATTGTGTAATAAATTTACAATTTACACAATACAGCGGAACCTTGGATTGTGAGCATAATTAGTTCCGGAAGCCGGCTCGCATATCAAAATACTCGCAATGGAAACTCAAATCATTTGTTTTATGTATTTATAAAAAATAAATACATAAAATGATTAATACAAAATGTAAAGTAAAAATACACCCACACATACTCTCTGCTCTACACAGAAACACTGCTCTGTCGCGATTCTTTTCAAAGGTAAAGGGCAGGTTAATTTGTTTTATTTTTACTTTACAGCAGTGATTCCGTTAGTCTGCGCTCAGTCGAGTGTCATTAGAGAGATTTCTTTTCCCCCCCCCGTAAAAACAGTGTTTCTGTTGTGAAACTTAAAAAGCGGGGGTGAAGTTTTACTGTGTATGACAAGAAGGGGAGGGGCTAATTTCACACACACACACACACACACACACACACACACACACACACACACACACACACACACACACAACGCCTGCATGCACAAACGGAAATGTTATCTGTCTGAATTTATTTTTACTTTTTTCTGAGGGTAAAGTGCACATTACTTTGTTTTATTTTTACTTAATATTTTATATTAATTAATTCATTTATTTTTTGGGCTGTAGAATGAACAATTTGAGTTTCCATCATTTCTTATGGGAAAATATGATTTGGTTTATGAGAGTATTGATATACAAGCCCACTTCTGGAAGGAATTATGTTCGTAATCCAAGGTTCCACTGTACTTGGGATTTTCTCCCATTCTTCCTTGCAAAAGGCTTCTAGTTCTGTAATATTTCTTGGTCACATATAGATCTACCCACACATTTTCAATGATGTTTAAATCAGGGGACCATGATGGCCATTCCAAAAGATATCCAAGATGGCGCCGGTGAGGTCGGCTGCCGTCATGACTGCTCCGACCTATTTTACCTTGTTTTCGCTTTATAAGTTAATTTTCAATAGCTTTAAACCGGCTAATTCATCAGTGCATTAGGTACGATAGAGATACTCTTATTTCTATTGGTTTACAATGTATTCACAATTCAACGTTTTTAACTCTGGATCCGGGTTGGCCGAGTGAGATCCTGAGGGAGAACAAAGGACACGACCCAAAGCGGCAGCCCCGAGGGAAACGTGCCTACGTCAGGATCAGGCTGAGAGCCTGTGCACACCGCACACCTCTGCCTAGCATCCTGCTCGCCAACATCCAGTTACTGGAGAACCAGCTTGATGACCTCAGGGCCGGTGTAAAGTTCCACAGAGACATTCGGGACTGTTTCACTGAGACATGGCTGAACCCAGCGGTGCCGGACCATGCCATTCAGCCGGCCGAGTTCTTCTTGGTTCACCGCATGGACAGGACATGGGACTCGGGGAAGACAAGGGCTGGTGCAACAGTGCGAGCGTTGTTCCTCTTGCACGCTCCTGCACACCCAACTTGGAACTATTGTCCATGTCGTCCTTTTTATCTTCCTCGGGAGTTTACTTAGTTTTACTTTTACTTTTAGCTTCCATCAGTCATAATCAGCGCCGTTTATATTCCACCACAAGCGGACACGGACACTGCCTTATGCGAGCTGCATGAGACTCAACACCGGGACACTGCGCTTATTGTGGCGGGGAACCGTAACAGTGCCAACCTCAAACGCACAGCGGCGAACTTCTATCAGTACATCACCTGCCCGACAAGGGGTGAAAGGACACTGAACCACTGTTACGCAACAGTCAAGGACAGCTACAAGGCACAATCTACACCGTCCATCACAGTCCACCGTTCACCATCAACGTCAATGTGTTTACAGAAGAGGTTGTGGGATTCCTCGGGAAACTAGCGGATAATACCGTACAGAAAATGCAGAAGCCGTGGTTGGATAAAACCATCCACGACGCTCTGAGATCTCGCACCGCTGCCTACAATGCGGGTCTTGCGTCGGGGGACATGGACCTGTACAAGGCTGCGTCATACAACGTGCGAAAGGCGGTGAAAGAGGCGAAGCAGCGCTACAGGAGGAAACTAGAGTCACAACTCCAACGGAGTGACTCTAGGAGCCTGTGGCAGGGACTAAGAACAATATAAAGCTATAAAGCACCAACATCCAGTATGAAGAATGTGGACATGACTCTGGCAGATGAGCTGAACACCTTCTATGCTCATTTCAAGGCTGCAGCCAAAGACACTAGTGTTGCTAATGCTAGTGGTGCTAATGGCTGCAGACAGAAAAACACTGCCAGCACCGGAAACGAGTTTATCATCTCCGAGCATGACGTGAGGAGAGCCTTCAGGAGAGTGAACACCAGGAAAGCAGCAGGACCAGATGGCATCTCAGGTAGAGTCCTCAGAGCCAGCACAGACCAGCTAGCACCTGTGTTCACAGAGATATTCAACATCTCTTTATCTCAGTCGATGATCCCTACATGCTTTAAGGAGTCCATCATTGTTCCTGTTCCGAAGAAACCCCATCCTGCTTCCCTCAATGACTATCGACCTGTAGCCCTCACCTCACTGGTGAGGAAGTGCTTTGAGCGGCTGGTCAGAGACTTCATTATCTCCTCACTACCCGACACACTGGATCCACTACAGTTTGCTTACCATTCAAACTGCTCTACAGATGACGCTATCTTTCATCTACTCCATACTTCTCTCACTCATCTGGACACTAGAATGGGGAATTATGTTAAAATGCTCTTTGTCGACTGCAGTTCAGCACTTAACACCATATTTCCCTCCACACTCACCACCAAGTTTGAGCACCTGTGACTCAGCTCATCTCTGTGTCAGTGCATCTCCAATTTCCTAACTGGCAGACCACAGGCAGTAAGGATGGGCGGACATGTCTCAGCCTCCATCACTCTCAGCACTGGAGCCCCCCAGGGTTGTGTTCTGAGCCCTCTACTGTACTCACTGTACTCACGACTGCGTAGCCACTACCAACTCCACCACCATCATCAAGTTTGCTGACGACACCGTCATGGTGGGCCTGATCACTGACAACAATGAGACGGCCTACCTGAAGGAGATTGGAAATCTGGAAAACTGGTGCCAGAGGAACAACCTCCTTCTAAATGTTAGCAAGACAAAGGAGTTGATAGTGGACTTTAGTACAAAGCAGAAGAGAAACTACCAAACCCCCGTCATCAACAAGAGCCCAGTGGAGAGAGTGGACAGCTTCTGATACCTCGGTGTTCCCATCACGCAAGACCTGTCATGGTCCTGTCACATCAACACCATCGTGAAAAAGGCCCGGCAGCGTCTCTACCACCTCAGACCACTGAGAGACTTTAGACTGCCCTCTAAGGTGCTTAGGAACTTCTACTCTTGCACCAGAGCATCCTGACGTGACATGACATGACACCTTACATCATATTTGCACACCCCTGGACATTCCGTTCTATTTATGTTCACTCTATTTCCACATAAATTTCCACAATTCTATATTTTCTATTGTACAGCTAGGTTTTTCTTATTTTTCTTATATTTTTCTTATATATTTCTTATAGTGTATATTTTGTATTTTGTACTATACAGATATTTTATTCTTTCTTAGTTAAATTTATTCTTTCTTCGTTAAATTTACTTATAAAAATATTTTTCAAATTTACTTTGTTTTTAATATTTATTTCCTATAAAGATATTCTTTCTTAGATAAAGTAACTTTTTTTTTACTTTCTATTTTGTTTTTCATATTTATTATTTCCTATTAATAGTCTTTGCTTTAAGGTCAAGGGCATTTCACTGTATATCGTATTGTGTATGACTGAGTATGTGATAAATAAAATTTTAATTTAATTTGAGGAATCCATTCTTCCCTCCACCCGTGCAATGTTTCCTGTGCCACTGGCTGCAACACAAACCCCAAAGCATGATAGATCCACCCCCATGCTTAATAGTTGGCAAGGTGTACCTTTCATGAAATGCTGCTCTTTTTTTTCTCCAAACATGCCTTTGCTGATTGTGGCCAAAGAGTTCTATTTTAACTTCATCAGTCCACAGCACTTATTTCCAAAATGCATCAGGCTACTGCAGATGTTCTGTTGCATACTTCTGATGCTGGATTTTATAATGGGGGTGCAAGTAAGGTTTCCTTCTGCTGACTCTTCCATGAAGGTCTTGTGGAACGGTGCACCACCTCTCCTGAGACTGCTAAATCGTCCTGCAGGTTTTTTGCAGTCAAATCGGGGTTGTACTTTGTCTTTCTGACCAGCATACAAGCAGTTCTCTCTTGAGTTTTTTGGTCTCCCAGATCTCATCTTGATCTCAACAGTTCCCCTGAACTGCCATCTCTTAATTACATTTCTCACTGTCGAAACTGCAAGCTGACAATGCTTTGCTATCTTCTTGTAGCCTTTTCCTGCATTGTGGGCATCAATAACTTTCATTTTCAGCGTCTTACTGTACACAGCTGCTTAGAGGAACCCATGGTTGTTGAGTGTCAAGGTTTGAAGAGTCAAAGTATTTATATTACTTATAGTATAAAGTAAAGCTTTGAAGTTGGCATTTACTAATGACAGCTGTTGCCATGCATCAGATCTAAAGAGCTGATTAGGGTCTGAAACATTGTAAAAAGAATTTGAGACTCTGGATTTAGGGTGCCCAAACTTTTGCACAGTGCCATACTAATGTTTTTATTTTTTATTCATGTTCAATTTATGGCATACGTAACTATGCATCAGTGTTTGCTGAAAATATTGTGCATGTTTTCCATTTCCAAGATAAACATTAGAGATTTACCTAAACACCATTCAGCTGCTCCATTCCCAACTGTCTGAAGGTTGAGAGGTGGGCTTGAGCTTGCTCGTGAACTAATGCTTACCTGACTGATGATGTGGTGCTGATGGAGACTTTGGAACATTCTCCTGCATTTTCTTTGTTGAGATTCGTGTTTTCTGAGGTTTCTGATGTGGCATGCTTCTGAAAAGAACCCAGTCAAAGTAAAGTGTATATAATTACCAAGATAACCTTTCCACAAACAAACATATTGGTCTTTATTTATAGAATATAATTAACTGATGTCCCTAAAATTTCATATTCTGTTAACTACTGGTAAACTGAACACTCCATACTCCATACAAACTACTGGTTAAATTCCTATAAAAAAAAAAAAAGAAAAAAAAAAACTTAATATGTCAAACCACACTGCTTAACTTAGGACCAGCCTAATAATAATACTGTAACCAGCTGACTGATTTTTACCATTAAAAACAAACAAATAAAAAACAAAACAACAACTTTAAACCTCTTTGTCAACTTTAAACCTTATGTCTTTATTAGAATTTACATATACTTAATTGGGTTGGCCATGAGAAAATGTTGAACATTCAGTCATAAATGTATAATCAAAAATAGGTTTGGCCTTAAATGATAAGTGTAGTAGACAGAAATCACAATTGTATTTTATTTTGTGTATTGTAAATGTATTTAAGTTCTTTATTGGCAGTGACATTTATACAGAATGTAAATTAAGTTTTCTATTTGACAGTTTAATTTCAATAAATTCATTAGGGTGTAATACACATTTGTAAAAGCTTGGCCATATTGATCAACTAGGGCACTAGTTTTTTTTATTTAAAAAAAAAATAAAACTAGATTTTAAATTAAAACATTTATATATGACAAAACAATTTTGTCATCTATCGAATCTATCCGTATGTGAAGAGTAAGATGAAGTATATAAAAAAAGTACTAAACACTCTTTGGTGTAGATGGCACTGTTTGTCAGAGAACCCAGTCCCAAAGCATTTTAGCCATTCTTTGCATTATTATGTTAAATATATGAGTCAGAATTGTGCAATAACGAGTGACATTGTTTTTCAGAACAACCTAAGCAAAATAAGGAACTCAATTTAAATTCATTTAAACTAATTATTAGGGCTGCAACAACTAATCCATAAAATCGATAATTATCGATAATGAAATTCGTTGTCAACAAATGCCGTTATCGATTAGTTGGACTGCTCACGTTACTGAGGGGCGCGACCACAAGATGCACATATACACATAGATACACACAGATACACAACCGCTCAAATGCTGTTATTTATTTATTTATTATTATTTTTAGAAAGCGACAAGTCAGCATAAGTGAGTTCATTCAAAAAAGAAATCCCCAATGCCCTCCTCAACAAGCAGCCACTATAACAGATGCCATCCAATATAATAAGTGTACAACAGTTGTTTTGCTTATTTATTTATTTATTTATTTATATTTTGGATATTTAGAGGAGTTTTACTATTCAAAAACAAACTTTGTCTGTAATTTAAGGTTTAAAATGTCAAAATTAAAGATCATTAAACTCTATATGTGGCTTTTGCATTTTTAAAGTTTAGTTTTATACATAACTAATACCCTGATTTATGGTTTTATATAGTTATAAGCAAAACACCAAATTAAAGAAGCGTTTTTTTTATCTGATTAATCGAAAAAAAAAAAATCACCCAACTAATTGATTATCAAAATAATCGTTAGTTGCAGCCCTACTAATCATACACACATGACTGAGCAAAAAAAAAAAAAAAGTCATATAGGAAAGAAAAAGAATGGATTAATAATAAATAATAATAATAATAATAATAATAATATAATAATAATAATAAGAATGCATACATTAACTATGCAGTCTAAAATAAAGTGACACGTGATGAAAACCCTCTCTGTCAGCAAACATACATTTTATATCTAGGACATAATATATAAAAATATGCACATTTTGTGAGGTCTACATTTTTGCATCATTCCGGTAGTAATAAAATGTTAATTTATTAAAAAGTAATGATGAGTTTAATTCTACACGACATATCAAAAAACCCAAATGCACAGTTTACAAGCACTGTATACTTACTTTATGTGTGTATCTCTGAGATTTAGAGGTAATGAGCCATATTTGAGGCACATTTGAGAAGATTGAAAAAACAGTTAAAATCTCATTTGAGTCTCAAAGATGGCTCATTTCTATATGTGTGAGTCACACACAACACAAATATAAACTATCACTGAGATTTAGAGGTAATGAGCCACATTTGAGACACCTCATGCAGAAAATGGCTAAATCTCATTTAAACCCTTAGGAGTCGGTGGACCGGCCGGCGGGTCCACGTGCCTTTTTTTCTGGTAACCGGAAAAATAACTTAAAATGCTCCATTTTTTATCATATATGTATATATATATAGTGTAGTACATCATTTAAATCTGCAAAGGGTCTACTTTTATTTATGGATACTCACTATATGAACAAAACATTGTGCTTCTGTAAAATAAATAAAATAAACAGGCTGCGCTTTCAGCCGTCTCAGTCTCCGTGAATATCTTTCTGAAACCGTCACTAAAATTAACTGAAACTCCGCGAATACGTCACACACCGACATGAGAAATATATCTATTTAAAGCTTAAAGGGTCTACTTTTAAATAAAGCAAGTTAAATAAATAAATATTCACATTTTATGTAATCCGTATCAATCCACGGAGAGGCACAGTTTTTCCTTCGCACTTCATTATCTGATAATGACCGGAGGCAGGACACGCCCATAGGACACGCCCACATGCTATTCACTGGGAAAACAGCTGTAGAAGCACGCTACATACAAGACCACGCCCACTGCACGCGCGCACACAAACCAGACACACACACACACACAGATTCAGTGAGTTTCCTGCACGTGTGGAAGATGTCACGCGCTGTACAGGTTTCTGAAGCTGTACAGAACGTTCTGGACGGTGGGCGGAGTTTATCTTTTCCTCAGAACAACACTGAATCTTCGACAGAAAACGGGTGTGTTTTAAAGAGTTATTTGCTCCACCGGAGGAGGAGAATCCAGCAAGCTGTTACCACGGGTGAGTTATTAAGTCTCATATAATCCTTTTTCTGATAATATAAATCTCATATTATTTTATTTTTAACCACATAGTTTAGGGTAGCACGTAGAAAACACTGCTATTCGGTCTACCATACTGCCTTATGTAGCTTAGCACAAACCTGCTAGCTCCCGGTGGCTAAAGCTAATGCCTTATGTGATGGTTGTCAGTATCAGCTGTGGTGTAAATATTCCAATGTAATTCACCCAGTTTTGGATACATTTAGCTTACGGTATCTATTTGGTTCAGTTTTTGGTTAAGCTTATGACACTGCTATCTATGATGTTATTTAGCACAAACACTTTAGCTCCCGGTGGGTAAAATACTGCCTCATGTAGCTTATTGATATTCAGATATAAGAATAAAAAGACCCCCCGCTTTTTGTATTTGTTGTATGACATACAAAAGCTTGTGTTGTCTTTATGCTGGTCATTATGCATGGTGATTGATGATATACAGTACTTTATCATGCTCATGTTGTATTTTTTTTAAAAATATTTTTTATAAACAGTTGAATGACAGTGAAAATGATCAGCCACCTGTTTGATAGAAATCAAGGGCTCTGGATTCTGGATGGAATGGAACTGGATTTTGGTCATTTTAAACTGGATGGACACACAAGTATCTGTCTGTGACCGTGTACAACCAGCACATGGACTGACCTCGGGTTACAGAAGTGTTACTCCAGCTAGTAACAGGGTCTGTGTGCAGTGTAAAGCAGTGTTTGGTAAGAAACAAAAAAACACCATGGAAACACCAGGTATGTAATGTTCACTTATGTCTTCAGTTAAACAGGAACTGCTTTTTGAAAGTGGCACAAAGATGTATGACTGTGGTGTAAGAGTGAACTAAACACCCTTTTTTTCCATTTTATTTTGCATGGCCATGTTTATGCCATAAATGTATCTTCTGTGTATAAGATGATCTGTGTCCCTCTCCATTCAATCCTGAACATTTTGTGATGTTTATGTATGTGAGTAGGTTATGCTCATTTTCTGTGAATGAGTGATCAAGATGATTATCACATCATTTTAAAGTAAAAATTCTAGACTACAAGATCCAGGTAACCACAAAAAAATATAAACAAATGTTATGAATGTGTTTTGTGAACTTATTTCAGTGATAATTCTTATTTTGTTTCCAATAATCAAGCATAACTGTTATTTTCTCCAAAATACAAACTTGTACATACATACTGCTCACATATTACTGTAGCCCAGTTTATGCTGAATACAGTATAGTTAGCCTTTAGACATTTATATGTGTATAAGTAACTGAAAAATATACAAATGTCAGGACATGTCAGAACTTCTTCAGGGCCCCAAAACACCATCAGACTCCTAAGGGTTAAGTCTCAAAGACAGATATCCAAACATTGTCCATTCATATATTGCAATATATTAATTAATATAAGCACTAGTTTCCTATACATGGAAATGTATTATTTAATATATAGCAATATATTCTACAGTATATTGCCGTATTTGTTTTCTGTAAGGGTACACACACGCACAAAAAAAAAAAAGAAAAAAAAAAGAAATAAGGAACTTTATTGCAGACAGAGCATAATGGAAAAGTGCAGAAGTCCCTTGCAAAGATTTGGCAAGCTAAATTTAAGAGAGATGCTTAGGACAAGTTATAGACATAACTCTCAGTTCCATTTTTTAAAGACTTTTTTTTAGACTTCCCTTTTTTAAAGCTAAGAAACAAAGGGATCAAGAAAGATAACAATAATACAAAATAAAATAATACACATATAATAATACATGATAATGTAATCGAGCTTTGACTAAATTAATCCTTGATCTTAACCATAATTAAGTCCAACAAATAATCATTATATGACACATAATTTTAAAATTATGAAAGGAATCATAAATGTATAACAATAATAAATATAATTAAAAAAAATAAAAAATTGAGCCATCAGCACTAGTGGGCAATATTCTGGTTAGGAAAGAGGAACAAACCAGACTCTCTTTGAAAAAAAAGGAAAAAGCAGAATAACATTTTTGAAGGCCCAATAAAACCAACACATACATGACTAAATAAGAAAATAAAAGATGAGATGGGGAGGAGCTATGAGGCACTTGTCAGGTATATAAACCCATGTGAAATTAAGAAGCTGTGACTGTGACGTCGGGGCAAGCGACCTTTGTGGGTAGTCGGCTTGCCATCCAGCGGAGCTGCGCAGGGCGTGCAGGAGCGAGTGGAGCGTTTACCTTTGCAGCGCATGGGAGAGAGATTGGAGAGGGTGAGCATGTGTCTACCTGTCATCAAAGGGTGAATAGCGTGGATCTTCAACGGTGGATGCTGGAGCTCCAACAACTAGCTGGTGAGCTCATCCAGCAGATCAGCATGTGCCGATTGACGGGAGATCAGGGCCGTATGCAAACCCTGCTGGAGCTGGGTGCACTGCTCCAAGATCAGTTTGCCAAACTCAACAGGGAGGCAGGCTACATCAAGTCCAGCACCCAGGCTCCAGTCAGCCTCAGTGGAGGCCCAGATTCTGTGTGTGTGTGTGGAATTAGCCCCTCTCCTCGTCTTACACCGTAGACCATCAGATGAGCACCAACGCACTGCAGGCTGATACAGAGAGAGAAAATGGATCTGTAACCTTTCTACTGAGACTTGCTTTTGCTTTACACGCACGCACACATGTGTGATATAATAAACAGTACACGTGCGCTGTACACACACACATACAAGCACAAAATAAAATATTTTTACTCACACACACGTATTCACAGTTGTCACAGTTGCTGTCCTCAAAGCCTGGCGGCGGAGAAACCACGAAGTCATCGAGGTCGGAATGAGGAGGTGGCTCATGCCTTTCGGGGATCTCTGGCAGGACCGGGCCCGCAATGGGGCTCTCTGGCAGGACCGGGCCTCCACTGAGGCTGACTGGAGAATCTGGGCCTCCACTGAGGCTGACTGGAACAAATAATTTGAGTTTCCATTATTTTTTACGGGAACATACTTTGGTTTACGAGTGTTTTGATATACGAGCCTGCTTCCATACGAGCCTGCTTTTGCATGGTAAAAGTAAATGTACAATTACAATATACCTATGTGCCAAGGGACTAATATAGTCCCTTGGCACATAGGTAGGTAAAAATGGGGAGGAAAACGGAATAAGTATAATAATAGAATAACTTTGCCTGTGGTGGCAAATGCGGCTATACCACTCCTGGAACATTTCTTAAGTGGGATCTGCCAGAGTTGGATAGAGGCAATTGTGCACGAGGGTCGAGGTTACATGAGCTCTTGAGAAATAATCCAGAGAAATAGGTAGAGATTACATGAGCTCTGGAGAAATTCAGAGACATAGATGTGAACGGGTGACAATAGAGGACACAGGTGGAAAAGAAGATAAAGATTACAATCACCAAGCACTATCCACTCTTACATGCATGTTAATTATTGGACACATTTTTATTATCAAATTATTCTCGTACACAAGGCTATTTTAAAACAGCAAGTTTTTAGAGAAACGCCTGGTAAAAACGGCAATTATTTAGAAATGCACCATTTTCAAAGCAACTGCTATCAATGGGATAAATGTAAGAATATTTAGTACACTTCAAGCATATGTCTGTGTATGTACTAACATACATACAGTACATGGCAGTGATTAATGTACTTTAAATAATAATAATTAGATTAAATTATATAAACAATTATATAAAACATGCTAGTATGGTTTTGGCTAAGTTCAAAGTACTAAAGAAAACTATACAATTTTGGTTAATAAAAATATACTTTTAAACTACTGTACTGCACTGTAAACCCGAATAAGTTGGCAAAACTAAAAAAAAATTAGGTAATCAGTTACATAATGTTTTTTTTTTTTTAAGTAATGACGTTTCCATTTTTAAGTAAACAGCAGTCCTGTAGTTTGTTGTTCTCATTCATATTTATCATTCTTTACTTGCATTATTGAGTAACCTAACTCATACCATTTAATAGCAATTATATTTTTTGCAAATCAAATAAATTGTTGTTGGTCTTTCGGCTGCTCCCGGCAATGGGTCGCCAAAGCAGACAATTCGGTCCGCACACACACTGTAAAAAATAAAATGTTGACTTAACTTAAAATGTCAAGGCAACTTGCTGCACTGCTTTTTTGAGTTAACTCCACTTTTAACCCAAGTTGTTGACTTAACTCAATTTACTGAGTAAGGTCACTGTCTCCCAACTTATATTCTTTTGTTAAGTTAAAAGTGTTTTGATAGTTTCAAAGACTTATTAATTTAATAAATGTGAACTTGTCAATTTTTGACATCCTGGGTTTAACATCCTGGGTTTAAAATAGATAAAATACAAGCCACATTCCTTGACTTTCAAATAAAATTAAACTAAAAGAAACATGGCAAAATGCCTTTCACAGTCTAAACTTCACAAAACACAGAAAAGAGTACAAAATTATTATTATTAATAATAATAAAACAGCTTCCTCAGAACCAGTGAATCATGTAATGATTCAAATTGCTGAAACATGGCAAAATGCCTATCACAGTATAAGCTGCACAAAACAAGGGATAAAAGTACATAATAATAATAATAATAATAATAATAATAATAATAAACATCAATAATAAACACAGGGAGACATTTCATTCAGTGAGCCACAACTGAAAACAGCTCACAAACAGCTCACAAAAGCAAAGTCATAGCAGAAGTGAAGTCTTAAGGGATTGTACCCTTGCAGAGCAGTGAGTGCGCCGTTCCATGAACACCTTCTCAATCACCTCAAAAGTGTACTTCAGATTTTTTTGGTACTGAAAATCCAAGGCAGACAGGTCAAAGGCCAAACTGTTAAGCAACAGCAGATTGCGGATCTGGAGCATCTTGCAAGACAATCTCTTCCTCCAACACAAGAGTAAAGTTTATGACACTGGTCAAAGTCGTAGGGGAATCATCATCTTCAATCACAATAGGAACTCCCACTTTCATCCCTCTGGTCTGTCTGTCATCAGGAGTACCGTCCTAATGTAATAAAAAGTACAAAAATCACTTTCCAAATCACAAGATCCACCTTTCATAGGTTGCTATATTTGTTTTTGTTCCATGAAAGTTTTGGATCCTACTAGATGTGAATGTAAGAAAAATGTTCAGAAAGAAACACCTCATAAATCCTTAAAATCAGTTGTCTCTGAGCTATACAAGTTTGAGATGATCAGATAAAGTAAAATAAGAGCCGGAGTTCAAATGAATAAGAATTAAAATATATTAATAATGTCAACACAAACATTAACAGCCGTATTTTTGTCAAAGTGTCTGCAGAGAATCAATGCAACATACTCACCAGACATGTTCTGAATAGTGCAGATGATCCATCACGGATAAACACATCGAGATCTTCCAGGACAGTTTTCATTCAGTGAGCCACAATATTTGAAGTCTGACAAAACGGCGCTAATGTTATGCATCGTCACTTTGAGGCTTTCAGGTATTCATAACATTTAACATCAGGGAGACTCTAATTATGAGAGAAAGATTTTGAAATCTGCAATACTGTTTGCATAGAAAAAAAGATGTTCAGGTTTGTGCTCAAAAATACGATCTCTTTATTTCTTATATGTTTTCCAAGAGAAGAACTGTGCTTCAGAGCAGATCTAACTGAACTCTCACAAGTATGTTCATGAAGGTTACATTTATTTGATCAGAAATACAGTAAAAACAGGAATAATGTGAAATATTACAATTAAAATCAGCTTTTTTCTATTGGAATGTATTAAAAAAAATTTATTTATTGCTGTGATGTAAAACTGTATTTTCTTCATCATTACTCCAGTCTTCAGTGTCACATGATCCTCAGAACTCACTATTTATTTAATTAATTCATAATGATCAAGAAACATTTATTGAGTTTTGTGGAAACAATAACTTTTTCTCCAGGACTGAATGACAATATTAGACATTTTTATAGGCTAACATTATTATTAAAATTGGCAAAATCCACAAAAATATCAAGAACTTTCCACATCATCAGATCCTCATATTAGAGGGATTTCTGAAGACCATGTGACACTAAAGACTAAGTAATGATGCAGAACATTCAGCTTAATGTCACAGCAATAAATTACAGTTTTACGTACAGTACATTCCAGTAGAAAACAGTTATTTTGAATTCTAACATTATTTCACATTATTCCTGTTTCACTATATCAAATAAATGTAGTATTTTAATTTTGATCAAATAAATGTAGCATTGATGAACATAAAACTCTTTTAAAAACAAATAATAATACAGATCTAAAACTTTTGAACATTAGTGCACACTGTTTTAAGAGCTAGTCTGACCAATTATAGGTTTGCAAGGAAATATTCAATAGTCTTTTTACTTAATTGTCTAGGATTCAACGAGATCCATCTATACTCGATGCACATTTAATGAAATGGGGGGAAAAGGTTATGAATAGTCTTGCATAAAAAAGTAAACTAGTAAGGTTATACCAAGCATTTTTTTGCCCTACCTTCATACTTTGTTTTTAAAATCATTAAAAGACTGCATTGTAAATGTTTACTTACATGAAATGGCAAAGTTTGAGGTCTTGTGATGAAGTCTGGAAATGTGTTTATCCAGGAGGATATTGAGAGAATGTGTTCTGAAACGTTAAATGCAAAGATTACAAACACATTTGTGGTGCAAATACTGCAGATTTTAAATACCAAGTGTCGAAGAGTTATTATGAATGTAACCCGACTTTCTAGACTTGTCTTATTATTCTTCAGTCTCTTTGGCTGCGGGTAATAAACGGCTACAGTTAAGTTTGCAACAACTTATTTTATTAAGCCAAATGGCAAGACAGAATACAAACTGTTCTCATGTGCTTCTCTCATACTGTGTCACTCTCTCACCTGTCCCATGGGAAACCTAAGGAACATAAGCAATAAAACAAATATCACACATGCAGAGATATAGACAAAATAATAATGTGCTGTAAATAATAATTAAAATCATATTAAATTCTAAATTAAAACACAATAAAAATAAATACTTCATGAAATGCAATAACTGTAATAAATAACAAATCAATGTAGTAAATTAAAAATAATACAAAATATATTGTTTGCAGGAACTAAGATTACAGGAAGACTTCCAACTTTTTCACTGTCTCACGTTAAATAAACAACTGCACGAAGCTACATGTACTTCACAAAGAACGCCATATAATAACGCTCATTTATGTTAATACAATTTCTACAAAGGACTTCGATATAAATATGTGCACTTACCAAAGTTTAAAAGAAGTTGTCCGTTGTGAGGTGGAGAAACGGGATACTAATCCAGATGATGTTCAAAATACCCGCTGCACCCAACACGCATGCGCCATGTCAGAAACGCATCAGCGCGCATGTGCCAACTTCCGAACCAACTTCTGTGCGTGTTAACTTGCATTAGCAAGTTTGTTCAGTAATTAAACCTTAGTTGACCCAGCAATTTTTTAATGAACTTGTTTTGACTAGTTCAGTCAGCTTTTTCATGTCTTTTTGTCCAGATTACTAATAAATATGCGTTATGCCAACATTTTGCTAGTTGGATTTTTTACAGTGCAAGCTTGGCACAGGTTTTACACCAGATGCCGTTCCTGACTCAACCCTCTCATTTCATCTGGGCTTGGGACGGAACCTTCATCCAGTTGTTGGGACTCGAACCCGGGCCTTTCACATGGCAGACGAAACACCTCCCACTGAGCCACCGGTGCCTCAGATTAGCCTCGCTAATCTGAAAGATTTTAAATTGGTGGAACTTTAAGGTGACAGTTACTGTAACTTAAGTACTTACAATTACGCAAAATATCAAATTTGTTCAGCCAACTTGAAAAGTGTCATTTCTACAAACTCATAAATACTGAAAAGTTCTAAATACTCATCCCGGTCTATTAATTTGTACTAATTGTAATTATTTAAGTTAACAGTGCTCAATATGTTTCATTACTTTGAGCATTAGGGTTTACAGTGTGCAAATGTGCTACCAGTACACTACAGAGTTTAAGGTTTAGCACCTTTTGCACATGCAGAATGCACCTTCTATCCAATAACATGTTTTAAGGCCACTGAAACACATTACATCAGATTTCATTCCTGAGTTCAACAAATTTAATGTAATGGCACATGCTGTGTGGCAGGCACATGCAGAGAGAGATAGGCGTTATTATTGGAGTGAACTGTATTAGTTCAATCCTGCTGTGTCGATTCTAGCTGTTACACAGAGACGCTGAAAACAGGGCAAGAGCTACAGAGCTTTATATTAGCAGAGAAGTACAAAGTTAGATAAAGATACATAAAGAACATGGTAAGTATAAGTAAGTAAGGTAAGTATAAAAATGTACCTTATGCTGATGAAAATAATAAGGATATAAGGATATGAAGTGTACTAAAAACAAAAGCAAAGGAGAGGAGTGTCAGAGAGTGACCATACTCTTATCTTCGATTGTTTGGAATTGTGGTAGAGTTATGACACTGTTTTTTATTACGATAACTTGAAACAATACAACATGGAATCCTAAGGCATTAACTAACATAAAAATACACATTAATTACAGTGAAGTAAAAACAAAGGGGAAATATTGAATTAATAATATAAGAATACAAAACAAAGAATAAAGATGCGAGAAGACAGTCACATGATACAGATACACATGAACAGTGGGAGAATTATTGCCAAGATACACATTTTCTAAAAGAGTAAATTAATAAAGAAATGTTGTAGGATTGTAAAAGTATATTGTTCTTTTTATTCAATCTAAAAAGTTTAAGAGTTTTAAGAAGCGAGTTCTTTTCTAGGGGAAAAGGTATCTGTGCCTTATGAAATCTTTTTTTATGAATGAAGAATTTTGCATTCAAGACAAAATAAGTAACTACATGTTCTGGGGGATTATGTTCTACATTTTCAGCTTTGTCTGACTCCAAGAATAATTTTAAATATGTGGATGGTTGTTTGTGGAATTATTCTCCTGAGGGACACCCAGGACAGGTGGTGTGGTGTGGGGCACAGTCTGATTAGCATTAGATAATGTACAAAGACAATTTGTAGCAATAGGACTCTTACAACATATACAACAACAAAACGAGGGGCTGGTGCTTGGTTGGGGAAAGGAACTGGCTATATAGCTATTTAGAGAGTGATAGGAACAATGTAGAAACACCATATTGAAGAACCTCTATGTGCATTGAAATAAGTGAGGGGAAAATTGTGTACCAACTTGAGCCAGAAAGTTGAGAGGTTATGGAGCAGAAAGAAAGGAAAGGAGGCTAAGCTTAAATTATAAACGTGAATAATAGAATATTTTGAACAGGAAGGACAGGCATATTTTAGGAAAAAGGAACAGTGAATCAGGAGTCAGGATGGAAATTAAGCAACTAATAGAACAGTTAGTTAAGTAAAGAGAGTAAGAAATTGAGAAACGATTGAGAGAAAACAAAAGTAAACGGTGAATAAATAATAGAGCAGATGAGAACAAAGAAAATGGAAAATATTAGAAGCACAGAGAAGATGGAAGGAGAATATGATAGGAATAGGAAGGGAAATTTTTAATAAATAAAAGATTTACAGGAAACATGGAGGAAAAGAAAAGAACCACACCACCACCAAAGTTGCATGAAGAGGCATGAAGAAGACAGCCCACTATCCTAAAACACTAACCAAGCTCAAGACTCCAATTCTCAGCGAAACTCATCCCAGGATGGGATTGATGCTGATTTCAGAAGAATGGACTAACGTGGAACTAGTATCCACAGAATGTTGGGAGTGGCAAAAGGTGGCAAACATCCAGAGGAGCAGGACTTGGATCATATCCTGGCTCATGGCCATAGGAGCACACTGAAACCTCACACACTGCACAACACCAAGAGTAATAGGTGACACAGAAAGAACAGAGGCTATGAGGGGCAAAAAATGGACATAAATGTCAAAGACATTGTAATAGTCCCACAAGGGGTCGTGGCAATAGCACAGGGGACAAACAGATTACAGGACTGGCATCAGGTGGAGGGCTCAGTGTCTCTCTGATGGTCGAAAATTTTTAACCAAAGTAATAGGAAACAAGCTTAGGGAAATTAAACAGATTAAAGACTGGGAATGACCACACCTTACAAATTTATTTAAAGGTAGAAATACACACAAACAGCAAGGCAGGCAGATCTCTCTAGTTGTAAGCAGTGAGAAGGAAGAACTGCATCCCAAGGTGCTAGCTCGAGTTTATGCCAACTCAGCTTCTGTTAGGTCATTGACATTGATCCATAGGGGGATAAAATGTCAAAATGACTTAGTGAAGGTACTAAAATGCTAGCTGAAAGTGTATATTTTATATTGTATACATTTTGTGGATATTGTAGCTTGAAAAGAAGGAAAAAAGATATATCTTAGTTATAGAAGATCGATTTAGTCGATGGTTAGAAGCTATTGCCTCAGCAAAACCACTGCAGATGCAAAAACAGTGGCAAATATTTTGTGCAAAGAAATAATCTGATGCTTTGGAATCCCACGTGTTGGATTCCACCCATTGGATAGCTTATTTTGCTAGAATTGGTACTATGATCGGAATTATATTGTTTGCCATGTTACTAATAATCTGCTGCATCATACGCATTATGAGATGGCTTATCAATAAAGCCGTAAAAACACTATTTGAGCAATATGTAATGATAGCACAAGAAGCAGAATTATAACGAATTTGTCCACCCATAGAACTTGAATAAGATGTACCCAAAATACTCAATTTTAGAATACGCAATTTAAAAATAAAAATAAAATGAACTCTCTGTAAATTTTTAAATATATGTTACAAGTTAAACAAAAGGGAAAAGTAATGTAAATATAATAGTAAGTATACATATCATTACTAACAACTTGCAACTAACAATTTATAAGTTTTGAAAAAATAAAAATTAACCAAATTGTATAGACAAAACCTAATCCTAAGAAGAGATACTGTCTGCTATGCATGTGAGCAGGCAAAGCTATGCTATTCAGAATCAAGCATAGCCCCATGTGTAGGCCGAGGCTTTCCAAACCTTAACCACACAGACCTGAAACAATGGGACACTGTGGAAGAGCTATTTCAACCAACTGAACATCTTTTAACCTTTGCAAATTTAATACTGAATCAAAATACCTTGCTACAGTGCAAGACCGTAACAAAATACATTGTGCATACCACTTCCGAACTTTGTCTGAACAACTCAGTACTAATGTATGCGAACATTGTCTACCAATGGTGTGAGTCAGGCAGTTATCATGGATACTTAATCTTGGAAGATATACTTCAATATCAGACATTTACCATAATCACTATCTCAACCAATGTCTTTGAATTCTGGAACTCGAACTTAACACAACAAGCAGGGTTGAAGAGTCTGCCATCATCAAATAGAACATCCATGCGACACAAGTCTATCAAGACCATAGACTTGTTGGACATTTTTTATCTGTTTATTTTGTTGTGTTTATTTTATACAAATTGCTTATGACAACATGTTATACTGTTATATAACTATAATACGGTCCTCTGACCAGATGCTTATATTAACTTGTAGAGTGTTGAAACACTGTCAGGGTAGGAATCTTTCCTCAACAATTTGTCAGTGAGGTTTTATCTCCTACCCCTGGACCAGACAATCAATTGTTAGCTAAAAACTCTCCAGATTGCAAGGTAGTGGTCATAAGGATTTATCCAAGAAAGGGAGGAAAATTAATAACAATAGACATTTATCAATTATCACTTGATAATTATCAATTATCACACTACAATATGCTACATGCACCCTCATCTACCCCTTAAAATAAAAACAGGGGGAAAACTAAGGGGAAAAAAATAACGCCATGTTAATGGCCTCGGGGGGAGGGTGGGCATTATACAGTATATCAGTAAATTAGCACGCCAAGCAAACCAATACTTAATATCCAATATCTAGAAGGCCTCTGTGAAAGAGATAGCACCACCCCAACTCCAAACTCTCAGGCATACACCTCGACCACAAACTGAAGAGAAGGGTCTGGTTACATGAAAATAGAAGCCAGGAAAATGGGGTATTGATTGAGGTAATGGAGAGAAGTGGGGCCACTACAGAACTATAATCAAGAATGAACAGCCTATGGGAATGTAAAAATCCCAGGAAATGGTCCTTAAAGGTTGTCGGAGCTGACAGCTTACAGCTTTCCAGGGTCCATTTAAAACTGATGTAACCCAGAAAAGAAACAGTACCGCACTGGAATGCACATTTCTCAGCTTTGGCAAAGAGCTGATTTTCTAGGAGCCTCTGAAGTACCTGGCATATGTACACCCTATGTTTGTCTAAAGAACGTGAGAAGATAAGGATATCATCCACATACAGTATACAAATTGATGAAGTCCCTGAGGATGTTGTTGACCAGGACTTAGAATATTGCTGACAAACTGGCCTGCCCGAACAACATACCCAGATACTCATAGTGACCAGATGAAGTGTTGACAGCGGTTTTCCTCTCATCCCCCTCTCTGATTCTAACAAAATGACAACTGCCTCAATGCCTCTGGGAACTCTTTCAAGAAATGAAAATGGAAAATGATTTCGGTTGAGAGAATGCCAAGAATGTGCAAAGCT
Source organism: Clarias magur (assembly GCA_013621035.1). Taxonomy (NCBI): domain Eukaryota; kingdom Metazoa; phylum Chordata; class Actinopteri; order Siluriformes; family Clariidae; genus Clarias; species Clarias magur. The sequence goes on along the minus strand of QNUK01000728.1, from coordinate 223,647 downwards.
TCTGAAATTGATATATAAAAATGGGAAAACAGGGAACTTTCGGCCCTGTACATAAGCACGCTCATTGGGGCCCTTGTCTTCTTGTCCTCTAATTTTGTTCCAGAATACAAGGGCCCTCTTGTCATTGGGGCCATGGGTAGTCAGTCCCACTTACCCCCACTACGATGTCGCTGATGGCAGTAAAATTATTTACTCAAAGGAAAGAGAAAATTTGTATTGAGTTTAATGTGTGTTAATTTGACATGTAACACACCCGATTAACAGAGAATACAACAAAATGCATGCAATATTAAGTGAAATTTAACAGTTTCAAATTGTGCTTTATTGGCGGTCAAACATAAAGTGGCACTATTATTAAAAACTATGGTTTTTAACAATAGTAAAGCAAAAAGTAAAAATAAAAATTATTTTGGCATTCGACTACCGATAGGAAGGTGTAAGGGACCTCCACTAGAGGGCACTGTTCTCATCTGTTTTGTAGTTTTTGTTGATCAACTCAGTTTCCCAGAAGGCACCTTGGTCAGGTAATGATTCTATAAATAGCAGTTTGTTCTGGGAAACTGGGTCGAATTGAATGTATGTTTAAATGTAAATATATCCTTGTCAAGTGGGCATTCCTTTTTGGTTTTGTTTAAGTTCTTTGAGTTTTATATTTTAGTTATATTATTTAACCTTTGTCTTCAAGAGGGCTCTATTATTAGTCTTCTTTATATTCTTTGTGCTGATGGATTCATGGAGCTGTCCTGTTTCATGTTTAGTTAGACTGTGTCTCCTCCTGTGTAAGTACTGTTCTGTGTGTCCTTAGTGTCGGTTATCTTGTTTAGTTCTTTGTTTGTAGCTTCCCTTGTCTGTTTAGATGTGTGTAGCCATATGAGTGCTTAGCTGCTAGCAGGGTTAGCCGCTAGTAGGCCTTGGCTGCTAGTAGGATTAGCCCCTAGTAGGGTTAGCCTCCAGTAGGCTTAACTGCTAGTGGTTTTGGTCGCTAGTAGGTTAGCCGCTAGTTTGGAATAGCTTCATGTGTGCCTCTTGTGATCCGGGTCCTTAGTAGGCCAGTACTAAACCGGTTAGCCACTAACTCCCTTAGATACTAACCCGGTTAGGTCAGCACCCAGTATATCAATATTCCGTGTAGCTACTAATCCAACTAACGACTAACCCATGCAGTCTCGTCCTGTCTCTAGCCCTGTCTCATCCTGTCTCTAGTCCTGTCTCGTCTCTAGTCCCTGGTCCTGTTTTGTCTCATCTCAAGCCCTGTCTTGTCTAGTCTCTAGTCTGTGTCCCTGGTCCGTCTCGTCTCCGGTCCCATCCCCAGTCCCGTCCCGTCTCTAGTTCCCGTCTCCAGCCCTGTCCCATCTCTAGTTCCCGTCTCCAGCCCTGTCCCGTCTCTAGTTCCCTATGTCCCTATGTCCCTATGTCTCTTTAGTTAGTTCCAGCTCCATGTCTCCCTGTGTCAGCTCTTAGTCCCTGTGTTCAGCTCTTAGTCCCTGTCTCTGCTGATAAGAGCATGTGTAACCCTGAGCCCTAGTTCTAGTTTGAGCTTGTTTTAGTTTCTTTGTTTGTTTGTGTCTGCTTTTGAGTTTTGTGAATAAAAATACTTTTTTGTAAAAAAAAAAACCCACTGCATTTATGCCTGCCCTATTTTGCCCACGGCAACACCATCAGCCGATCTGGTCAGTAGTAACAGCCAGACCGTGAAAGAAGGTTTCGTGTTCAAACTCTACCTCCACCCCTTAACCCCTAGAGGGCGCCTGGCACCTAGAGACTCTTCTTTTTTGTTGTAGTTTTTATTAAAGTTTAAACTTCAGTTCCCAAGATGCACCTCGGCCAGGTGATGGGAGTTCTCACCTGAACCGAGTTGGCTTATTAGTTTCTTTATAAATAGCTTGTTTAAGTTCTATTATTTGTCTTGCATCTCTTGGATTGCACTTGTGAACTGCTGGTTAGATTATTTAGGTTGATGCCAGTTCAGCTCGTTGTTTTGGTTAGTTTGTAGAGACTTGTTTGTTTTGTTCTTAAGTTAAGTGTGTTTGTTTGTTTTCTTTAATATTAATAAAAACCAACTTCACCATCTTAACTTCTGCATTTATGCCTCGCCTACACCACCTTAAGAATCCTGACATACAGTACACAGCTGTAAATGTGTGTTAATTTTAACTGGATTTTGCAAATATTCTTTCTCTTCACTTGGAGGGAAAAAGGTTGCATATCCTCGTTCCAGTTTGTTTCCTTCCGCACAACTACTAATTCCTAGTTACTTTTGCTAGCAACACTAAGAGCTTTATTATAGTTTAGGATGCTGTCCTTCCATGTTATTTGAAATACTTACAATTTAGTTTGACAACATATACCTTCTAATTTCCGAGCAGTCAGTGTTAAAGTGTGTGGTCATTATACCACGGCGCAAGTTTCTCCTCTATAATAATTTTTCTTTTAACTGGAGAAACATTTTTATTAAGGGCATGTGGGAATGATGGAGAGATTTGACTTAAAAATAAAAGCTGTTTATAGCTGGCTCATCAAAAAGATGCTCCAGCTCAGTGTGGCATGATAATGTGTGAGGTTAATTGATTGCATTAGTTGGCAGCTCTGTAGCTCAGAGTTCACAGCTCTGTCTGTTTAAAAAAGAAAGAAAGATCGTAATGCTACTTACAAATGTCTTTTTTTAACTTAACCTCTAATCTAGATAAAAGTGGTTTAATCTGTTGTGCATAAGCATGAACTAAGCCCTAACACCAGAAGTGGTATTCTGGTATTTAAATTAGTCATAGATATTTTTTGAAGTGATAAAACAGACAGGGTCAGATTCCACCTAAAATATGTCACTATCAATTCTGTCTTTGTATGGTGATTTACATTGATACCACAGATGCTCATTCTTAGCCAAGCTTTTAATGGTGTGTCACATGACATAATTTGGGTCAAACAGCATCAATGATAAGCCAAACTAATTTAAACTAGAAATCTACTCAATGTGTTTGACAGGAGTCAAATCAACAAAACAAAAAGAAACACAAACTTGTTCTTGTACTTGTAAAAGTAAAACACAAACTTTTACTATTTTTTTGTAACTTGAAAAAAAAATATGAAGTTAAGTACAGTAGACTTAATATCCCTGGTACATAACATATGTGATAGAGGAATTAATGTCCTTTTATACTGTTAATGTGACTGTATAAATGAGTGCGGGTACAGTGAGTGTAATCACAAGTTTTTGTGATTGAACACAGAAATCATTCAGAAAAACCCACAAAGATCACCAGCAGCAGACTGGGCAGGAATAAAGTAGTTAAATCTAAAATAAGAGGTGAGAAACAGCTGCCTGCTTATTTTGTGTTGTTTCTGAGAGAATGACAGTTACAATAAGAACACACACTATTTAAAAGAGAATGGAATAATAATAATAATAATAATAATATTAATAATGTATTGATGCATAAAGAAATAACTGAATTAACATTTTACTGGTGGTGTTAAAGATGCTGTTTTCTGCAATGACATTTGTGTGTCTATGTGGCATAAATGTAAAATACTTTTGGTCACACATCCTGCTGACCTAATATTTTGTTTATTTTAGCCATTAACATCCTATAAATGGTAGTACACATTTTATTTTTATTTGATTACCATCTATATTACAAAAAAGATTTTTAGACCACACACTTTTCTTTTCTTCTGACTACAGGTTTAGATACATTTGTATTAATTTGCATTAATAAAATTCTATTCATGTTTTATTTAGTGCTTTAAAAGAAAAAGAAGCCTTTACAGAATAATACAGTGGTACTTTGGATTACGATCATAATTCGTTCTGGAAGCAGGCTCGTATTCCAAAACACTCGTAAACCAAATCGAATTTTCCCATAAGAAATAATAAACTCAAATTATTCATTCTACAGCAAAACAATAAATACATAAAAATAATTAATACAATATATAAAATACAAATAAAACAAATTAACCTGCACTTAACATTAAAAAAAAGTTAAAATAAATCCCGACAGAAAAGTGTTTCCATTTGTGCACGCAGGTGCTGTGTATTTGTGTGTGTGTGTGTGTGTGTGTGTGTGTGTGTGGAATTTGCCCCTTCCCTCGCCTTTTAAGTTTCACAACAAAGACACACAACGGAAACACTGCTTTAACGGGGAAAAAAAGAAATTTCTCTAATCACGCTTGCGTGAGCGCATACTAACGGAATCACTGCTGTAAATAAAAACAAACAAACAAATGAACCAGCACCTTACCTTTGAAATTAATCGCGACAGAGCAGAGTTTTCTGTGTAAGGAAAGTGTGTGTGCATGTGTCGGTGTCAAATTACGCGTGTGCATACTCATAGGGCGGTGAGTAAAGGTGAGGGAGAGAGAAAGAGTGTGTGTATGTGTGTGTGTGTGTGTGTCGGTGTGTGTGAGGCACAGTGTCAAATTAAAAAAGGGAGAGGGAGATGTTGATTATACCAGTAAGAGACGAGCACTAAGACCCAGAAGGGGAGATGATTACCCATAATTCCGCAGCGCAAGAGAGAGATCATTGGCTCAGTTGTGATCACTTGACGCTCTGTGTCAAAATAAGAGGGGCATACGTGATACATGATACCTGGCACTCGTAAACCAAGACTTTCGCTCGGTTTCCAATTTAAAATGTATTAAAAATCTTTGCTCGTCTTGTAGAACACTCGTAAACCACATTACCGAGGTTCCACTGTAATAATAATAATATTAATAATAATAATAATAATAATAATAATAAAACTATGAAAATTAATTTGAAAAGTGTGATGAAATATGTGTAAATAATAAATTATATATCAGATTATCCTTGATAAACAAAACTCTTTTTTAAGTCGCTCTTTATATGTATATCTGCCAAATGTAAATGTAAGATTTACATCTACTAAGGAGAAAAACTCCCTAAGATGGCAATAGAAAGAAACCATGAGTAACCAGACTCAAAAGGGAACCCACACACTGTGTGTTAGGCAGCTGGAAGTTCAATATAACATGAAATGGAGTCCTGTTTCATTATTGGAAGCGCAGGTAAAAGCATTTTCATTTGTGGGAATTTCAGACGCAAAGTATTGAGTAACTGCAGTCACAAGTCCTCAGAGAACAGCTGCCTGTCTCAGCTGAGTCCAATGTCAGGTCATGACATGCATCCTAAGCAAAAAAGACAGCGCTTCCATGTGATGAAGCCAGCAACCAGAAGCGATGCACCAGAATGAGTCAGACAGCTAGCGATTTTGGGGGAGGGAGGTTCTCTCTGGATAATTGCCAGCTCAGAAGCGTCATGTGTAGCTTGACAGAAAAAGAGAGACAGGGAAATAGAGAGAGAGAGAGAGTTCTTATTTTTGCTTGAAAGGTGAACTTTGATGTTCAGCTATGTTGCTCTTCCACTCAGGAAACTCGGCACATGTATTGCTTACCAGTGGAACTCAGCTACAGACTCAATTTTCTTCTTCACCTACTGAATTTCTTCTCGTATTTCCTTCAGCTTCTCATTTTCTCAGCTACTCATATTTTGTCATTTTGTCACTTTCATATTTTTTTTTCAGCACAGTCCAGACTTTCTCAATTCCAATTCAAAGATTGACTATGGAGAAGGAACACATGAAATAATCAGAAAACAACTTCAGTGTTTGTCTTCCTATAAGTTTGATCCTAAAGCATGTGTTTTGTTGAGTTGAGATTTCTCCTGGCCTGCTCCAGAGCTCCCTGGGAATCGGAGTAATTATTTATTAGATGCCTGCTCTGTTCTCACGTCTAAGGTTTTTTTTTTTTTTTTAAATAATCTACTGTTCAAGTTTTCCCTTGTCTTGTGTGAGTCTTACTTGGTTCTCATCCAAACTCTTTAACCCTGAAATTCTAACCTCTGCAGGTGCTGATAAGCATAAACTCTGCGTTCTGATACATGTTGTAAATGTATTGATATTAATAATTCAATAAATAAATAAGGCTGTGTCATCTTAATCCAAAAATGGAAAGTAACAGCGCTGTGTGGGGTATGTTTAAATATAGACCTGTAATTACTGAGTAGGATTTTGCCTTTGCTTGTATGCTCTAACTTCTCTTCTAAGAGTCAGTCACATGTGAGATTTTAATATGAGGTCCTTTTATAGACTGTAGCAGAGGTATTGGTGGTAAAAAGGGAGGGAGGATTACAGATTATGAATAGATAGTGGCTTTATATTTTGTGATAACTCTCCATTTGAATTGCAGAGTGGGCAGAGATCCTCTACACTTTCACGAGAGACTGCCAATTAAGGTACAAAAACTTAGTGTTTTTTTTTTTTTACTTAATTTTGCTTAATATAAGTCATGCTTCTTTATTCCAAGTAGGAACACAATACTTGTTCAGTTATTCAAAAAGAGATGTTCAATGCTTGCAGTAACAGTAAGTACGTAGGTACATAAGTAAGTACAGTAAGTAAATAACTGAATAAATATACCATTACAAATAAAAAATAATAATAATAATAATAATGTATAATTTATTTCAATTTTAATTAAAATATGATTAACTTTATAATATTTTAAATAAATTTAGTGGTGTACAAAATATTTTGGACCTGACTTGGGGTCCTGTGGTAATTTCCTATTTTACAGAACCAGTTTTGTCATTTTATTTTTGGCCAGATCAGCAAAGTGTGTTTTTCTTTGCTCTCCTGTGAGCCCATTATACAGTAGGGTATATTACCAGGACTATTATACAAAGGTGTTTCTTTTACTTTTACAACAACAACAACAACAGCAGCAATAAAGGTGGCTATAATAACAATAATAATCATAATAATAATGTTAATATATAATATATAATAATAATAATAATATATACTAATATAATTAATGTTAAATTTTAAATACATTTTTACATTTATACTGATATTAGAAAGTTTTTTTATTGCAACAATTTCCCATCTGTTGAACTACAAAGTAAAACCAATTCTTAAAGCAAACTGAAAAATTCTGAAATGTGTCAATAGCTTGAACTCAAGATTTTAAGCAATTCTCATAAAAATAGCAACAGTCAATTCATTTATTTAAACCAATCCTAATTGTCTACCTTATCTGCAGGACTTTGTCTCTGTAATAGTGCTCAATGTATTTAAGCAGTCCAACAAAAATACTGAAATACAGAATAATAATATTGGGATCAAGTACAAGTCACTATGATACGCCCCCCGCTGTTCTTGCTTTGGCGTGCTTAATGCCTTACCAATAGCTTGGTGGATGGCTTTCCATTGTGGCTTCAGGGCTTGTCTTTTTTTACTGCTGCTATAATGGACACAGTTATGGTCTGGGACAAATTTATTCTGGCATGAATCTGTGCATAAAGCTAACTTACAGATTATTGTGTTGATTTAAGTGGCAGGAGAGTTTAGAAGCAGTTGTATGATTTAGGTTAACTGGTCTGGCTAACTGTGTTTCCCTGTAAGTATAATAATGGTGCCAGAAGTGCTATAACAGTACACTGTAAACCCTAATACTCAGCCTGTCATGATTAAGCAGAATGAGGTTAATTAGCATCCAGTGTTTTTCTCTTTGCTGAGACATATAATTGTGAGTCATCTGCATCACAATGGAAACTAATACCATATTTATGAATTATGCTGCCCAGAGGAAGCATGTAAAGAGAAATTGGCAGTGGGCCTGAAACACTTTGAAACACCAAACTTTACTAGAGAACATACTGAATAGTCACCATTTAAATCTACAAACTGATAACAATTCGTAAAGTAGGATCTGAGTCAGGAGAGGGACATTGTTAGCTTATCACCTTCACTAATATTTATAAAAATTGTCTCGTGTCAAAGCTTAATTCATTTGGCTGATGTTTAGAATTCCATTACTGAAAAAAAAAAAAATCATGAAATTCTTAATACTGCATGGTATTGATTTCAGCCTTGTGACTGTGTCCTACTACAAACTCCTACTGAATCCAAAATGGACATAAATGCTGCTCACAGAGGGTCTTCTGGATCCTCAAAATGAATATTAAAGTCTATACAGCATTTTCAATACACAATATTCTGTCTACAAAAATGACAAGGCTTAGAGAAAATACACAAATTCACAAAGCAGTTCGTCCCTGGGGATCTGTAAATAAAAAATAGCGGAATCGACTTAGCAGACTTCATATTTGTGGCTACACTTATGTATAGAGAACTTAAAATGCATAAAATGTTTGTCCATGTTTTTGTAAAATGGTCAGATTTACATTATAAATAACTGTGATGTCACTTTCTCTACCAGATAGCTGAGGCTAATGCATATAGTCATATCCAAGAGGACCTGCTTCATTTATTGTAGATTTCTGTTAAGCACAGTATATCAAACTTCTGATCAGTGATTGTTTCATTGACAATAAGTGCTTTAGATGTAATGAATCTAATGGTGGTTGATGGTTAATTTCCGATTAACTAGCTCTATTCTGAGACTACAAGCTAAACTGCAGGAAATGAGAGCAGCATACTGTATATTGTTATCTCCTTCATGTACTTTTATCTTGGAGACGCTATGCTGGCCAAAGCCCTGTGATTAATGAAAAGAATTAATATTCTGCAGATTAAACAAATTTTTTCTTTGTTTTACATAAGTAGATAGAAGCCATGGATTCTGAAATTGCAAAGACAAATCAAAGCCTTACCACAGCTGAAGAAATGAGAAACCAAACCAACCTTGTGATGCAGCCATATGCCAACTGGGAAGAGTATCTGAGTCCTGCTCCACTCTCCATAGCCATCCTGGGAGAGCTGGTCTTCATCTCCTCCAGTACAGATTTCTCCATCAACAAGAACCCACCTAAAGATGGCTACAAGTACATCAGATACCCAGATTCATTTCGTGCCTGCCTCATGCAGGTGTGTAACTCTGGCTGGGGGGCTTTCAATGAGGCCCATAAGAACATGGATCAGATTAGACTCCACACCATGGCAGTTTCAGATTACATGAAGATGGCGGTAAAGGTCCTGTTCCAAGAGAATAATGAGATTGTTCAAACTCACCTCCCTGACCAGCTGGAGAATATTCGTATCACTGCAGATGACTGTCTTGAGCTGGCAAATTCAACAGAAAAGCCTTTCTCTGATGTAATTAATATTATACATGAACTACTGGAAGCATGTGTAAATGCTCAGCACTTTTATGGAGAGGAGCTGGATGCAATCCAGAAGAAACTGGAGGAGGCCAAGCTCAGGAAACAGTCATCAGATGAAGCCATGGAACGCTCAACAAAATCAATGAAGGCCATGGAAAAGGAACTGGAGAAAGCACATGAAAGTTACAACAATGCAATGGCTTCACTTCCTAATGGATGGGAAATGATAGGTATGGATTTTGTTGCAGGTTTGACTGAGAGCATCACAACTTGTCATGCTCTCGGCACCCTTGTGTACTTCATTGACATTTCCGTTCCCACGCTGTCAAGCTCCTCATCACGCTGGTTTGTTTTCCCACGCTGTCATGGCATTTCCCACGCCCCCGGACCGCCCCACCTACACACCGGTTCCTCATCCAGTGCTGATTTCCTTGGGTTTTTAGGGAAGCACAGCACACCAGTTCTTCGCCAGATTATTGAGTGCTTTTGCCAATTCTCTCGCGTTTATTTTTTGACTGTGATCACGTTACCGAAGTCTTGTTTTGTTTCTCGTTTCTTCCCCGTTGTCTTACGATTCGGATTTGTTTGCCTCGCTGACGGATTTCCCGGTTTTCGACCCAACGCGCTTCTTCTCGACCACGGCTTTTCTTCACGGCTTGGCACGGACGTCACGCTCGCAGATTTAACGGCTCTCGACCCAACGCACACGTTTTTTCAACCACAGCAGATCTTCGCGTCTCGCCGCAAGCACCACGCTCACAGATTCAACTGCGCTCGACCCAGCGCGCACACACAAGTTTACAGCCCGAGCACAGCATCAGCTCAGCCGCCGCCCCTGCATCTGGATCTACCTCAGCAGCTAACGAAAGCCACGTTCCCTGACAGACATTGGACCTTCCACTGGCGGTCCGAGCTCTGGACGGAAGCCCTCTACCAGTCATCACTCACAAGACTCGTCCACTCACCTTGAGAACATCGGGGAATCATTCTGAGGAGATTTGCCTTTTCGTGATCAATAAGTCACACGCCGCTTTGGTCCTCAGTCTCCCATGGCTAGCTCTCCATGGTCCCCAGATCGACTGGATCAAGCAGGTTATCACGGGTTGGAGCCCCTCTTGTGCCACGTCGTGCCTTCGCTCTGCGCTCCCTACACTCCCCACTCCCGTCACTCCCGTCACTCCCGAGGAAACTCCGGATATCTCCAGGGTCCCACCTCATTATCATGATCTCAAGCAGGTTTTCAGCAAGACCCGAGCCACGTCGCTACCACCGCACTGACCCTACGACTGTCCCATCGACCTTCTCCCAGGCACCTCTCCTCCCAAGGGTCGACTGTACTCTCTGTCACGCCAAGAGAGTCAATGAACACATACATCACAGAATCCCTCGCCGCCGGAATTATCCGCCCCTCTTCCTCCCCTGCGGGGGCAGGATTTTTCTTCGTGAAGAAGAAAGACAATTCTCTTCGTCCATGTATCGATTACAGGGGACTAAACGAAATCACCATTCGGAACCGCTACCCGCTTCCACTCATGGTCTCCGCCTTTGAGCTTTTGCAGGGGGCAAATATCTTCACTAAGTTAGACCTACGAAATGCTTACCACCTTGTACGTATCCATGAGGGAGATGAGTGGAAGACAGCTTTTAACAATCCTACGGGGCACTACGAGTATTTAGTGGTTCCCTTCGGTCTGACCAATGCCCCCGCAGTCTTCCAGTCACTCTTTAATGACGTCCTCCGCGACTTTCTTAACATCTTCGTGTTCGTGTATTTGGATGATATTTTGATTTTCTCCCGCGGCCTGGAGGAACACCGGCACCATGTTCGTCATGTCCTCCAGAGACTCTTGGAGAATAACCTTTACGTCAAGGCAGAGAAGTGCGAGTTCCACACGCCCTCCACTACATTTTTGGGCTTTGTCATTTCCCCGTCCAGGCTAGAAATGGAACCAGCCAAGGTCCAAGCAGTCACTGACTGGCCCACGCCGGCCTCAAGGCGTGACCTTCAAAGATTCCTTGGTTTTGCCAATTTTTACCGCCGTTTCATCCGAGGATACAGTACCGTCGTTGCCCCTCTAACCTCGCTAACCTCTTCCAAGACCCAGTTCTGCTGGGGTAAGGAGGCGAATCAAGCCTTCATGGATCTCAAAAGAAGATTCACCTCTGCTCCTATCCTCACTATTCCTGACCATTCTCTCCCAAAGGTCCTCCCAGGACAACAAGATGCATCCGTGTGCTTTTTACTCCTGAGACCGAGAGCTCCTGGCCATCAAGCTAGCACTGGAGTAGTGGAGACATTGGTTAGAGGGAACTGAGCTCCCGTTTTTGGTGTGGACCGACCACAGGAATCTGCGCACTGCCAAGAGACTCAATGCTCGTCAGGCTCGGTGGTCATTGTTCTTCTCCAGATTCAACTTTCTCCTGTCCTATCGGCCGGGTTCCAAGAATGCTAAACCAGACACCCTCTCATGTCAGTTTTCTCCCTCCCACGATGCCCAACCATACGACACCATCCTCCCGGACCATTGTCTCATCGCAGCCCTGGAGCTTGACCAGGAGCCGGGGCCAAGCAATGTCCCACCGAATCGCCTCTTCGTCCCTCTCCATCTACGCACGCAGGTCCTGGAGTGGGCCCACGGGTCCAGACTATCTTGTCACCCGGGCGCAGCCCGAACCCGCTTCATGCTCCAGCAATGATTCTGGTGGCCCACGCTGAGGAGGGATGTGTCCAGATTCGTGGCGGCCTGCGACATCTGCGCCCGCTGTAAGAGCGACAACCGACCGGCTGCTGGTCTTCTCAGACCTCTACCGGTCCCCCAACGCCCATGGTCTCACATCTCAGTAGACTTTGTCACCGGTCTACCTTTGTCTGAGGGCAACAGCTGTATCATGACCATCGTTGACCGCTTCTCCAAGCTGCCATCTGCCAAGGAGACTGCAGAGCTACTCATCCTTCATGTGTTTCGGCTCCATGGCGGTGGACACTCCCTCAGCCCAGCACTTCGTCCGCCGCTGCAAACAGACATGGCTACGTGCAAGACGAACCCTGCTACGAACCATCTCCTCTTACAAGAGACAGGCGGACCGCCACCGCAGCAAAGCTCCAAGATACCGCATAGGAGACAGAGTCATGCTCGCCACAAGGGACATCCCATTAAAAACACTGTCACGTAAGCTTTCTCCTCACTTCATCGGCCCCTTCACGATAATCAAGGTCATCAACCCATCTGCTGTCCGACTCTTACTCCCCTCTTCCATGCGACGTATCCACCCTACCTTCCACGTATCCCAGATAAAACGCATCGTAAATTGCCCACCAGCGAATAGACTCAACGCTCCTCAGCGGACCTGCGCGCACACACAAGTTTACAGCCCGAGCACAGCATCAGCTCAGCCGCCGCCCCTGCATCTGGATCTACCTCAGCAGCTAACGAAAGCCACGTTCCCTGACAACTATTCTTAATGGAGTAACATCCATAATTTCTATGCCAGTAAACCTAATCTCTAAAGCTGCCACAAAAAAATCGAGTCAAACAGAAGACAATAAAGGTCAAGGATCCGCTGTTGATCCTGTTGATTTAATTAATATTTATAGCAAGTCTGCAGAAATCCTGAAGTGCACAGAGAATGTTCAAACGTTTGTGCAGGACAACATAATTAATTGGAAAGACTTGTATGATCAAAAGAATAAAGTTGCAGTTACAAATTTCCAGGCAGATCAGTTCAAAAGAATCAAGGAGGGTTTAAAAGAAAGTCCAGACTGCAGTGCAAAAGAGGATGCCCAGAACATATGTGACGAGGGCATTGCAATCTGTGCAGAACTAGCAAAGTATGCACCAGAGGGGAAATGTGAAGATGCCAAAACAAATGAATTGGTTGATAGGATACAAAAACTCACTGACTCAGCTCGCAGTTTTGACAGCAAAAGCAAAGATGTCACAAAGTCTCCTGCCATGACTCCAACACCACCAAGAAGAAGATGAGTGCTTCACAAAGAGCATCAGAAAATGCCAGGTTTCGCATTGAGCAGAGCCACACAACTGGACAAGACCAGGGAGATCTATGAGAAGTGTGTAGAGAACATGGAGAAGAACCAAAAGGAGCTAACTGACATCTTGAACACCATGAGGAACTGTGAGGTCAAAGAAATAGATTTTAAGACCACTATACAAATGCTGGTCAGAGGTATGGATGCCATGGGGAGAGTGAAGGAGCAATGGGAGAAGATGGTGCGCTTCTTTCAGATGGTGTCCAACATCGTGAAAACCAGCCTGACCAGAACCCTTATAGATTTCGCCACCACATCTGAGAAAACACAATCAATCAATCACTTTCCTACAGCGCAAAACTATTCTCCAAAGATCTGCTCTACACTCAAGCCTTTCAAGCCACTAACATATCCAACATTGTCCAGATGATCTCAGCAACCTACACTGAGGTGTCCAACAAGCACATCATGGATCGTATCAGCTCTCTGGGAAAACTGATGGCCATGGACAAGGACAAGCCTGAGTTTCTGACCGAGCGTCAGATGTTACAGAACTCCTGCGATGAAGCACAGAAAGCCATCTTACGCCTTGTCCTTAAGAACAAGGAGGAGTTTGAAAAAAAGAGTATTGCAAGAATAGAGAAGATTGATAAAGAGCTACTCGCCATTCTCCCTGCTGCTGCTCCAGAAAAGATCAAGAGCATTCAAGAGGCTGTTAAAAGTGGATTCACCGAGGAAGATGAAGCAGCCTATTCATAAGTGAATTAACAACAGCAACAGTGAATTAACAACAGCAACAACTGGATAAAATACTATTTATTTAAAATTTTATCAAAAAAAATTCTGAAAGCATAGAATGCTTTATAATAATTATATTACATGACTACTAGTAATATAGTTAACACAATTGTTTAATTCACTTTAAATGTTTTATCCTAATTGCACTCACAATACTAAGATTATAAACACTTAGGATATTATATTTCATAATGTCATATTGCTGTTACATCATTTATTTTGCAATGAACACCAAAAAAAAAAAAGATTTCTTACTGATACGTAATAAATGTTTTTTGGTTTGTGCTTAGTGCTTTCTCATTTAATAGTACTGAAACTTTAGATTCTAAACATGATTTATGGGCCATTTTCTCCATCTTTGTGTGTGTTTACCATTATAAAGACCAAAAAATAAATAAAAAATACAAGGATGGGATAATCCACAGTCCAATAATATTAAAACTTCTCTTGGATGCATAACTAAAAGGGAGAGCCAGAAGGAAACGCAGACACGAGGGCTCCCAGAGGTGTAAAGTAACCAATCAAAGAATCTTATGTCAATTTCATTAAATAAAAGTTTTGATTATATTTGTTGGTGTATGAAGGCTTCCCTCTGGTGGTTATTAATGGAACTGCAGATGTAGTATTTTGTCCCTCTCTTTCCATAACTCAGCAGATAAGAGATTGGAAGTTTGAATCATTTTAGTGACTCGGTTCTTTGAATCTCTTTCATCTAAGTGAACAAATCTTCTTGGAGTCATCTGGTTCGTTTTGTTCTTTTGATCAGAAATAAAATAAAATGTTACATTTTCAATAAACAGCCCCCCAACACGTCTACATACACAAATTTGGCTATAATTCCAGTAATGAAAATATTACAATGCAGCTAAGGACATATTATGATAAACAGAATGAGCAGCTCACCTCTTCATATCTTCTGGACCAAGTCGTTTGTTCTTTTGAATCTATTCCACTGCGTAGTGTCTATGGGAGGCACGTGACAAAAGAACGAACGATTAGGAGTAGAAGATTCATTGAGAAGAACCTTTCAATTCTGTTTCCTGTCTACTGCACTGCATAGCGTCTGTGAGAGTCACGTAACAAACGAATTAACGATTCAGACCAAAGACTCGTATGTAACTACTCATTTCTTTTTCCTGTTTTGCGATGCTTTGCACATGCGCCCCCAGGAGGAAATTAACGAATCACTCTCCGAGACTCCATGTTCGTCTGAGTCACGTTAAAGACTCAATCAAAAAGAACAAATCGTTCATGAATGACCCATCACTAGGCCGCGCTATAATGTAATAAAACAGGATACAATTCTTTGTTTCGTGGAAAAAAAACATGGTAATCTATTTCAAGTCAAATTATTGTATGATTTTTCCACTTAGTTTTTAAAAAATATTTCTGTTCACACAACCTACATTTTAAAAATATTTTTGTCCACATGAAAACGCAAAGAAGTTTGGTATGTACAGTAGCAGCAGTGGGCCTCATAGTACATACATTAACGAATAGAAGTGTCTGAAATGTGTGAGTAACTGCGCGTGTACAGTCGTGGCCAAAAGTTTTGAGAATGACACAAACATTAGTTTTCACAAAGTTTGCTGCTAAACTGCTTTTAGATCTTTGTTTCGGTTGTTTCTGTGATGTACTGAAATATATTTACAAGCACTTCATACGTTTCAAAGGCTTTTATTGACAATTACATGACATTTATGCCAAGAGTCAGTATTTGCAGTGTTGGCGCTTCTTTTTCAGGACCTCTGCAATTCGACTGGGCTGCTCTCAATCAACTTCTCGGCCAAATCCTGCAGACAGGAAGTCATTGCCAGTACCGGAAACGCGTTGATCATCTCTGAGCATGACGTGAGGAGAGCCTTCAGGGGAATGAACACCAGGAAAGCAGCAGGACCAGACGGCATCTCAGGTCGAGTCCTCAGAGCCTGCGCAGACCAGCTAGCACCTGTGTTCACAGAGATATTCAGCCTCTCCTTATCTCAGTCGGTGATCCCTACATGCTTCAAAGAGTCCATCATTGTCCCTGTTCCAAAGAAACCCCATCCTGCTTCCCTCAATGACTATAGGCCTGTAGCCCTCACATCAGTGGTGATGAAGTGCTTTGAACGGCTGGTCAGAGACTTCATCATCTCTTCACTACCAGACACACTGGATCCACTTCAGTTCGCGTACCGTTCAAACTACTCCACAGATGATGCTATCGCTCATCTTCTTCATACATCTTTCACACACCTGGTCAATAGGAGGGGGAATTATGTTAAAATGCTCTTCATCGACTACAGTTCAGCATTTAATACCATAATTCCCTCCACACTCGCCACCAAGCTGGAGCACCTGGGGCACCAACTTCCTAACTGACAGACCACAGGCTGTAAGGATGGGCGGTCATGTCTCTGCCTCCATCACTCTCAGCACTGGAGCACCACAGGGTTGTGTTCTGAGCCCTCTACTGTACTCTCCGTACACACACGACAGCGTAGCCTCTACTAACTCCACCACCATCATCAAGTTTGCTGATGACACCGTCGTGGTAGGCCTGATCACTGACAATGATGAGACGGCCTACCTGAAGGAGATTGGAAATCTGGAGCATTGGTGCCAGAGGAACAATCTCCTTCTAAACGTCAGCAAGACGAAGGAGTTGGTAGTAGACTTTAGCACAAAGCAGGAGAGGAACTATCAGACCCCTGTCATCAACAACAGCCCAGTGGAGAGAATAGACAGTTTCAGATACCTTGGTGTCCACATCAAGCAGGACCTGTCATGGTCCTGTCACATCAACAACGTGGTGAAGAAGGCCCGACAGCGTCTCTACCACCTCAGGCGCTTGAGAGACTTTAGACTGCCCTCCAAGGTACTCAGGAACTTTTACTCCTGCACCATAGAGAGCATCCTGACGGGAAACATCACTACCTGGTTCGGGAACAGCACCATGCAGGACAGGCGAACTCTTCAGAGGGTGGTGCGATCAGCTGAGCGCATCATCCACACCGCGCTCCCTGACCTGCACTCGATCTACAGCAAGCGGTGCTGGACCAAGGCCAGGAAGATCGTGAAGGACCTCAGCCACCCCAGTAATGGACTGTTCTCTCTGTTGAGGTCAGGAAAGCGATTTCGCGCCCTGAAGACCAATACAGAGAGACTGAGGAGGAGCTTCTACCCGCAGGCGATACGGTCCCTCAACCAGCTCACCAAACAGTACTGACTGACCCACTTTACACACCCACACTCATGCTTCTTGCACTATCTCTGGACTCATGGGACAATAATTGCACACCCTTCACACCACATCACTATTTATTCTATAGCACAAGTCACTTTAAGTACAAAACACTTTATAGCATACTTGCACACCCCCTGGACATCTCTAGGTTCACCTAGGCTTTATTATATTTCTTCACCCAGGTTTTCTTATTTTCTTATTCTCTTATATTTTTTATATTTTTATTTTCCTATATTTTTATTGTACATATATTTTATTATTTTATTCTTAGTTAAATCTATTCTTACGTTCTCTAGTGTAAACAGCCTTAAATAGTTTTTTATTCTAAGGTCACGGGCAGTCGCCTAAGCATTTCACTGCATATCGTACTGTGTATGACTGTGTATGTGACAAATAAAATTTGAATTTGAAATCCTGACTGATAGCAACCCATTCTTTCATAATCACTTCTTGGAGTTTGTCAGAATTAGTTGGTATTTGTTTCTCCACCCACCTCTTGAGCATTGACCACAAGTTCTCAATGGGATCAATGGGAGTTTCCAGGCCATGGACCCAAAATTTCAGCGTTTTGGTCCCCAAGCCACTCAGTTCTCACTTTTGCCTTATGGCACGGTGCTCCATCATGCTGGAAAATGCATTGTTCTTCACCAAACTGTTGTTGGATTGTTGGAAGAAGTTGCTGTTGGAATGTGTTTTGGTACCATTCTTTATTCATGGCTGTGTTTTTGGGCAAAATTGTGAGTGAGCCCACTCCCTTGGATGAGAAGCAACCCCACACATGAATGGTCTCAGGACGCTTTACTGTTGGCATGACACAGGACTGATGGTAGCGTCACCTTTTCTTCTCCGGACAAGCCTTTTTCCAGATGCCCCAAACAATCGGAAAGAGGCTTCATCCGAGAATATGACTTTGCCCCAGTCCTCAGCAGGCCATTCGCCATACTTTTTGCAGAAGATCAATCTGTCTCTGATGTTTTTTTATTTTTAAAGAAGTGGCTTCTTTACTGCCCTTCTTGACACCAGGCCATCTTCCAAAAGTCTTGGCCTCACTGTGTGTGCAGATGCGCTCACACCTGCCTGCTGCCATTCCTGAGCAGCTCTGCACTGGTGGCACTCCGATCCCACAGCTGAATCCTCTTTAGGAGACGATCCTGGCGCTTGCTGGACTTTCTTGGATGCCCTGAAGCCTTCTTAACAAGAATTAAACCTCTTTCCTTGAACTTCTTGATGATCCTATAAATTGTTGATTTAGGTGCAATCTTAGTAGCCACAATATTCTTGCCTGTGAAGCCATTTTTATGCAACGCAATGATGGCTGCACGCGTTTCTTTGCAGGTCACCATGGTTAACAATGAAAGAACAATGATTTCAAGCATCACCCTCCTTTTAACATGTCAAGCCTGCCATTCTAACCCAATCAGCCTCACATAATGATCTCCAGCCTTGTGCTCATCAACATTAACAAGACGATTACTGAAATGATCTCAGCAGGTCCTTTAATGACAGCAATGAAATGTAGTGGAAAGTTACATGGTTTGCAATACAACAATCACAAAGTGGACATTCTACAACCTAAGAAGACACAAAGGAAGAGTACAGGGGGAAGGTTTTCATGGCTTTAGGGTTAACAGAGTCCTGTAGAGTTTCTATATATCTGTTTAGATCGTTTCTGAATGCAGAGAAAAAGGTTTAGCACCAGTAAATTTTTGTTTATGGATAGGATATTTAGCTAGTAGTAAACATAAATTAATTATGTAATATTTTCCAATCTTCTCTTTTGAGTAGCCAAAAAATCCAAATAAAACATCTTTGAAACAGAATGAAGTCACTTTCAAAATGAGATTTAATGAATATTAAGAATTGTGTCCAAAAAGTCTCTGTGTAGGAACAATGCCAAAACAGGTGAAAAAAACGTTTTCCTCATCAGACTGACAAAAAGAACAATTCACTTCAATGTGTGACTTATATTTCCTAAAAAAAGGTTTTGGGTGGATAACATTTGTGCATTAATTTGTATGGTATTTCTTTTACTTTATTCGTTAAAAGATACTTTTGAGGTAAGGACCATACATACTTCCTCCCAGGGTAAATCCTCTACTATACCATTCCAGTATAATATCACATAAGGAATTGTAATGACCTCTCTCTGGAAGAGGGCTCTGATTTTATCATTTCTTTTCCGTTGCTCTGCAGAGAAGCAAACTCCTCCGACCACTGTGTCAGTTAATTTCAAAGAATAAGAGCACGGCCAAGGAAATGTAGAGCCTTGTAACAGTAAACGCACCCCAGAGGGTACGGCATTAGCAACAACAGCATATTCATTAGCAGATATAATAATATTGTATTTTTGTAAAAAGTCTAAATAATTATAACGTCTGCCATGTGTGTTAAACAGCTGTCCAACTAAAAGAAAGTTATTTTTGAAGCAGTTATCAATGAAAAGTGATTTATTCTTGTAAAGGACATCCTTATTGTTCCATAAAAAATACCTATGTGGAGAAAAATTGTGTTTGTATATTAGGGACCAAGCCAAGAGCATCTGTTTATGAAAATTACAAAGTTTGATATGGATCTTTGTAATGTTATAATTTAGGCCACCCACTTTAGAGAAAATGTAATTTGGGATAATATTCCAGAGAGAGAGGGGATTATTAATAAAATTCCTAAGCCAATTGATTTTAAAGGTGTTGTTTAAGGTAGGAAAATCTAGAAAATCAAGTCCTCACTTTTTAGTGGATTCATCAGTACTGATTTCCTAATAAAGTGGGTTTTATTTTTTAAGGTACATTTATCCACCTCCAAGGAAAGACCTGCGTAAGTAAGTCTTGATAGTCCTTCAGCTTTAGAGACTAAGATTCTTCCTCTTATTGAAAGATCTCTCTGTAACCAGGAATTAAGTTTCTTTTGGGTTTTTATTATTAAAGGATCAAAATTTAGTTTACATCTTGTTTTTTGGTCTTTACTAATTACGATACCTAAATAAGTAACTTGATCTTTCACAGGAATATTACAAACGGACCGATTATTACAGCTTTTAATAGACATTAACTCACACTTGTTGATATTTAAATGGAGACCAGAAGCTCTAGAGGAGGAATCAATCAGTTTTAAAGCTAAAGGCGTCATTCAGAAACAAAGTGGTGTCATCAGCCAGCTGGCTAATAATAATTTGTCTACTGTCAATTATAATTCCCTGTAACTCACTGCTGGAAATATGCAAAGTAAAAAATTGAGAGGAAATAAGAAATAAATATGGAGATATATGACAGCCTTGTCTTACGCCACGTGACAAAGTAAATCTTGGAGAGGTTCCGAATTTTTACTTAATGGTACTATTATTATTTTTATATAATGTCCTAATAGCTTTACAAAATAAATCGCCAAACCCAAATTTGGTAAGCGCTTGAAAGGATGAAATTATGTTCGAGTAAATCAAAAGCTTTATAGAAATCTAAAAAGAGCAAGTAGCTATCATTAGGGACAAGATCCTCATAATCTAAAAGATCCAGGACTAACCTTACATTATTTGTAATGTGTCATAAATCCTGATTGTGGAGCATTGAGTGCTACAATTGGGGATATATTAACTAAAATACGAATGGCTTTATAGTCAAACATAGGACTATTGCAAATGTTAAAAGAAATTTTATTACTGTTTAATGTTTTAGAAATCAGCCAGTAGTCAATCCTGGATTGCCTTGAACAGCTAGCCTCCTCCATTCTGCACCATGCCTCGCTCCTGATGAATACTAAAGAAAAACACAACAACAACACACTCACACACACAGAAATAAAGGAAATCTATCCACAATCCACACTAGACAACAATCCAAAGAAAAATAAACTAAACAATTTCACAGACTCAATAATATAGGGCCTACAACACTCAAGTCCTCTCACAGCCCTATGTACAGCTGGTACTGGTGCATGAATGCACCCAATAAACACAGCCAAAACAAGAAATAGCCACACAACCACTTACAACATCACAACATAATCCACCAAGCACACAAAGGAAACAATTTGCCAACAAGGGCAGTTCAATCCAAACAAAACCAAAACCTAAAAGTAACATACAGAATAGCATTGTCAGCTAAGAATACGGCTTAGGAATTATAATATTCCACCTCACTCCTAGTACAAAAAGACTAGCACATTAGAACACAATCTATTGACTGAAATAAAAAAGGAAAAAACAAATACTCACTTGGGTTAAACAAACGCCCAACATAAAGCTGTATGATTACTCACAGCAGGGGCCAATCTACTGGCCAGCCTTCTCACCTTTCTAATGGCGCCGTAACTATAAACAATACACCATATATAAAAGTTAAAAAAGATACAAAAGTGACTTTATTAATGAAAAGAAATTTAAAAGAAATTTATTATGAATACTGGCATACCTGAAAGCGTACTCCGCCACGAATATTCCACTTGACTCGCCCGCTGACTCCACTATAATTAAACTATAAATAGTGCAAATTAGCCTTAAGCTATTCACATAGTTACACCATCAACCGAATCCAATCATACCTCAACACAATCAGGAACCAGGAACGGGAAGGGACACGCCAGGTTGAGGTGGACCCAGAAACCACAAGACAAGTCCCCACACGTCAAAATAAGGGTCCTAAAAATAGACTGCGTTCAATAATCGGATAACCAAGTCAACAACTAAAAACAAACACTTACCCTGCCACATCTGAATCATAGAACAAGGAATCATAACAACATGAGTAAAGTCTTTAGTAATTCTTTTTACCTCTTAGTCCCATTATTTATTCTTCCGTTCCTTTTTCAGGCATTTAGATTTTGTAATAACTTCTTCCAAATAAGCACACGGTCTCAAAGTCAATTAAGGATGGCCATGAGTACCACAAAGCATATCTGGTGTGCTGAGATGCTGATGACTATGTCACAATATCATTCAATGTATCGAATAATTTGTAGAAATCCTTTTCCTGTCGATATAAGCAAAGGGGCCTCTGAATCCTGCTCTTTTCCCCTCCTTTCTTGTTTGCTCAGCAAGTGGCCAAAGTTTGTTCCTGGCGTCTTTGGTACTCCGAGTTAAATCTTCGAAGACGCAAATTTTTCTTTCTTTAAGAATGGTGGTGGTTCTGGCATCTTTCCAGATTTTATCTCGGACATTGCGTGAGAGAAAATGTACAATGATGCGATGGCTTGAGCACGCTTTCTCAGTGTGAGGACCCAGTCAGTGAGCAACATCACGTGTGTAGAAGAGCTGGTCCACTACCTCTGGAGATACTTTACTGAATAAGTCGATTACAATTTGCCGAACATCTTCTCCTCTCTGCTCCTGAATACCAGCCACTCGAAGATTCCACCTCCTTTTGTAAGCGTCCATTACTTCGCACTTGTCATGTAACGCACAGTTTTCTTTTTGGAGTGTTTCCACCTTGTAAACGAAAGAATGAAAAAAGCTTACTCAAATCAGTAAAACCGTTGTTATTTTGTGTCCTTTTACATATTCAATCTTATATTAATTACATATGGATGCAGAGCTTCGGCACCTAAATGTTACTCAGTCGCCATCTTGGCCCCTCCCTGGTTAGCATGTAGATAACACTGCTAAATCATGCTAACATACTGCCTCATGTAGCTTAACACAAACAGGTTAGCTCACAGGTGGCTAAGCTAATGGCTAAGCTAAGCTAAAGCGTTACATGACAAATGCGAAGTAATGGACGTAAATGGATTATTTGTTAAATTATTAGTAAATGGATTATTTGTGTCTCTTGTATGTAAATGCATTTAAATATAACGCTACACGGCCCATGTATTTACATCACACATTATTTTCAGTACTAGCTATTAAAAAACAAGATAATGAGCTAAAATGGTAACCACCAAAGTACCAAAACCTTGCTGGTGGCACAGTATATAAATCATGCTGGGCTATGCTGGACTTGTCAGCAGTGGTAGCTTACAGATGTTTGTGATATTAATGTAAAATGTACATCATAATGCAAAAAGTTTAAATCGTTGTATAACATTGCTAAAGTTTGTGTTGTCTTTATGCATGGTCAGTAGTTATTGATGATTATTGACGATTATTGACAGTAATTTTATTACCATCATGCTTATGTTACTTTTTCCTTTTTTATAAACCGTTGTGACCATGAAAATGATCATCCACCTGTTTTATAGAGACCATATGCATCAAGCAGGCAAGATACAGATGAACCATCACTATGTCATGGGAACCCCGACCACGACTGGGGTCTGGATTCGAGACGGATCTCTTGTATTTTTTAAGCGGTTGACCACACGATAAGGCTTCACCTGGCTTCACCAGAAATGTGCCTTCTGTGTATAAGATCATTTGTGTCCCTCTTCTCTCAATCCTGGGCATTTACTTTGCACTAGGTGAAAGAGGTGACATTTATATGTTTCTAAGTAAGAAAAATACACAAATGTCAGGACATGTCAGAACTACTTCAGGGCCTATAAACCAACAGACCCCTAAATAAAGAGTGAGGGCCAAAATCACTCATTTACACTACTGTGGTGTGAAAGTAACTGTGTGAAAGTGTCCCTGAGAGGTTGGTCTCATGTTTTGCTTTTGTTATTTTTGTTATTTTTTTAATCAAAACTTATTTGCAGTTCATTGTTAAATTATCATATTGTTACAAATGTGCATATTGTACATATTGTTACATATTACACATTGTTAATACTGTTTGTGTTGGCCAATAAAGCTGATTTTATACTGATTCTGTTCTATATTTTACAGAGTTATTGGATGGCCATCGTGCATGTATTCTGGCTTTTATACCATAGCAAAATTTGATGGGGTGGTAAACAGCTGGGATGCATGGGCTGCATATGTTGTGTTTTGGTGCTGCTGTTCTGGTGACTCTGCTTATGCTAGTACTGTTGGAAACCAGTACCAGCTTGACCAGCAATAATACCAGCATATGTTGTATTTTGGTATATTGGGGACCAACATACCAGCACCAGCATCATGGCACTATAATGCTGGCCACCAGCATACCAGCAAAATGTTTGCTGGTCACCAGCTGTTACGTCCCGTAGTATTTTGTGGGATGTCTTGTGTTTTGGCTCCCGTATCATTAAGGTCCTGGGATTGGACATCGCCCCTGGCAATCACTGTTCCCAGCGCGACAGCGAATCCCATGGGAACCAATGAGGCTGCCCCAGTCGAGTATAAGAATCCGGAAGTGACGCAGCCACGGCCGTGGCTTCTTTCTTTCATTCATGCATATTGTTACAGCGACGCTAAATACTTCCAGTGTTTTGAATATTGTGGTTTGGCGGTGATTTGTTACGCTAAAGCACTAGCTGGGTGTGTTTTGTTTGTCTACACCCAGTGTGAGTTCGTGGACGTATTTCCAATTCACGGTGTGGAGTCAAGATTAGTCTGCCCTTGGGTGTACATACGCAGCACATAGAGGATAGCGCTGTTTAGGCACACTAGTTAGGAGCGAGAGCTTCTTGTTGTATTTTTGTTTTGGTTAGCCAGTATACTGTAGTTAGCGGGCATCCTACACCCTAGTTTTGTTTTCATTTTGTTCATCATAGTTAGAAGGTGTTTTGTTGTATTTATTTCTTTGATTTAAGCTTCGCTCGTGGCATAACATCTTTTCAATTGAAAATCACCAAACTCTGTTATTTATCAAGGGGTGCCCAAACTTTTGCATAAGACTGCTTATATCTGTAACTACATCAAATAGAAAAAAATCTCTGAATTAAATCTTGGATTTTTTTCAAATATTTTGAATCTATTTTGTCCCAGTTAAAAGAATAATGCTAATTTAGTGTGTGCACATTGTTTTATATTCAGACCATATGTCACTGAGCTTCATCAGGCAGAGAGAGAGAGAGAGAGAGAGAGAGAGAGAGAAAGAGAGAACAAGAGAGAAGAGGGTGGAAAAGTTTCGGTGGTTTTTATGATCAAACCACGTCAGTGAAGTTTGCAGATTTACGTTACGAGGTTACCACATCTTAGAGTATAAAAGACATCAATCGCAGAAATTTCCACAAAATACTACTTTTCTTCTGCTCTTCCACACTTTACAGACTTACACATGCACAATGAATGAATATCTTACTGTTCCCGCATTTTACACATTTTTATTGAAAGGCAAAGGCACCAAAACTTCAAATTCAACTCAACATTAAAGTTTCACTGTGTTGTGTTAAATGGGCTTTAAAAATACATTTGACTTAACTTTTGTTCAAGTCAAATGTTTATAAGCATTAGCAGCATTAATGGAACATCGTCTTCGCCCTTTTCTTTAGGCTTTGCTGTTCTTCTGTGTCGTACCACTGATGGATATTACTGGCAGCTACTGGCCACTCTATACTGATCCTGATTCAGCAAGGCAGCGGCTCTAATGACTTTCTGTTTAGAATTTATGCCACTTCTTTCCGTCTCATGTGGAGAACAATGTCTTCTCACACGCATTGCAAGCAACTACCTTGGCACCCATTGAAACAAACATTAGAGGTATCAGTTTCCAGTAGTGGGCCGACCCAAAGCCAACCTAACCCGAGACATTTGGCGAACTGGAAAAATAGAGGACTACACATCAGAAGACATCTGCCAATTCAGCAACGTACAGTATGTGTGCAGTCGGAAAGTCTGGGTATGGACACTCCTACTCATACAATATTCAATCTTTGTTGGTCTTACTTATTAAATTGTAGATTAATACTGAAGATATCCATACTATGACATACAGTAGCACATGTTACTGTAAATTACACCCCAAATTCCGGATTAAAAAAAAGAAGAAGAAAATGAAAACTAAAAGACTTACAAATCACATGAGCCAATATTTTATTCACCATAGAACACAGAGAACGTAACACGTGTTTAAACTGTGAGATGTTACAATTTTATGCCTGCTAAAGGTCTCAAAAATGTTGGGACAGAGGCATGTTTACCATGTTGCAAAATCTCCTCTTCTTTGGCTGGGCATTGAGGTTATGAGTTTCTTGAGTTTTGGTGTTGGAATTTGGTCCAATTCCCATTTGTGGTAAACTTTGATGTATTTTAAATTTAATGGCACGCCAAATGTTTTCTATAAGTGAAAGATCTTGACTACAGGCAGGCCAATTCAGCACCCGGGCTCTTCTACTACATAGCCATGTTGTTGTAATAGCTGCAATATGTGGGTTTACTTTGTCCTGCTGAGGCCTTCCGCAAGGTCTTCCCTAGAGCATATGTTGCTCTAAAACCTATATATACCTTTCAGCATTCATAGTGCTTTCCAAAACATGCAAGCTGCCCATACCTTATGCACTTATGCATAACACTGACCATGTTCACATACACTATGGCTTCCTTTTTGCATGATCGAGCTTTAGATGGCACAAAAAATGGTATTTAGCAAAAGTGGTTTCTGGAAGTATTCCTGGGCCCATTTGTAATGTCAATGACACAATCATAACAATAAGGGATGCACTGTCGTCCGAGAGCCCGAAGCATCCAACAAAGGTCTTCGTTCTTGTCCCTTATGCACAGAGATTTTTTTCAGTTTCTCAGTTGAATCTTTTGATGATGTAATGCACTGTAAAAGATGAGATTTTGCAAAGCCTTTGACATTGAGGAACGTTTTTTTTTTTGGGGGGGGGGAGGGATTTTTTTCCCCGATTAAATCGTGGAATCGTGTCCAATTCCTCCCCGTCACTAGGGGGCTCCCACATTGCGGCTACTACTACCACTCAGCCGGGAGGGCCGAAGACTATCACGTGTTTTCTCCGAACAACGTGATGCCAAACGACTGCATCTTTTCGAACTGTTCGCTCACGCACCGTTGGGGGCGGAGTCACACACTCGGAGGACAGCGCTATCCGCTCCCTCCGTTGCGCAAGCTCACAGATGCCCCTGATTGGCTGCAGAGCTGTGATTAATGTGGGAGCACTAAGTACCTCTCATCCCTCCCCTCTGAGAGAGCTCGGCTAATCAGCTCTCTCTAGACCTCCGGCTGCGAGAGGTTACAGCATCACCCGGGATTCGAACTGGCGATCTCTGGATGATAGGGCGAGCGCTTTTACCACTGCGCCACTTGGAGGCCCAGAAACGTTGTTTTTTTTAAAGTATTTTTATGCCCTCTTTCACACATTGGAGAGACTCTGCCTCTCTAAGACATCCCTATTATAGCTAATCATGGTACAGACCTGATGCTAGTTGTGTTTCCAGCTGAATCTTTTCAAAATCTCTTGCTTTTTCAGCTCTTTGTTGCACTATCCCAACTTAAAAAAAATTTTTTTGGGCTGGTCCCTGCTGAAAAAAAACAGCATAGATTAGCATAGCTGGTGAACAGCTTGACCAGCATATGTTGTGCTTTGGTGCTGGTATGCTGGTATGTGACCAGCACAAGAATTGAAAGACATTTAGCTGACTATAAAAAGCGTTTGCAAGCTGTGAGATCTACCAGAGGCTGCATCATATAACGTCCGGAAGGCGGTGAAGGAGGCGAAGCAGCGCTACGGAAGGAAACTAGAGTCACAACTCCAACAGAGTGACTCTAGGAGCCTGTGGCAGGGACTAAGAACGATAACGGACTATAAAGCTCCAACATCCGGTATGACGAATGCGGACATGACTCTGGCAGATGAGCTGAACACCTTTTATGCTTGTTTTGAGGCTGCAGCTAAAGACGCTAGCATTGCTAATGCTAGCGGCGCTAGCATCAATTCACTACCTGACACACTGGACCCAATACAGTTTGCCTACCGTTCAAACCGCTCGACAGATGATGCTATCTCTCATCTACTCCATACTGCTCTCACTCATCTGGACAATAGAGAGGGGAATTATGTGAAAATGCTTTTCATCGACTACAGCTCAGCATTTAACACATAATTCCCTCTACACTCACCACCAAGCTGGAGCACCTGGGACTCAGCTCATCTTTATGTCAATGGATCTCCAATTTCCTAACTGGGAGACCACAGGCAGTAAGGATGGGTGGACACGTCTCAGTCTCCATCACTCTCAGCACTGGAGCCCCACAGGGTTGTGTTCTGAGCCCTCTACTGTACTCACTGTACACTCACGACTGTGTAGCCACTACCAACTCCACCATCATCAAGTTTGCTGATGACACCGGCGTGGTCGGCCTGATCACTGACAACGATGAGACGGCCTACCTGAAGGAGATTGGAAATCTGGAGAACTGGTGTCAGACGAACAACCTCCTTCTCAATGTCAGCAAGACAAAGGAGTTGATAGTGGACTTCAGCACAAAGCAGAAGAGGAACTACCAGACCCCTGTCATCAACAACAGCCCAGTGGAGAGAGTGGACAGCTTCCGGTACCTCGGTGTACACATCACGCAGGACTTGTCTTGGTCCTGTCACATCAACACCGTGGTGAAGAAGGCCCGACAGCGTCTCTACCACCTCAGATGCCTGAGAGACTTTCGACTGCCCTCCAAGGTGCTTAGGAACTTCTACTCTTGCACCATAGAGAGCATCCTGACGGGAAACATAACGACCTGGTTCGGGAACAGCGCCATGCAGGACAGGCGAACTCTTCAGAGGGTGGTGCGATCAGCTGAGCGCATCATCCACACCGAGCTCCCTGACTTGCACTCGATCTACAGCAAGCGGTGCTGGACCAAGGCCAGGAAGATCATGAAGGACCTCAGCCACCCCAGCAATGGACTGTTCTCTCTGTTGAGGTCAGGAAAGCGATTCCGCTCCCTGAAGGCCAACACAGAGAGACTGAAGAGGAGCTTCTTCCCGCAGGCAATACGGTCTCTTGATCACTACACCACACAGCACTGATCCATTTTGCACATCCACACATGCAGTGTGGCTCAGAGGGCTAAGGCACTGAGTCACTGATCGGAAGATCGGCGGTTCGATTCCCAGCTCAGCCAGGTGGCCATTGTTGGGCCCTTGAGCAAGGCCCTTTACCCTAACTGCTCCAGGGGCGCTGTACCATGGCTGACCCTGCGCTCTGACCCCAGTTACGCTGGGATATGCGAAGAAGGAATTTCACTGTGCTGTAATGTATATGTGACAAAATAAAGACTTAACTTAACATGCTTCTGCACTCACTCTGGACATTCAGGGCATTCAGGTCATTTGCTCACTAGTCCTCACTGCACACCTGCTCACTCATGGACATTATGCACATTAGTCACTTTAAATATGCACACAAGCCACTTTAACATGTCACTTTACTGCATATTTGCACACCCCTGGACATTCCGTTCCTCATGTTCACTCCATTTCAATATTCAATATTTTCTATTTGTACAGTTACAAATATTCATTCCAATATTTTCTATTTGTACAGTTCTTCTCACTTCTTTTTCCTCATATCCTCCTTTAATGTATATTTGCACTCTTAGTCAAAATTTACTTACTTATATATATTTTTCTCAAATTTACTTTTGTTCAAATATTTATTTCCTTTATAGATATTCTTTCTTATTCCTTCTTAGAGAAGCAACTTTTTTGTTTGTTTGTTTTTTCTTTCTTTCTTGTTCTAAGGTCAGGGCAGTTGCCTAAGCATTTCACTGCATATCGTACTGTGTATGATTTGTGTATGTGACAAATAAAATTTGAATTTGAATTTGAGGTGTTACTAAGTACTGATTATGTAGGGTGCCCAAACTTTTGCACAGTGCCACAGTCATGCTTTTACTTTTTTATCTTTTTCCAATGCTCCAACGCTGGCTGAAAATATTGTACATTTTTTCCATTTCCAAGAGAGACTATGTTAACATCTTTTCAATTAAAAATCACCAAAATTAGTTATTTATCAAGGGGTGCCTAAACTTTTGCATATATGCAACTGTAGACAAATAAGTCTTCTTTATTTGCAATATATTTCTCAGTTCAGGTAATGCCTGTCACTATCTCACACGTTACTCAGACTATATATTTGGGACAGACACAAGTGTGTCTCTTCACTTCACAAACGAGACCCCCTTTTCTTGGCCCCAACCACAGCCACTGGCCTCTTTCTTTGGGTTCATACAGCTTGGTGTGAACATGCATACACCTACACCAACACAGACCTACACACAATTGTTCTCTCACAAATAAACAACCAAGCAAACCAACTGAGAAACAGGTTTACATCATCTACTGTAAACAGAAATACATGGTAATGCTGCAATGGTGCCCATGACAGGCACTTTGTGTCTTTTGTGTTTGATTACTACACAGCTGGGGTCATAGTTGGATGGTTGTACACTTATCATTTTTATTTTTTTACCCTGATGCATAAGCTAATGACATGTTATACTGTACTTGTCTCAACTGCCCTTTGCACTGTTTTTCTTGTTTTGTAGGAATTCAACAATATTTATTTATTAATTAAAGACAGTTCTGAGTATGCATGTATGTAATAAAAGGCAAAATT
This sequence comes from Clarias magur, assembly GCA_013621035.1. Classification (NCBI taxonomy): domain Eukaryota; kingdom Metazoa; phylum Chordata; class Actinopteri; order Siluriformes; family Clariidae; genus Clarias; species Clarias magur. The sequence continues at coordinate 193,175 of QNUK01000728.1, read as the reverse complement.
ATCCCATTGTACTGAACCTACAGTGGTGACCAAAAGAGGCAATAGGGAACATATTAGTGGCATTTTTTTTTTTTTTTTACAATAATGTCAATCAAGATAACAAGAATTGGATAACTAGAACTTGTAATTTTATGCAGTGAAATTGCTCTTTGACAATTAATTTTCAGTATGAAGTTCTTTATTTTTTTTTTATCAAAATTTTTATTTTAAAATGGTCATTGTCTCAAAGTAGTTTTACAGAGTCAAAAGAATGGAAATGTGTCAAAATGATCAGATGGTCCCTGATGAACGAGCCGAGTTCAATGGTGCTGAGGGAAAAACTCCCTGTGATGGCAAGAGGAAGAAACCTTGAGAGCAGGACGACCCCTGACCCTTTTCTTCTTGCTACCGTCCTTGATAACATTCTTGGAACCCACGGTGCTGCTGTATGTCGTCAATCAATCTTACACAAAATGCAAAATGTAAACTTGCTTTGCTTGGCTTTCCGTTGACATAAACAAGTTTTGAACGGCTCCTGGACGTCCGCGAACGTAGCCGGCGTTTGGTTCAGATTAGCTTGGTTTGCAGAATGGCGAGGTACCGCTGTATATCCGCGTCCCTCCTAATGAGCTGTTACTATAGAAACGTATTAGGACTGAGACATTAATATATCCATGTGATTTGCACCTGCACTGC